>OX381709.1:18934642-19276698 GCA_947462335.1 Harmothoe impar
ACCCTTTAAGGTTGATCGCTACTCTTAACTTTGTATCCATGAAATGTCCTGTTTTTTTCCCCCAAAGGTAGCTTATATCATTTAGAAATGTAAAATGTAAAATAAATGGGGGGGTCCCGAGCTACTTTTTTTACTACAGATTTTTGAAAAAAAAAAGTATTCTCTATTTTTGCCAAAAAATACAAAAAAATGGGAAATTTTCATGATTTTTTTTCTTAGTGAACCAATGCTCACATTAATTTTGTATTGCACATGAATAATCCTAGGTTATGTCCTTGTATGGGAAAAATTAAATTATGGTCCCAAAATCTACCTTTGTATGAGAAAACGTGATGGTTTTATGACGATTATTCAATTTTAATGCATAATTCTTCAGCAATATCTAAATATCACTGAAAAAAATCCGTGAACTTTTTTTTTTATTTTCTCAAAAAATTGTTTGGATCAATAGCTAACATTTCTAAGGAATTTTGATAGGTGGTCCCGGGCATATTTTTATGATTTTGGGCCTTTGAAGTTAAAAAATAATGCAAAAATGGACTAAATTTCATATTTAAAGCCTAAAATAATGGGTAAAATTGCAAAAATCAGGGTAAAAAATGGCTGTATTTCCTACCCTTGGTTATTTCAAAGAATGTGATGAGATTTATATCTATCTATATAATGGTTTATTGATTAATAAGTCCAATATTCTAACTTACATTAAAAATAGCAAATATTATTGGCTATAAATATCTCAAATATTCAAAGTCCAATAAAATGCTCAATTTTGGTCGGAATCAGCTCATCTTTTAATATGACTTTATAAGCATGCATATGTATCTAGTTTCCCAATATTAGCCCCATCTGATACATTTAACCTACATGCGCAGAGATCTGCGCAGTGGTGCATATTCAATGAGTAGCGATCAACCTTAAGGTCTGCATAGTGCTTTAGTACAATATGCCCCTTGTCGTCAATATGCTTTATTGTAGCCCTGGTGACTGTATACATGTACTCGTCAGAGGTGGGCTGCATTATGCATCATGCCGATTCCATAGGAGTGTATCAACCCCGTAGAGTCGACATGGCAGGAGCTACTCGCCAAGGCTGTATTCGTGCATAATGCGGACAAAAATGCATAGCACTTTAAAGCACGATGCGGCCCTTAAAGGGGACGTTAAACCAGGCAGGTCTCCTCCTGTGCGTATGTGTGTGTGGGGGGGGGGGGAGGTCTTGGCGTGTGTGACCTCAGCTGGGTAGGGTCATGCGTCAAGGTCATGGCGTTGTCCTGAAGGACAGTCAAGGGTAAAACTCACCCCCCCCTCCCCATCCCACCCCCACCCCACCCCCTGCATGCTCCAGGCCCGGCCAGGCCCTAACCCTGTATACTCACCTGGAATCAATGTCTGCGGTTTTACTATGGCTGACCTAACCCTCAGGGGTCATAAGGTCACAGTCTCCATCCCCTGTCTACCAGTATACGTGGGACCTGCAAGGAGACAGAAAGGAGTACAAAAACGAATTAGCCATTACATAAATTAGTTGCTGATTATGGGCGGCTATGTTAATTGTGGGCCCAGGTGAATTAAGAGGTAAGCATATCGAGGTGGGGGTAGGGGTGGGAGGGGGGGTCATTGTGATGCGGCCGATGAGGGGCTTGACCCTGTGCATTGTAATGGGTACCGCCGACATGGCAGTGAATACAAATGTGTGCTCGGGACGTAGCTGCACACTGATAATAATAGACCTGGAAATGTTAGTCACTACGGACTACGTTTCTATAGTCACGTGAACGTAGAAAAAACGGCTATACCTAGTTAGTCACCTATGTCTAATGTAAGTTAGTCATATAGTCAACCTATAGTCAGCCATTAAATCGGCTGATCGGGCTATATAGTCAACTGACTATGAATTTAATGGTTTCATGGTCTAAAGTAGTCACTATGACTAATAGATGTAGTCAATCATGAGAAATAAGGGAAAAGCAGGTCAAGCTTTGTCCTGCTCTAGGATAGGATAAGGCAGGGTAGGGGAGAGGCTAGGATAGGGTAGGGAAAGGGACAGGCTAGGATAAGGCATGACAGGGGACAGGCTAGGATAGGTAGGGCAGGGGATAGGCTAGGATAAGGTAGGACAGGGGACAGGCTAGGATAGGTAGGGCAGGGGATAGGCTAGGATAAAGCAGGCCAGGAGACAGGCTAAGATAAGGCAGGGCAGTGAACATGCTAGGAGAAGGCATGGCAGGGGACAGGCTAGGATAAGGCAGGGTAGGTGACAGGCTAGGATAAGGCAGGCCAGGGGACAGACTAGGATAAGGCAGGGTAGGTATAGGCTAGGATAAGGCATGACAGGGAACATGCTAGGATAGGTAGAGCAGGGGACAGGCTAGGGCAGGGCAGGGCAAGGGACAGGCTAGGAAAAGGCATGGCAATGAACATGCTAGGATAAGGCAGGGCAGGTGACAGGCTAGGATTAGGCAGGCCAGGGGACAAGCTAGAATAAGGCATGGCAAGGGACAGGCTATGATAAGGCAGAGTAGGTATAGGCTAGGATAAGACATGGCAGGGGACAGGCTAGGATAGGTAGAGCAGGGAACAGGCTAGGGTAGGGCAAGTCAAGGGACAGGCTAGGATAAGGCATGACAATGAACATGCTAGGATAAGGCAGGCCAGGTGACAGGCTAGGATAAGGCATGGCAATGAACATGCTAGGATAAGGCAGGGCAAGTGACAGGCTAGGATAAGGCAGGCCAGGGGACAAACTAGAATAAGGCAGGCAAGGGACAGGCTAGGATTAGGCAGACCAGGAGACATGCTAGGATAGGGCATGGTAATGAACGTGCAAGCAGAAGGCAGGCCAGGGGACAGGCTAGGATAGGGCAGGGCAGGGGACAGGTTAGGTTAAGGCAGGGCAATGAACATACTAGGGAAAGGCAGGGCAAAGGATGAGCTAGGATAAGGCATGACAGGGTTCAGGCTAGGATAAGGCAGGGCAGGAGACAGGCTAGGATAAGGCAGGGCAATGAACATACAAGGAAAAGGCAGGGCAGGGGACAGGCTAGGATAAGGCAGGGCATGTGACAGGCTAGGATGAGGCCTGTTATGCTCTGTTAGTCTAGACATACACTGTTCATGTATTTCTATGTTTAATATCAAAATTTGAACAAAATACCATGATTACTCTATCAAACATGAGAACTCTTGCACCTTATAACATCTTATGTTGCCCCAGTCAACTGTAACATAACATATATCAAGCAGAGATAACCATAGAACAGTGGTTTAGTAGAGAATGTGCCTACCTGAAGTCCATGGACCATTCAAATTTGAATCCTAACTGTTTCCTGTGCACACATTCCTGTGACATCATCAATTTGTGTGATCCACATATAGTCACTACTGACTACCTTATGACTAATATGTGACTAAGTTGTATAGTCCCCTGACTACGGGGGTCAAAATATGGTGGTATAGTCACTACTGACTATAGGTATTATTATCAGTGCAGGCAGCCCTGTGACAGAGTCATGCTTTAACCCTTTAAGGATGGCATCATGCCTTAATGCATCATGACCATGGTCGTCATATTATGCATGAATAGAAGTAACTCGCCGGCGCTGCATTGGTGCATCATGCCGACCATAGAGATTTGAGATACTCCTGAAGGATCCACCAATGCAGCACCAGCGAGTTACTCACCAGGGCTGCATTGGTGCATCATGACGACAAATGTTATCTTTTAGCGACATGCTGTCATTAAACAGTTAACTAACTGATCTCCGTATAAATATGTAGACAGTGAGATCTGTGTGTGTAGTGGCCTCTGGTCACTACTGATGAACTATGGTCTGACCGTACAGGGCATGTTATGAATATTGTCTACACAATACATGACTAGTCAGTTAAATTGCTGCTAAATAGAGAAAGCACATAAACTACAAGAGGCATATACATATGACATTAAAGTGCTGTATCTATTAATGTCATTAACCCTTTAAAGGCCGCGTATCAATCGAATATGCTATGGCCTTTGTCATATTGGTGCGTGAATGTAGCCAAGGCTGCATTCAAGCATCATGCCGATCCTTCGGGACTGTCTCAACCTTGTAGGTTCATGATCATAAAGCGAAAAATATTTCAGCGATATGCGGCCCTTAAAGGTGAAATGGTGATGGCCATCATTTGTACACTATAGTGTGTGGTTGATTATCTTAGTTAAAAATATAAAGGCTCTGAAAGGTATCCCACAATAAATGAATAATTAGGAGCAAAAAGCATCCCTTCAAGTTGTATTTCTCCTGAACATTGTTTTATACCATAACTCAGATCTCCGACCGACCGACCAGCACACAAATCAACGTCACTACGCTGTCTGATCATGGGCTTGTGGAGCGATTTGAGAAATTCAAAAACAAATAAATAAGACAAGGAAAAATGGGAGTGCCCAGACTAAAGGGAAGGAGGTGTCGGGTGCACCTGTTCCTTTGATTTCATGTTAAGCATATATAATAGTGTGTGATCAAAGCCCTAGGGGCGTGCATCCAGGGGGGTGTAACGGTGGGAGGGTGGGTGGTGTGTTGTCATGTGTGACTCGCCGCCTGATTGGAACCACCTCCTTGTGGGATTGGGGCTACTGTCGTTCCCGAATCTTTCCGAAGGAAGGCTCTGGTAACAGTCAAATGACCTTACCTTGATTTTGCTGGGTCTGGGCAACCCCTGCTGGTAGCCTGGAACCAGTACACAGGAACCAGAATGTATGATGGTAGTTTTACGATCAGACTTTCTGATTCCATTTCCTATTCCTGTTCGCTGGTTCCAAGCTACCAGCAGGGGTTGCCCAGACCCAGCAAAATCCCAAGTTCAAGGTCATTTGGCAGTTACCAGAGCCTTCCTTTGGAAGGATTTGGGAACAAGAGTAGATTGGGGCAGGCAGACCAGTGGGATGGAACACTCCTCATCTCACCTCAGAGTTAGGGAATTAATAGCCACCAAGTAGAGTTCAGACAGCACCACCATGTGCTTGTATTACATACCCTGTTAAAGTTTCTCAGAAGTTGGAGCGGGATTATATGTTCTGAGGTTGGGTTGGGTTGGGTTGGTGTGAATTAGGTTGGTAGTTTTAGCATCAAACTATGACTATACACTCTAAAATATGTGTGTTGTGGGAACATGCATTAACCGAGTAACACACTTTGAGTAGCGTAACAGAGTAACACACTTTTGAGATCAGCACACTTTGAGTAGCGTGTAGTGTGTTACAATCTAAAAGTGGATTAAAAGTGGATTAAAAAAAACATGTAACCATAACACACTTTTCTAAGAGTGAAGTTGATGCCAGTTCTGTTACACTGCAGATGTCCACTTTTGTGTAAGCCCCATGCACTAAATGTACAGTACCATTAATTTTGACAGCATTTTACATGAGGTACAGGAACCAGAATGTTTGATGGTAGTTTTACCATCACACTTTCTGGTTACATTCCTGGTTCCTGTTCACTGGTTCCAAGCTAACCAGAGGGACTGCCTAAACCTAGCAAAAAGCAAGTTCAATGTCAAGGTGGCTGTCACCAGAGGCTTCCTTTGGAAGGATTTTGGAACGAGAGTACATCTGAGGGTGCTGCTACAATATTCAGATATATAAAAATATAAAATAGGCCTGGTAGACCTATGCCATCCCCCATATGTGGGTAAAGAGCAGGTTGGTAGAAACTAACATCAAACTTTGAGGACAGATGAATATATATTTCAATATAAGACCAAGTATTGAACCCAGATTTGACTTGAACTTGAAGTGCAGTATCCCTCCACCATCTGTAAAGTATATACACCTACCAGGATGATCTCAAGGACCCAGCTCATTCATTCCATATACCACCATCACAAACTTTCATATATCACAACCTTTTCCCACCACCACAAACCTCAATATACCACAACCATAGCCCCCATCACAAACCTGTCTGTATCTGTCCATGAATAATGATAATGTCCCCTGTTGATTTAATGAACTGTTATGTCCCTTGTGGATTTTAGGAAATACCTGTACATGGATGTCCATTTTCACTGGTTGGGCCCATGTCCTATGTCGCGCCATAACCTCTCCCACCATACCATGGGACCCCTCCTCTTTCTCTACTCCCACTTCCAGCCTTACTACTAACTAATCGATCCCATATGAGTGAATACGAGCCGAAGTCGGTGCCCAACTTCTTCAAGATTTACGAGGGTGACCCCTGACTGTGTCAGCCGTAACGTCACCACGTCCTTACATACGGTCGCGTCCTCAGTTGCCATGGTAACGGAACAGGTGTCACCCCCAAGTCCTGGCCCCCTGGAGGCAGGGTCAGGACCCAGGAGGACTCGGCCTCTGACCTCGGTGGTATATGGAGTTATTACTCACTCAGGCCAAACCCCGCCCAAACCAGCTCTTTAAGGGCAGCATAGTGTTTTAATTTGTCGTCATATTGTATGAATGCAACCATGGCAAAGTCTTCCATGCCAACCCGATGGGGTTGATACACTCCCGAACGGTCAGCATGGTGCTAGAATGCAGCCCTGGTAGGCCGACAAAGGGCACAATACTGTGCATTATGCAGCCCTTAAATGGTTAAGGAGCATGGTTGGGGTTAGGTGAAGGGTTGGGCCATGTAGGGTTAGAGTCTGAGCCCTATGCTGGGGGTGGGGGTGGGGAGGGCGTGTACGGTGTCAGGGGGGTTGACATGCCAGCCTGGGGTTGTGACCTGGTTTGGCCTCTGTTTCACCCTCCCAGACCCATAGATCAGCCTGTTTGTGTGGCCCATGGGTGACAGCCCACACCCCTCCTGCCCATGCACCCCAGCTATACCTTTAGTCACCCCCTCACCTCCTGCCGGACACCTCAGCACGCCCTGGAGGTGACCACCACAATAGGGTAGTGGTAGATCCTGATAACTGACCAGCATGACGCTGTAAATAGGCAGTGTCCAGTATAGGAATGCTGGGCTTTGATCCTGGTGTCTTGGGGGTATGGTAAGGGTGGTTGAGATTAGGGTAGGGTAGAGTGACCTAGAGTCAACCATTACACCCTCAGTTGAACACTTGACTTTGTATTTATTCAAGCATGATAAGCCTTCAATTTTGTATGTAAGTGTTACTCTTACCAACAATGGAAAACATGGGAGCTTATCATGCTTCAATAACTACAAATTCAGGAGCCCAATTCAAGCTATGAGGTCGACTATAGGTTAATCTACCCTAGGTAATAAGCGGTAGAGGTGGTGGGTTTTTGATCCCATTGTCTGTGGGTGTGGCCGGGGGTGTGGTAGGCTCTCGGGGTAGAGTGGCCCAGATGGTTGCCATCTTTGAAATTGTTGAGTTGGTGCTTGGTCAATTGGTGTAACTGCTGGTGGTGGTGAGTGGGTGCTGGTGGTGGTATATGGTTTGTGGTCGGGGTGCTTGTTTATTGTGATAGTAGTGATTATAAGGAGGGTTGGTCAAGGTTGATGTGAGAGGTCATAGAGATAACCTTTGGTGATGACACAGTACTTGGTTTAAAGTGACATGGTCCGATTTTTTCATATTTTTAACCCTACTTAAATGTGATTCAAATGTTAGTAATATATCATATTTGGAGGATAGGGCCAAATAAAATGGCATCTATGGGCAATAAGAGCCTAATTAGAGGTTCAGATGTAACCTAAGTATAGCATTTTACAGTGTATTTTCAATGGGGGGAATTATAGCGTACACTCCAAAACTAGTGGATTGAGCCATACTCTGATAATCAGTCAAATTATAAGCTGAATTCTAGGGAATGACATTAAATAAAGTAGCTAGCACATGAAGTATGGCCATAGGGAACATTCTGGTTCATTTTTAACGATATTGATTTTTGGGCCATAATCATCGGACCATGTCACTTTAATTATGGCTCTATGGAAGGGAAGAGGGGACTACAAAAGTGTTGTTGGTCAGGGTGTCATAATGATGTAGTAATCTACATTGCTGGATCCCTGTGCCAGGACAGCTCACCAGAACCAGAACAACCTTTGGGCCTATTTTGAAGTAGTTTTATGACTCTCTAACTTGACTCCTGATCCTCTGGTCGCGGCCCCTTCACCCTCTACCCTGTGTACCCTACTGGTTGGGGTATGTGGCTAGGGAAAATCCTTCCACATCAATGATGGCGTAAAGATGAGGTGAGACGTCAGTTTCAATACTTGGTATCTTTTATTAATAATAATATTAATATCAGAGTACCAGTCACTAGGGCTCAGTATATAAGTTACTGATGGTTGCAAGTTGATAAGTGATTTCCTCCTCCATCTGACCGGGGTATAAGTACAGGTGCCCGGCAGGTGGAGGGGGTGCCCATGTGACCGGAAGTAGATGTAACAGTGGTTTTCATTGGATAATATACATTTGACATTTGATTGGATAATTATATATTCATGGCTTTAACATGTGGTGTGCGCTGGACCGCGGGTGGGGAGCCTGGGTCCAGTGCATTATGGGTAATGGATTACATAATAAGTAGCATGCACACATGGGGGCTTTGTCGCCTGCCTCCAGGTGGTCTCCAGCCGGCTCAAGTGGCTTTGGCGGTGCCACACTGATTAAGGGTGTCCAGCTTTATAGTCTGTTTATGTGTAGACAGTTAATCCTTGGGGTCAACATATTGTGTGTAGGTGACCGGTCAGTGCCTTGTCGTCTGGAGGGGCTGACCGTTACCTATTGTCCCTGGGATAAGGGTCTGCTTGTGATCTATGGATTAGTTATGTATGGGGGTTAGTTTGGCTTGGCTTAGTGAGAAATAGGTATGTCTGACGTCTAGGTGTACTTTGATGGACATATGGATTGAAAATATGTATAAAGTATTGTGCGTATTACAAATAATAATAAATATGAATATTAATAATCATAAATCATAATTATGACCTAATATGACGTAATATGACGTAATACAATTGATGAAGGTATAATAAGGGGTTTTGTGGCGTGACAGCACCCCCCAATACAACTCCTGCACGCCCTCGTGCAGGCCGAGAAGTCGTAGAGGAAGAGTTATGTCACGCTTCAAAAGTATTTTGTATGAACATTTTTTTTTTTTTTTTTTGGTATTTTATGATTTTTGATATATTCTTATGCTATGACTATGACTAGGTTCTTAATCACATTTTCTAGGTTAATACGGTGTTTTGTACATACATGTTATGCAGTGGTAAATTAATAATATTTCAATGGTAACGTACTGGTACTATATGTCTCGCTTCCGTTCTATTTATATGATTATACATTTTTGGAAGCTTTTAACCTTATCAATTATTCACATAATACAAGTCGTGTTACAGTGGTAATAGTAATTTGACGTACTGTTTCTATATGTCGCGCTTCCGTCCTAGTCTATAATTCAATCAATTCATACTAAGGAAGCTGTAAGAAATTCATTTCAAATGATAATATAGATGTACTAAGCGTTTACATAGGCCATGTGTAATACTTAGTATGGTATGATAGTACATGTATAACAATAGGTTTTGAGCAGTGTATTTTGTTTATGCAATGATCTTTGGCAATACTTGATCTTTGATATTCGTTCTCAATGTCGAGGGGCAATGGAGGAAGTTCGTTTTGAGTTATCACCTTCTATATTAATTTTATGTTTCATTTCCTGTCTCACTCTTTTTCGTAACAATGGCTGTCAATAGTTCGGTAGTGGTCATGTCTTTTGGGTTTTTGATAAGTGACGTAGTGTTGTCACCGTCGGGGTTAATGTCAATGTTGTCTTGGGTTTCAGTCGGATGTAGGGATGTAGTCATATCAATAGTCTTAAGGGTTAATCCTGTGGTGGTGGTGTCGTCTTTCAGGGCCGGTATGATAGAAAACCGTGCCGCTAGGGGTAGTATGACGTGGTTGGGTAGATAGTATGATTTCTGTTTTCCGTTGATGTTGAATGATATGGGGCCGTTCCATGTCATGTTTATGCGTGGGTATGGGCATGACAGGGCTGAGATGGCCGTCAGGGTTGGTATGAATTCATTAACAATAGAGTCACGTTCGTAGGGTAGGGATAGCAGTGGGATGTTGTGATTGACGTGTCCTTGGTAAATTTTGATCGTAATAGTAGGATTGGTTTTGTGTCCAGAGTTTGTCATTCCAAAGTGACGTGTAATTTTGTTTTTACACTTGAAGATGGTTTTGATAACAGCGTATACGATTAACGCTACAAATATTAGGGTAAAAATGTTATGGGCATCAACGTATTGATCTAGATTGATAGTGTGGTTTTCTTTGGTTTCCCTCTGCGGGATGGGGTTAATAAATTTCCAAGAAATGTTGTTGGGTCGAGCACTAACGGTCGGGATGGTCGCGAACAGTGCTTTTCCTTTGGATACATATAGTAAGTAGAAGAATCCTACGGCGTTTAGAATGCAAGTGACTGGTACTATATAGTTCCATACAGGGCTAGCGAAGAAGCTAGCTATGTTCTCTCGTATGGGTGTGTCCTGGATGGGTCGGTCTAAGATGTCTGCTGCGTTGGTGGCTTCTATTAGGATATTCCTGGTGAAGGGTTCCAGGTCCAATGTAATGTCTGATGACAACTTGCTGATGTTTGTCATAGATTTGATGATAGCTTGTGTATGTAGATGTGGTATGTGTATTGGATCGTGGTGTAGTGATGATGCTGTGATGTTGAGATTGTTTGTGAGTGCGAGTAGTATGGGTGTGTTGGCCGCGTGCATTAGAAAATGTGTTGAAGAAGATTCATTACAAGGAATTTTGGTGTTTGGGAGGTACAGTGAGTCAAACTGTAAGTGGCACATACATGGGACACCAATAACTGCGTAGGCCGAAGCTTTCTTAGTAGTTGGTGTCATGTGCTGACAGATGACGTGGTAGTACTCCCTGTTAGTAGTTACTAAATATTTGTCTTTACCAATAGCTATAGCACGGGTTTGTATGGGTCTCAGAGGGTGTACTTGAAATGTGCAGAGTCTGGCTATGTCTGCCTGGTTACCTTTAAAGGCCGCCATGAGGCAGGTTGGCTGGTCACTGCGTATTCTAGGCATGGTCCTAGCGCATACTTTCAGTATCGAGCCTTGGCACGTAAGCAGATCTGCGTTTGTCATCTCTAAGTACAATGTCTCTGCCTCGTTGACTGCGAGGAAAGTTTTGTCAGTGTGTAATAGGGTAGATCCAGAACTTGTCGTATTTTCGGTGTTAATGGGGACATGAGTTGTAATTACTTGATATAAGTTAAATGCTGCGTCTGTGGCAGAAATGATAACATTAATATGAATGTATAGGTGAGTTTTGGAATAGGTGTATAGTGCAACTGGTTGTGAGTAGTAATATGCGGTGTCAATAATGGTTACCTCGGATCCTGGGTTCCTAATTTTGAGTTGTGTGTCTAAGGTGGCTAGCTTGAGGGCTAGTTCTGTGGGTTGGATCATATCCGGTGCTAATATTCCAGTGGACAATAATCTGAGAGAATTTTCCACCTTGTATAACCCTTGTTGGTAGGCGATCCTGGTCATTAGGACAATTACCTGAGCCGATATGATGGCTGACTGGGTAATCCTACGATCCTGGTCGGCTTGGATGGAGGTTAGGGTTGTGGAGAAATCATCAGACCACGAGTCTATGGATTCGGTAATATTAAGTAGGGATTCCTGTACAACGTCCTGTTCCTTTATATAAGTGTCTAGAAACTGCTGGTGTTGCTGGGTGACGTCATGTAATCCTTGTGCAGTTTTAACATTGACGTCAGCCAGTGTACCAATTTTAGCATCTAGATGATGTATGACGTTGATAATAGAATCCATGTCTCTAGTAGTTGCCAGGCCAAAGATGGATTTAAAGAGCTCCCCTAAGAATCCAAGGATAGCTCTCTTTGGCCTGTTAGTAATAGGATCCGAGAGGAAGTGTGCAATGTTCTTTAAAGTCTTAATAATGTTAATATCTACGTTTTGTAGTAGTCGGTCGAGGTCAGCAGCTTGTTGTAACATCTTGGCGTCATGGCTGTCATGGGGTCCTAGTGAAGTCAGTTGAAGAGTCCTGATGGTGTTGTAAATGAGTGGCTTCGGACGAGGAGCCATTGGGATGTTGTAGGGGATGGCCAGTATGACCTCGTGTAGGTCATGACCGGTGATGATTTGTCCCGGCAGCTGTTCATAGATGAGGCCGATATTTTGCCTCACTATTGGTTGTGCTGCCATGTAAGTGATGTGTGTGATGATTAATAGGAGGTGGAGTGTATACCTCATGATTCCCGAGTTGTTGGGATTTGATAGTAATAATAGTAGTAGTCGATCGTTTGTAGTAGTAATAGTTGATAGTCGATAGTTGGTGAAGGATGAGTGTAAGTGCGCAGTACTGGCGGGGATCTACCAAATTAACTGTGGGCTGCTCCTGACTGAATCGATGTGTGTAGGGGTGTGGTCACTGGGTGACTGTGGAAAGATGAGGGGATGTGTGGGAACTTATACCCTTTGGTCTGGGTACAGGGTGGTGGCTATGTCACCCTGCCATGTTGGTCGTTATCACACTCCCATAAGTGGAGCTTTTGTTTGCGCGCTCCAGTGGTGGCGCCATCCAGGGCTCAGATTGCGGTCATCCTCCTGGTGTTGTTGACACCTGCGATGCATGCGGGCGGCCGCCTGCATACACTGCTTTTCCACTGGTCTATGGGGGGGGGTTTAATAAGAGTGCGCAAACTGTCCTTTCATGTCGGATTTTGACATGTTGATAATAGTTCTATTTGAAGTGTCAGTTTGTTAAAGGAGCAGCAATAATATGGAGTCGCCCTGCCACTTACTTGTGTGGTGAAATGGGTATCGATGGATTATAAGTTATAATAATAATAGTTGATGAAGCTTGTGCGCTTTTTTGATGATAAGTACTGTATTTCCAGTATTTCTTTTGATGATCGGTGTGTAAGTCGTGATTCTTTGTGAATCATTATAATAGTAGTAGTGATAATAGTAGTCGTAGTAGTCAGTGTTGATCCTTTTGATATTAAAGTTGATAATAAAGACAGTTGATGTCTCTTTGTAATAGTAGCGATGATATAGTGAGCTTTTTGTTGTTTATGTAATATAGGTGATAACTCTTTTCCTCTTATATATTCTATAGTTTATATTATGGTTTTAGTCCTACCGGTGTCCTCCTCTTGACCTTGGAGTGGGCCGGCTTTGCTTTATATATATTTTTGGTTTGTAGAAGCGCTGGTCTCGCTTTATATGAATCTCCGTCTTTCTTCCATAGTTTGGTTATGAGGTCATCGTTCGGGTCAATGAGTCTGTGTATGAAGTCATTGTTTCTCACGTGACGTACGAGTTTCAGTCTATCTACATGGACTGGGTTTTTCATTGTTTTCATTGTGATGACAGATTTGAGGAGGACAGATGTTTTTGAGACGAATTTGCACACTATGTATGGGCCAGAGTACACCTTCTGAAGTTTCAAACATTTTGTTCTATCCATCAGTCGGGGTACCTTGACATACACTAGTGATTCTTTCTGCACCTTTGTAGGTTTTGCCTTTTTGTCGTGTTGTTGTCTCATTTGTTCTGTCCTCTTTTCGATGTTCTCAATGACCTGATTGTATGTGTAGTCTATTTTCTTTAATTTGTCAATGATGTGGAGATTTAGACTTTTCTCTTCTTCCTGATTGAGTTTGTTGTCTATTATGGTGTTTGGGTTCCTTCCCTTCATAATGAAGAACGGTGTGAAGGCAGTGGTGGCGGACTCTGTGTTGTTGATGGAGAACACGAGGTGTGGTAGAAATACATCCCATGTGTCCTGGTGTTCCTCACAGTAGGCCCGTATGCCTTCAGACAGCGTCTTCACATATCTTTCGGCCTGGCCGTTCGATTTTGGTCTATAGGCCGAGCTGAAGACATGTTTTATGTTGAGGGAAGATGTCATGTTTCTGAATTTTGAATTTTTATATGACGTTCCATTGTCTGACTGGAGGTATGTTGGTATACCCTCGGCCAGAACAACCTTCTCTATGAATTCTGCGGTAGTTGTTTCCGCGTCCAATGATGTAGTAGGGTAAGCTATGCAGAATTTAGAGAATCTGTCGACCACTACCTGAATGTATACATTCTTTCCTGGTGTTGGTGGTAGTGGGCCTATGGCATCTATGTGTACAAACTGGAATGGGTAAGAAGGGGTACTATGGGCCGTCATTGGCAGGTTGTTGGTTAGGTTCATCTTTTTGGCTTTCAAACAGACGTGGCAGGTCGCTGTGAATTTCTGGACGTCGGCCGCCATGCTTTTCCAATATACTTTGGGAAGCATGGTTGACAGCATTCTTTGTGCACCAGCGTGGCCTGCCATTGGTAGGTCGTGAAAAAGCTTCAAGATGGGAAGTCTCATGTCATCTGGGATGACCGGTTGGAATGAGAATTCCTTGTGTTTCTTCCATAGTACCGTGTTGATATGGACCAAAATATCATTCAGCATGATGTGGTCATCAGCTATTTTGATAAATTGCTCCGTTTCCTTCTTGTTTTTGTCGTTGGGTACCTGCCCGTTCTCTAAATACGTGATGATAGCTTTCGTGTGTAAATTATATCTCTGTTCTCTTTTGAGGTTGAGTATGGAGATTTGTGGGTCAGAGAGGCTCTCTATCATTTCAATCAGATGATTAGTCTGATTGGCCAAGTGTTTTGCCATGTCTGTGGCGTCTCTTCTAGGCTTCTCATTTTTCTTCTTCGTTTTTGGTTTATCTGTGGTTTTCTTAGGTTGCGGTGCCGGGGTGTGGCCTGGGACCGGTCGGGTCGCCGCAACCTGCTCTATTTGTTCTGTTTGAGTTTCTTCTATGAATGTTGATAGGGCTTCTAGGGATGTAGAGGGTACTGTCAGCTGCTGTGGGGCGTGGCCTGGGACCGGTCGTGCAGCTGAATCCACTTCCTGTTGTACTGAGGCCACTATGGCTGCTAACAGTCCCTTGTATTCTGTTTGTGGAAGCCCAAAATGATGTAATTTGGTACTTGGGATGTCAGGATTTGCTCTGAGGTTGGGGGTAAATCGTTTTACTTCTTCTATGTCTTCTGTGTTTTCCTCCATACATTCACAATAGAAGTGATGGGTGGAGTTTCTCTTCAGGATTGATTTGGGTAGTCGTTTTGGTAGCGTCAATGGTGGTTCGTCTTCTTTGAATTTCTGTGTGTGTATGTCATCCTCAAACATAATTCTATGTTGCACCCTTATGGCTTTGGGTTTTGGTGGAGGATCTGTCATTGGTGTCTTGTCTAGTGGGTAGTCTCGTCTTGACATAACGTCTGATGGTATATTTAATTTGCCTCTTATGTGTCTGATGTTAAATTGGAATTGTTGAATTTTGAGTGCCCACCTTGCCCACATGTTTTTGTTATCTGATTTTGTCAACATGTGGATGAGGGCTTGGTGGTCAGTATATAACTCGAATGGTCTTCCTTCTAGGTAGTGTCTGAAGTACTCTATAGCAAATACTACTCCCAATAGTTCTCTTTGGGTGGCACCATAATTCCTTTCGTGGTCATGGAGTGCTCTGCCCGCAAAGGCTACTGGTCGTAGAACGCCGTCTTTCTCCTGGGAAAGAGTAGCTCCCAGGGCTGTACCAGATGCATCTGTTGTAAGATGGAACTGTTTGTTGTAGTCTGGGTACAGCAATATGACGTCATTGCATATAGAGTCCTTCAGGGTCTGAAATGCAGTCTCACATTCTTTTGTCCAAACAAATTTGTTCCCATTTTTGAGTAGGTTGAATAGAGGTCGACCAATTTCACTGAACCCTTTGATGAATTTTCTATAGAATTGGGCGAGTCCAGTGAATGACCGCACCTCTTTTGTGGTCTTCGGTGTGGGGAATGTCTGGATCTTGTGGACTTTGTCTGGAGATGGTTTGATACCGTTGGTGGTGACTTTCATTCCTAGGAAGTCTAGTTCCTCTAGGAAGAATTCGCACTTGGTTTTCTTCAACTTTAGTTTGCCATTTCTGAGTGCTTCGAATATGTTTCTTAAATCGATAAAATGCTGATCTATGGTAGGTGATAAACACAAGATGTCGTCTAGGTATGGGATTGCACATTTGTACTGCAGGTTCTGTAGGATCAAGTTGACTACAGCTTGGAAAGCCTGAGCACTGCTGGCGAGTCCCATGGGCATGGTCTTGTACCTATACTTTTTAGTCCTAGTGAGAAAGGCTGTGATGTCCCTGTCGTCCTCTCTAATTGGTATCTGGAAGTACCCTTGTTGGGCATCCATTTTAGAGAACACGGCAGGTCGCATCTCACCAATCATTTCTAGGCTGTCGTCTGCTCGTGGTGATGTAAGTGCTTGGTTGATGGATTGGGAATTCACATATCTTAGATCTGTCACTAATCTGTAACCCTGCCCGTTCTTTTTCTCTACAAGAAAACTTCTGGATGACCAGGGACCCGTTTTGGTTTCCTCCAGAATGTCCTGCTTTACCAGCTTCTGACATTCAATTTCAAGTCGTTCAGCTTTGTGCGGGGCCATTCTGAATGGGTAGAACTGTAAGGGTTTGGCGTCTGGGATCAGGTTGATTTTATGGGTGTACAGATGGGTTCTTCCAATCATATTGTCTTCTCCCACGAATATGTCGTCGTATTCTTCAATTAATTGGCAAAATGTTGTGAATTGATCTTCTGTGAGGCAGTCTGGTTTTTGGAAGACATGTGATTTTTCTTTTTCTGGTTCTATGTCTATGTCCTTCCCTATGTACATGTCTTTGTCTATGTCTTGTTCGTCGTGACCTGTTGTCTCTTGCACCATATTTATATGATCTTCGTCGTCTGACATGGATTGATCCATGTCAGAGTCAGAATACTCTGAGTATGTTGGTGTTGGTACATAGAATGTTTTGTCTGACCCTGTTGATGATGCACTGTCACTGATAGTAGAGTTGTTGTCTATGTCTATGTCTATGTCTCTGTCTGTCTCCTCGGGTTGTGTCTCGTCGTAGCCTGTCGATAATATATGATTTTCTTTGTCTATGTCTGTTTTTGTATATAAGGCTACGATTTCACCCTTCTGGATTTTGCAGATTCTAGATGTGATATTCAATAATATCAGTGGGTGTCTGTCTCTTTGGTCAGGTGTCACGACTGAACGTTGTACGATGTAATTTGGAAGTTTGTCTGATCTGTCGAAGTTGTCTGTTATACCATTGATTTGACTGACTGAGTGGTAGCATGTGACTTGGCCTGTTATGGCCATTTCGGAAAATGGAGGTATCGAAATGGCTCTCACTGCCCTGATTGGTTGAGATTTTGGAGTTGGGTCAGTGGAGTAATTGATTTTGCTTTTAGTCTTTGATAGAAAATCTGTTCCCAATATGATTGGTGAGGAACAATTTGGAAGAATTGCAAATTGATGACTGAATGTTTTGCCTTGAATTTTGAATTTGATTTTGATAGCTCTTTTGATGTGACACAATGCTCCATCGGCAAGATAAACTTTGGACCTGATTCGTGAAAACTCATGAGGAACTAGTTTCGATAGAGTGGAGGCTAGACCCTCTCTCATGCAAGAGACGGTGGCTCCTGTGTCTACTAGACTGGGGATGTTGGTATCTTTGAATTGTAGATCTATATTGCCATTGACCATGTTGATAAACAAAACACTCTGCTCACCTTCTTCCATGTGTAGGTCGGGGAGTGGTGGGGGGACGACTTCCAGAGTAGCTTGGACGTCGGCAGGTTTCCCGCGCACTGGTGCAGCGTTGTGGATTGTCTGTGGGTCATGTGGCGTGATGTCGATGGGCGATGCTGTGTCTTCTGTGTTGGGGACTGTTTTGTCATCCTGATGAGGCCTATCCATAGGATGACAATCTAGTTTCCCGTCGTCTTGGTGAGGTCGTTCATCATGCTGACGAGCTGTGCCATGGTGTACTGTTGAGTGGGGTTTTGTGGCGTTGGTTGAAGTTGAAGTTGTTGTTGTTGTTGTGGCCATTGTTGTTGTTGTTGTTGTTGTGGCCATTGTTGTTGTTGTTGTGGTGGCTGCCATGATTGCTGTTGTGGCTGCCACCTTTGTTGTTGTTGTTGATTCTGGATGAGTTTGAAGTGATGTGGGGGTAGGGAACCCGTTTGAAGAAGGGTTATAATGTCTTTGGGTCCCCCTTTAAATCGGTGGGTGGGAGGGATGAGGCCCATTGAGCGTGCCTTCCTGATGTTGTCGACGTAGTTGATGTCGAAGTCCTCTCTCCTCCCCCTATAGTTAGGTGGTAACGCGAAGTCAGTTGGTGGAGACTGATGTGTAGGTGCAGCTGCTTGTTTGTGGTAGGTGGGTTTTGGTTTACCACCCCCCATAGCAGCCACGGTATGTTCCGTCTCCATAACTTCCTGTTGTTTCTGAAGAAGGTCTCTTAGTTTCTCGTTCTCCCTGTCCTTCTCCCTTAACTGAGCAGCTATGACTGGATCTAGGGTGTTGTTGGACAGGGATGATACCTTGTGTGTGGAGGTCTTCTTGTAGAGGTATGCACACCTGAGTGCTCTACAGAGGGAGGCCCATGTAGTAGGACTTTCCGCTCTGATCGCCTCTCGGTAGTCCTCATTTAGTACAGTGGCTACCTGGATAATGGCAGCTTCTATGTCCACCCCCTTGTTTTGGAAGTGGGTGTTGGCGTCCTTTAGCCATTCTTCCATGGTTTGTAGGGTGGGGTCAAACTGGGAGAGTGTTAATAGTTTGATGTCGTTCTCGACATCCTTGAAGTGGTGAATAAGTCCCTTCTTTATAAGGTCATAATCGTCTTGTACACTAGTGGGCTGAATACTGTACCATTCGTACGCTGGTCCAGCTAGATAGACTGCACAAGTGACGTGGATGGGATGATCTTCTTGAGGGTATTTAAGCCTTACAAAACGTTCTAGGTCGGTGAACCACTTTCTGGTGCTCATCTTAATGTCTGGTTTGGAGAATTTGATTGGTTCACGGATGGTGTATTTGTTGGCTTTTGAAATGGCGCTAGCCAGGTCGCTAATGGACTTGTTATTTCTATATTCTGCGATATCAGATTTCAGTCTTTCTAGCTCTGCCTTATGGGTTGCTAGTTGCTCATCTAATTTTCTTGATATCCTATCGTCTAGCTCTCGTTGTCTTTCTACCTCTACCTGATCGTCTCCGGCCATGTTGACAGTGGGTTCAACACGAATGGGAGAGGTGGGTGGGGTAGCTATGTCTATAGGTATAATAGGTACAGTGTCTATAAGTGTTGTTTTAGAATGTCTTACTGTGTCCTTGTAGATGCAGGAGGTGGACTTGGTGATGTGCTTGTTGTTGCTTGGTCCTTTCCTCCTGGTGGGTTGTAGACCTGATGTTGGTGCTGGTCCCTGGCTCCTAGTGTGCCTCCGTGATGATAGGTCACTGAGGGACTGGTGTCTCTGCATTAAAAAATTTCTTCATGGTCGCAGGTAGCTGAAAGTTGCCCGGTTCTCTACCACTCTGTGGCTAGGGAAAATCCTTCCACATCAATGATGGCGTAAAGATGAGGTGAGACGTCAGTTTCAATACTTGGTATCTTTTATTAATAATAATATTAATATCAGAGTACCAGTCACTAGGGCTCAGTATATAAGTTACTGATGGTTGCAAGTTGATAAGTGATTTCCTCCTCCATCTGACCGGGGTATAAGTACAGGTGCCCGGCAGGTGGAGGGGGTGCCCATGTGACCGGAAGTAGATGTAACAGTGGTTTTCATTGGATAATATACATTTGACATTTGATTGGATAATTATATATTCATGGCTTTAACATGTGGTGTGCGCTGGACCGCGGGTGGGGAGCCTGGGTCCAGTGCATTATGGGTAATGGATTACATAATAAGTAGCATGCACACATGGGGGCTTTGTCGCCTGCCTCCAGGTGGTCTCCAGCCGGCTCAAGTGGCTTTGGCGGTGCCACACTGATTAAGGGTGTCCAGCTTTATAGTCTGTTTATGTGTAGACAGTTAATCCTTGGGGTCAACATATTGTGTGTAGGTGACCGGTCAGTGCCTTGTCGTCTGGAGGGGCTGACCGTTACCTATTGTCCCTGGGATAAGGGTCTGCTTGTGATCTATGGATTAGTTATGTATGGGGGTTAGTTTGGCTTGGCTTAGTGAGAAATAGGTATGTCTGACGTCTAGGTGTACTTTGATGGACATATGGATTGAAAATATGTATAAAGTATTGTGCGTATTACAAATAATAATAAATATGAATATTAATAATCATAAATCATAATTATGACCTAATATGACGTAATATGACGTAATACAATTGATGAAGGTATAATAAGGGGTTTTGTGGCGTGACAGGTAGAGTTAGTGCATGGGCGGGTTAACCCTTTAAGGGTCGCATAGTGCTTTAATGGGATGTGCCATGATACATGGATATTCAGTCCAGGCGAGTAGCTCAACAGTGCTGCATTCAAGCATCGTGTTGACCCATTGGGAGTGTCTCAAACCCCATAGGGTCAGCACGGTGCTTGAATGAGGCAATAGCGAGCAAGTCGCCAGGGCTGAATTCATGCCTCATATGCTGACCAGGGGAAGAGCACATTAAAGCACTATCCGCCCCTTAAAGGGCTAAGATCATGGCCCCTACCCACCGGTGGTCGGGCTCACATTGTGCAGGGTCGAGGGGCGGTCACCCCAGGGTGATCCCCGCACCATTTACCAGATACCGGATCTCCCGCACCCCGGCCCCTTCCCATCCCACTCCCTACCCCCTCAGGTATGTCCTCAAATACACACATAACAGGCGGAGGGGGCACAGACCCCATGATGGGGTCTCACAATGCATGACCAACACAGCCATCTATAACGTTGTCGTTGGTCTTTGAGAGAATATAACATTATGAAAAATGTCTTATGGGGGTCTTATGGAAATAAGAGAACTGCCTCATGGCCATGCCATTTGTCATTGCGTCCAGCCATTTATTGTCTCAGTTTTGCTGCCTTCATTCTTATAAACGGCATTGCTATATCAGATCATTATGTAACTTTAGTCACCTCCAGCTCTGTATATATCATACTATTGGAACATATTTGGACATTTTATAGCATTACATATAATTTTTGTATATTTGATAATGCAATTATTTTTTTATTGCGTTTCCCCTTCTCAATATACTAGTATGTAAAGCTATTATAGTGCCTGCTCTGCACCATGACACAGCTTGAAGCGAACAGGTTTTTTTTCCTATTTCATAACACTCCTGACTTGCTGATACTGTTTTACAAGCCATATTTAATCCTATTTCGTAGAAAGACCTCACAATATTCTTGCTCATAGGAAATCCAATCCCCTTCATGCACTGCATCCTATAAGGAGTGTCCACATGTGTTATATTGTGTGTGAATACATGTGTCTGCAGTATGTGTGTGTGTGGGGGGGGGGGGGGGGTGTAGGGCCCCATTTGTCTCTTACCCTATACACTATAGGTCTTAGGTCGGCTAGGGGTAAGCAGGTCCAGCCCTGGTGCTGGAGTCTTGACACTTATTCACCTCCTCCAGCAGTCATACATCACCCTCACCCCCTGGCTGCTGACCGTGTCACCATCACCCCCCCCCCCCCCACACACACACACACACCTCCTACACTCTGTATGGGGCCCCTATAGCCCTGTAAGGGCTGCATAGGGCTTTTATAAATGTACTATGCCCTTGGTCGTCATGATGCATGGATGCAGCCCTCGTTAGCAACTCACCAGTGTGCATTCAGGCATCAATCTTTCTGGACTGTATCAACCATGTAAGGTCAGCATGATATAAAAGTATGCAGTCCTGGCGAGTTACTCACCAGGGCTGCATTCATCCCATCCATCACAACCACAAAGCGTATATAGCACTATGCTGCCCTTAAAGGGTTACTTACAGGGTGGGTATCGGGCACTGGAGGTGAGGGTCCAGGCCCCGATCCCTGACCCCCGGTCACCTGTCCCGGTGTCCGGCGGGCTGCATGTCACCCTGCACATGGCTCGGTCCCCATTTATCGCCCACCCCGCGGACAGCGCGCGTCACGCCCTGTGTGCTGCCCCATTGGGGATGTCACGGCGTCTGGGGCTATGTAGGCATTTCCCACGTTATACCTGGGTGCATATGTTATGTAGACATCACCATTATATATGTATTGCACTCTTAAAATTTGGTTGCCCTTTTTTGTAGGTATAGAGTAGAATCTACTGTGGGTATATAGTTTATTGTACACTGAAAAGGTAAACTTGTCTCCAGACTCGTCTAAGTGGAAGAGTCTGGAGACAAGTTTACTTTTTGAGTGTAGGTAAACAGTAGAATCTACTGTGGAGCTTTATTAGTTACTGTAAAACTACAGTGGATTCTACCATGTACCTACAATTACTATTTACAGTGTGGTCTAAGAGAAGCTTTCTCTACATATACAGGTTTTGCATTATACTGACATGATGGGCCCTTTCCAGGTGGCCATTGAGGAGAAGGGATGGTCAAAGATACACAACTAGTTTCTGCATTATGAAACACTATACCTAGAACTCAACATGCATGATATCACTTGTACCTCCCCCTGTCCATTCCCAGGATCTGAAGCAAAGGCTCTAAACCTACTCAAGTACAGTCATTGGGTTGGGATGTCCATTCTCTCTCAATGTCTCATTGATGAGGGAGCATAACCAATCGTGTGTAATCTCTGTTATTAAAGCATCTACTGTGGTTGATATTGATAACAATGAAGAAAAAGTGAATCTTTTGTAGTGACATTCATTTCACTCTGATGCCCTATAGACAGTATAGTAGTCGAAGAGTAGCTGGAGGGATGTGAGTGGCTTTCAAACCCTTTACACATTAACCCTTTAAGGACAGCACAGTGCTTTAATGCATCGTCATGATGCATGGATGCAGCCATGGCCAGTGGTCCGCTGAGGCTCACCAGGCATGCGTTCAAGCAGCAAGACGACCCTCCGTCCTGTATTAACCCCACAAAATCGGTATGATGCTTGAATGCAGCTACAGCAAGTCACTGTCCAGAGCTGCATTCATTACTATAAAGGGCATAATGCATTAAAGCATTCTGCAGCCCCTAAAGGGTTAACAACAGAAGAGGGTGGTGACCGCTGACACCACTCCACAGTGCCATAACACAGTGTCACAACCAGCCCCAACAAGAAGCAGTCCCTGCCCCAGGTCTCTGCCCATTGTTCTTATCACTCTCACACATCTCTGTTATGACCAATTAACACGTTACAACTGCCACTGGTCTCTATCAGGGGGACAGAAGTGTGTGTATGCGTGTTGGTGGGGGTAGTGGGTAGGGAAAGGGCCCAGGTGAAGGATGTGATTGTGAACTTCCCAGTCACACAAATGAACAAAGTTTATGCCATTAAAAGGGATATCAATAAATAATATACAACTTAGGACCTAGAGCCTAATATTACCTAACTGTTTAGTTTTATGTAGAACCAGGGATCACCTTCAACAAGTTCACGAGAAAAGTCATTTGGTGAAAAAAAGGTTTTAAAACATTTTAAATAATAAAACATGTTTAAAATGGAAAAATATTGATATATATGGTACCAGATCAAAGCCTACAGTGCCAGTAATGCGGTGAGCTAGCAATACCATACATTCCCCCAACTTTCTTTGATAAATAAACTACTAAAATGTGAAATTGTTCGCAAAAAGTAATTTTCTCATAAATTTTGGCCCTCGATAGAAAACAATTAAAGTAAAAAAAAACGACCTTCGTCATATGTTTTAGTGCTTGGTGATGAGAATCTCCGCCCCCCCCCCCCCCCCACCCTCTTTATTTTTGAGTGGTATGGCCTTATATACCCATTGTGAACAAACATCAGCCCGACGAGAGGACAGTGCTCTTGTGATATGACAAGGTCATTGTGACAGCATCAGGTCACAGGGACTGACAGCACTGTGCTATGGTGACAGCGCCCATTCGTTGTGACAGTCATATTTGTGTTTGTGAGGACATATTTGAACAGAGTGACAATATATATAAAGTGCCATGTGACTGTTAAAACAGTTACAGTCAGTTAGCGAGAGCAAAACCGACATGATGATTTAACTCTTTGAAGGCCACATATTGTAATGCAGTATGTCCTTTATTGTCTACTTCAAACTGCCAGGGCTACACTCATGCATTATACCGACACTGTGGCCAAATACACCTAAAACTGGGAGGCATGATGTATTCATACATCATATCTATAAAGGATATATAATAGAGCAATAAAGGATATATAATAGAGCAATAAAGGATATATAATAGAGCAAATCACCATTCGGCCCTTAAATGGGGTTAACATCCACCATAGTAACCAAAATTATGTTTTGCTTGAATCAGCCAACCCCTCTGAGTCTCTACCAAGTGAAACCAACGCTCAAACACATAAACCTATAGCGATAGTAATCTACACCAACATGTGGTCTGCCAGTCCTGCCCATGTTCACACGTGAAATAATATGACATCCAGATACGGATCAAACCTTTGCCAATGCACAGTCCAACCACATTAGTTTTATGACTCCCCTCCCCTCCCATTAGAAAAAAACACACACACATTAAACAATCACTGATAGAGATCTGCACACGTGCATAATACAACCATTGGAAACAGTGCATTATAATACCGCTCTCAGCTCTAGTTGTAAGTGAAGGTTTTAGTAGACAGATTAACCTGGTAGAGGTGAGTTATTGCCGTGATGACTGCATAACGGTTGCTAGAGACGATTTTATCATAGTGTCATATTCAATGGATTTAACAAAGAACACGATAAAGTCAAAATTCATTTACAAACCCTTGCTTTTTAATTCTGATATTTTTGATAAATGCATAGGACCGATGACCAATGGCTCGACATAGGAGAAACTGTTAATGATGTTTACATGTAATAGAAAGGGGACAGAAATTAATGGAAATCGATTTGGTAGGAGGGGGAGGGGGCATGGAGGGATCTGCCATAGGTATATCATCAGATACTGGGAAGTATGAGGGACATGGGGATAGTATTGTCTTCATATTACTGATGCTGAGATGTCAGAGAAGGGGAATGCATGCAGGTGGTTGGACTTAAAAAGACATTACCTTTACGTTTACCCTATTCTATGGCTCTTCCCTAAAGCCTTTTTGGCTTTTGGAAGAACGAAATATTGCTAAGGCCAAAATATATTGACCTCCTGACCCTATTTCTTTTGGTCATTTTACCTTAAAACAAAAAAAGTGTCTTTCCTGGCCTTTTTACTATGTAGTAGGTGCATGGATGGCGGTTATGGGGAGGAGTAGGGCCGTGTATCTGATGACCATAGTAATGAGGTGCCTGGAGGGGGGTGTTCCAGTCTAGATTAATGTATGACCACCTCAGTGATGAATCTCCCATAAAACCAACTCTATATCAACCTGCCTGTCAGGGCAGGAGGACATGATATATTATTGAAGTTATAGTTATCTTAATGTGGCCTTGTAGATTTGAATTTGATTATTTGATTTATTGGGAGTGGTCATTATTTAACAACAGGTGGATTGTTGGATTTGGGGGAGAGGGGGGGGGGACTAATTTTCACCCCTCAAAAGGATGTCACCCTTAATGGAAATCGATTCGGTAGGAGGGGGAGGGGGCATAGAGGGATCTGCCATAGGTATATCATCAGATACTGGGAAGTATAAGGGACATGGGGATAGTCTTCATATTACTGATGCTGAGATGAATTAGTGAAGAGGCCAACGCTGCTACCATACATGGTTCAACTACAGAAATAAAGTTGAATCCCTCAAGCACAAATACCCCCCCCCCCCATCAGTTGCTTAAAAATGACTTCTCCCTGACCAATGCCTATACAAATGTATTAGCCTATATATACTTCCCATTTGTGTCCTTGCAGGGTCATGTCAATGCTCCTGTGCATAATGCAGGAGGAAACACCCTGTCAAATTCAATATCAATTTATCTGTATTAATTTGCACGTTGAATATCATTACTATGCAGGGTTTATGGTCAAATAAAAAACCAAATTTAAATAAGATTAATAAAGGAAACTTAGTGTAGGAGTCAAGTCTTGCTAGTTTCAATAGGGTTTGTAAGAGGTAAATTTGTTTAAACCTTATACCTTAAAGCTTGACAACAACAATAACATTTCATCTATTAAATTGCATTGATTTAACATCATATTTACATCACCATTAGCGTTGTTCTGCCATTCATACATATGCAGACGTTCTTCTGTTTGAAGCTGTTTTCTTTTATATCTAACTTGAAAAACACACGTTTTCCCAGGTAAGACCTTAGCAGTGTCTTTATTCAAACTAGACAAAAGGAAAACTTGACATCACATGCTAAATCTTTTGTGATGTCTCGTGGCGAGTGACAGCGTTAGGTCTACATGTCCCATAAAACACCAAATCTCCCAAACTCACACACATCTCCAACTCTCTGGGTGAACATGTCATCTGTTTCACCCCCCCCCCTTTATCTGTACTAGTCACCCGGCCCATGTTGGGTATGTTTTCTCAATCTGCCTCTCCGTTTCCGGCTCGTCCCGTTCCTTTGTATGTAAGGCACTCCCCCTGTCCCTCCTCCCTCCCCATGTTGTCTACCTCTAATATTGGCTTCATCCACAGAGGGCACATTGTGAGTTGTATGTATGCTGGGGTCTGATGGGCAGAGGGGTCCCCTCCCGGCCCCTGCACTCAGTATCAAAAGGGGACCTCACCTGCGTTCTCAGTCTTCAAAAACACACCGTTTCCCACGATTAGAGGCATAAAACGCCCCTTCTGCAAGAAAAACACAAATTATGAGGGGCCTAAAAATGAGCCTTGTATCATAGAAAACAAGGGGATTCTTTAGGTGAGGGACCAAAAACCACAGAGTAGCTTGAAGATAAGGACCCCTTATTTGAACATCCAATGAGTTTGTTTGAGGAAAGAATAGCGCTTATAAATCTATTTGAAAATCCGAGAGTTTTCTTGAGAAAGAGTTAGGCTTATTGCAAAGTCCAAGGACGATGGAAGTGCATGGAAAAGGACCCTCATTTCGCGTATTTCAGAACGCAGATGAGGTACCATATGAGCGTGAAGTGCAAGGGCCGGGGTCCCTTGCCCCACCATGTGGACATACCTGTTTAACCTTGACTTGTCCTGACATCAGCCACTCGTCTTTGAAATCTTCACATCTTGACTCTACGTGACTGTATTCAAGGAGAAAAAAACCAACCACCCAACCATCACAGCATGCATGAAGACTGCATTTACAAGGAGTAATCCTGACTGAATACCAATATTACCAGTGTTAATGAAATTCCTAGCGAGGCCTGAGATCATGGAAAGATTATATATAGCCAATTTGTCATTTTGATGACAGTAATGTACATGTAAAACACATTACTACAGAGATCTACAGTTAAGCCAAACAAGTTGCTTTTATATTTGATATCACTTGAACTCCAGAGTTGGACCCATATCTCACTTCTCAGACGTTATCAACGCACAGCGGACCTCTCAGTGAGTCTTATCTGATTAAAAGAAAACATAAAAAACTAAAATAAATGCAACTGAGTGGTCTGAGGGTCAGGTCCAAGTGGTTTGATGTGGTGCTCACCGCTCCGCCATGTTTGTTCTTCTGTCTGGTGGTGCGCACTTCTCGTTCAAAGGTCACACCCAGGGGGCGCTAACAAGGTCAATGAGGTCACGGCCTCTTTTTGATCACAACAGTGTTCACTGATACCTTCTGACACCAGTGGACAGTTTTTTTCTCCGTCCGACTAGGCTTTAACCCTTTAAGGGCCGCATAGTGCTTTAATGTACTTTGTCGTCATTATGGTGCATGAATGTAGCCCTTGTGAATGACTCGCCATTGCTTGATTTAAGCATCATGCCGACTCTATGGGCTGATAAACCCCCTAGGGGTCAGTATGATGCATGTATGCAGCCCTGGCATACAAGCAGACTCACTGGGGCTGCATTTATGCATCCTGCCGACCAAGGGCTTACCACAAGATAACAGCTTTACTTTGATAACGACTACCTGGGGGACACTCAGGATAAAGCAAATTCACAGCCTTATCTTGAACTTTATTCTGACCTGGCGTTGACCCCTGGGCTCCAAAGGGTCACTAGGGGTCGACAGAATGGAAAACAACCCATATGACCCTGTCACTAATCAAATGACAATAATGAAGTAATGGGTGGGGAATAGCTTGGTTTGTGGCAGGGGTATAATGCGGGTAATCGGGTTGGTATAACAGTAACAGAACTCCAATAGGATACAGACATGAATGAGGAGGGAGGGGATAGTGTAGCAAATAAACACATTGAGATACTATGACATGGAGGGACTAAATCACTATCACTGGGACAACTCTTTCTGGAAAGCAAATACATTTTTGTAACATTTTGTTGAACTGTTGAGATACATTTAGATCTTAACCAGTCACATTGTAAAGCACATGTCTTCACAAAATTCAAACCATGTTGGAACATTTAAGCAATGAAGTATCAATATCACATGTCTAAGCCTATATGTGTAGTTGTCTGACTTAGACACAGTGTATACAATGCATACATAGGACACAGACTATTTGAAAATAGATAAGCAAAATATCAATAATTCATGCACATTTAGTAGTCTCAGTTAGGCTTGGTGATGTTATAAAATGATAGTTAAGATCTCTCATGTAGAAACAATGGGCCAGAATGGGTCTTTTCCCAATAAAACATAACCGACAGTTCAAATATTTGGTAGCTTTCATGACCATATTGTTTCTGTGGGGATTGAGTAATCATATCAACCAATTAGCATTGTAGCCAGTGTTCATTTATCAGCTGCCTCGGCATCTGTTCCGTTATAACCACACTCCCAGCCTGCCAGACCCTCCACCTACACGCCGTTTTTATCACCTGGTCCCTCTTTAACCTTTTAAGGGCTGAATAGTGCTTTAATGCAATATGCCCTTTGTCGTCAGGATGCATGAATGCAGCCTTGGGGAATGACTCGCCAGTGTTGGATTGATACAATCCTCTAGCCGATCTTATAGGATTCAAATACACCAAGGGGGTTGACATGATGCATTCATGCATCCCTAGTGAATAGAGTCGCCAGGGCTGCATTCATGGCGACAAAGGGGATAGTTACTGTCTTACAGCAGCCCTTAAAAGGTTTATCCTATCCCAATATTCTGTAACTTCAGACTGCAGTTTTAGGTATCTATTATTCTATACCAATACCTATTTCAAGTGTTTGTGTGTGTGTGGGGGGGGGGGGGGGGGAGAAGTGAGATATCGACCCCCCGACTCCCCACCCACACAGTGCTATAGTTTAGAGACCTCCTTGACATGGGTATTGTTAGTCGGTCCTCCAGCGTGCCCCAGTTCGTACTCACCTTTAAAGCCAATCTTCATGCTTGGATCAGCCGCCATCTCCATCTTGACATAGGTCACGCGTGTGGTAGATAGTGCTATAATAGGCCATGATCCTTGTTTTACCTGCCAGATGCCGACGCCCTATACTATTCTGGTATTAAAACAGGCCATACAACATTGTGCAATTGTAGCTTTTACAACAGCTTTTACAACAGCAAAATAGACGGTGAACAATTCTGGTTCATCTCAAAAACACTTTTTTTTAAATTTAACCGATCATTCCGACCTCATCTCTACACAGTGGAGGTCAGGACATACCTACAGAGAACAGACAAACGGAAGCCACAGTAGAGATATGCCTGCGTCTGATGACTTGTTTAGTCTTGTCAGACTATCCCACATGTCTTAACACTCTCTCAAATACCATTATCATGGGCATGTATACATACAAGGATGTCATGACATATGATATGTCATGATATTAGGGGTTTAAGTGAAATTAACACTAATGTATGCTTTATCATTAGTACGTTACAACCTCCACTCCATATGGCTTCATGTGTGGCTTCCTTGTGTTTGGACAAGGATGTTAGTGTCTCACAGAGTCTAGTATTGCCATTTAAAGCAAACTTTCTTAAGTCATTCTTTGGATCTAAAGTATAAAACATGGACCAGACTCAGTTCAGTGTTGGACGACCCTCCTAGAGTTAAACCACGTGGGTCTCCTTGGTCCTGGGATGTGTCGGCCACACGCCGACTGTCACAGACCACTCGTATACCGTGACCCATATAGCACCGAGCTGCTCCCAACCTGCTCCTGAGCTGCTCCCCTTATCTAGCACACTTTGTGCCTTATGTCATGGGGACCTCTGCCAGATAGTAAACTCAGGGTGCCCCTGACATCATGCAGTGAGTGTGGGAGGTGCTCACTGCTTAAGGGTTAATGTCTCTTTGTCTATTTCACTCTTTGTTTGCACATGTATCTCCCTTCAAAGCTGGTTCTAAACGACTATGTGTTTGTCTATTAAGCCCATCAGATTCAATAGTGACTCATTTGACATGATGTTTGAAACCGTTGGGTGCACATCTTCCTTTGGTATTTATATGTATTAAAAAGGGCCAAACATGAATGAGTCACTTAGCAGCCTTACTAGGCCAGTGCCAAAACTTTTCTTAACGCTTCACATTGGTGAGAAGAGAACGATAAAAAAAAAGTGCTTAAAACCGTAGTACCTTTTAAAAACATTAAAGGTGTAATGAAGGACAAATCATTAAAAAGTCAGATCATAAAAATAGGTTTAAAATATTAGCCTACATTGGAAAGCGACATTGGACTGGTCTTTACCCTCCACATCGTTAAGAAAACAACCAAGAAAAAAATACAAAGGAGTAGCTAGCTAGGTGACAAATTTACACCCCTGATGTTTCCTTTGTCTTGTAAGTTGTACAGTGTGTGTACCAAGTAGTAGAAATGCTACAACAACTGTGGCAGCCTTTATCAGTAGCAGGCCGGGTGTGGTAAGTCAATCTGAAGATGGCAGCGGCATGCCACACCCGATCCCACCACCCCACTATAAATCACCTCCCATTTGACGGCACTGATAGCCCGGGTCAAAGTGATAACAGACAAAAAAAAGCCTCAACCGACGCAACCTCACCACCGCTGGTCGTCTTGTGTGCGCTGTTTTCTTAGCTCTCCAATTCATCGTGGACTTATCTCGATAGGTCTGAATAACTTTGGGTTTTTGAGGGTGGGAAATGTAATTGTAATCCCTGACTGTGTGTCTTTGAGGCTCAGGGTGCCGTTGGTTCATGCCCATACTCTTTTTTTGTGTGTTAAAAAAAAAGATGCCCTCAGGGAATGTGGAAGTCTATAAGGATTGATGTTGCTCTGGTGTTAGTTTGATCTGCTATCTCTTTATATAAACAGGGAGTGGGGACCTCGTGGGGATATGTAATAAAGGGTAAGACATGCATCATATTCTTGGGAATGTGAGTGGAATAATGAGTCATGAACAGATTAACTTACTTTCGTCCTGCAACCATCTCACCATTAACCTAGATAATGTATAATGTCAGATCATTATGTATAATTTATATTCTGTATACTGCACAAGGCAGGGTTAAAATAGCATTGCCATTCCACCCCAGCCTCTATGAATGCATATATTATACCTTACTTATGTCAGATGACGTGATCTTATAGGAGGATACCTACCACATTTACATTAAAGGTGAACATTGGTTACAGTTGACCTGCTATTATACAGTAATAATAAAAGATCATGGACACGGCGAATATCCATCATATATTTTACAATGCAAGACACATCTGTCACGTACATAATCTTTTTTTTAGCCATATTCCTGTCAACTTGCACATGCTTAAAGATGTAATGAGGTTTATAATACAGAGTAATTGACAAGACAGTTGACCGATATTCAAATGTAGAAGTAGGTTTCATATATAAGTACTAAGTACTAAATGCTCCTACGTATAATCATCTCAGCCACCAGTGAGAGCTGGAGGAGGAGGAAGTTCCCACGCTGATCACACCCCCACCCCCTTTCATGCACTCACCGCTACCTGTGTACATATATACAACTGTAAAGTATACCTCTATACTGAGGCTCCCCACCTGCCATTTTACCTGCCTCCAGATCCCTAAACACCTGAGCAGGTGAGGCGGGCTGATCGGGCCCCCTGCTGTCACCCCCGGCCCCGGGGTCACACCCTATTACCCCCCGTGCCCCGACCCCTGCCCCAGCACACCCCGCCCGGATCGTAGTGTGTAACCCGGCCTTTAAGGGCCGCAGAGCGCTTTACTGGGCTATTCCCTTGGTTGTTATGATGCATGAATGCATCAGGTTATGACAGCATGAATGCATCATGCCGATTCTTTGGGAGTGTATCAAATGGGGTCGGCGTGGTGATTGACTGCAGCGCTAGAGAGCCAGGGGTTCATTCACGCATCATAATGACAGAGGGTATAATGCATTAAAACATTACGCGGTCTTTAAAGGGCTAGTAAAGAGGATGGTGTATGAAGGGGGGGGGGGGGGGTAGGAGATCAGCGCCCCCGGGCAGGGCGGGGTGAGGCCGGGCCGTGTAGCGCCGTGTCGGGGTCAGGACTCACCTGGCCCCGGCCGCCCAAAGCCGCCACCCGCTCCCCACACCCCGACCCCGGGGGCAGCAAGGGCCATGGCCCCCCTGGGAGAGGTGTTATCAGATCTGACGGCACTCAACAGGTGAAGGGCACCTTGGCATACCCCATAGTATATTACCCCGGTGTGTTATCTGCCCCCGGCCCCGACGTAATCTCCACCAGACGCCGCTACGCCACCTAGCGGCTGCTGACGTCATCAACCCCCTCCTGTGATCCGTGAAACGACCATACGTCACGTCAGGGCATGCGTCATGACGCGCCCTGCCAGGTATGGGGCAGCCTCCCCCTTCTCACCCCCGACCCCCTGACCCCCCCTCTCTCCTCTTCCTCCTAGTGTAAGTTATAGAAACTTATTGTCATGCCATTTTAATAATATGTGAATCCCCTGCCCCTCTCCTCCACCTCTAACCCCTAGGAGTCACGACATGGTTTTGTAACAATCACCCTCTTCACACAGGTACAGAGGTTAGGGAGCCTCCCCCTTTATGTAAGCAGCATGATCGGAACCAACATCACACATGTTAGTTGGTATTAAAAAGTCTCAAACAGGAGCCCTCTGTGCGGTGAATATTGATAGTTGTATCTTACGATAATACTACTATCAATTAGCCCATTCATGAGACATACTTTAAATACTGGTTAATGTCTATAGTTTAGTGATATTGCTATAGAAATTATGGGTGAAATCACAAGAAATTATATTGATGAGTCATGGTTTAGTATACACATATGAATGGTTGTAATCTCTGTACATGTTACAAAACAAGGGTCTGGAGTGGCATCCACTCCACAGAGTCACGATTCATATCAGCAAGTTGTATATATACCTTGATGTGAGTAATAAAGGTTGTTCATTCTTTTGTGCTAACTTGGAGTCATGTCGTCCTTCTCACCTGGATTTACACTGGTGCCAGGAGTGGGGTAGGCATTGAAAAACATCACTATAGCTATTGTTTATGCCTACCTGAAGAACTCACAATCCTGTGAGAGGACACTGCTGTCAATATGGATTTTCAAGTAGTACAGAGTATGGGGAGAACAGAACTGTAATACATGTGCAAACAGCAAGGAAGACTGTTTCCCTTGTATGTCACATGTTTTGTGAGAGGACACAGGATGCATAGCAACTTATATGGACCATGTATCCAACTGGGTAAATGCCTACTTAGAGTGCTCTTAAGTAGCTGAGAAGGCATTCCAGTACTGGATTCCCATCGGCAGAACTGTGTACAGTTTGTATAAATCTTCTCTACAAAGCAGATACTCCCCTGCCCCCCTCCCCATACTTTTTGAATGAACCTCCCCCCCCAGCCCCATTTCCCCAGCCCTGCAAACACTTCTACCTACTAGGCCCCATGCTCCCCCTCCCCCATGGACTGTGTCAAGATCAAGATTCACCCCCCCCCATGATGCCCCCCTCCCACCCCCATCTCTTTTTGCCCACAACATTTGGCAATTAGATGGTTGGTGTAATGGACAGAGAGGTGCAGATGTTGGAGTAACATGTATGCAGGACAGCACACAGGATGGATAGGGTTTGAGGGAGATTACAGTTAGAGCTACCTTTGACTCCCCCAGAGTGCTCCATCCCCTGTACACACGGGAACTACTCCAGCCACATATGACAGTGGGGCAGGCCACAGTCCAGCATGGCCCATGCTGAAGTGGCCCTGCCTCTGCCCACCTCGACTAGTAGGATGATGGGTTGTGTTTATCAACTGGACCTCGTTGACAATTGGACAGTTCTTGATAGAACATTTATTATTAGCCAACGCACAGAAGGCTGCACCTACACTAATACTGTGCAGTATTTACAAAACTATACAAAACTATACATGCCTGTGTGTGGTTATTCTCCACTGTGACATTATAAGCCTAGTTTACATGTGCTAATTCTATTAATTTAGGATTGTGGCTTTTGTTTCACCAGTAACTTATAAATGTCCCTTGTTAAATGTATAAATACAGTGAGAATGTGGTTATTCTCCACTGTGACATTATAAGCCTAGTTAACATGTGCTAATTCTATTAATTTAGGATTGTGGCTTTTGTTTTCACCAGCAACTTATAAATGTCCCTTGTTCAATGTAAAATGTATAAATACAGTGAGAATGTGGTTATTCTCCACTGTGACATTATAGGTCTAGTTAACATGTGCTAATTCTATTAATTTAGGATTGTGGCTTTTGTTTTCACCAGCAACTTATAAATGTCCCTTGTTCAATGTAAAATGTATAAATACAGTGAGAATGTGGTTATTCTCCACTGTGACATTATAGGTCTAGTTAACATGTGCTAATTCTATCAATTTAGGATTGTGGCTTTTGTTTTCACCAGCAACTTATAAATGTCCCTTGTTCAATTTCAATGTACAATTACAGTGAGAATGCGGTTATTCTCCACTGTGACATTATGAGCCTAGTTAACATGTGCTAATTCTATTAATTTAGGATTGTGGCTTTTGTTTCACCAGTAACTTATAAATGTCCCCTGTTAAATGTTAAATGTATAAATACAGTGAGAATGTGGTTATTCTCCACTGTGACATTATAGGTCTAGTTAACATGTGCTAATTCTATTAATTTAGGATTGTGGCTTTTGTTTTCACCAGCAACTTATAAATGTCCCTTGTTAAAATATGTAATGTGTAATGTACAGTGAGGAGATGTGCGTATTCTACTCTGAGATGTAACTGTAATACTGCAAATGAAAGTAAGCGTATTCTAATCTGAGATATTTATTCAGAACGCTCAGGCTTTATTGTTTTCCTATAGAAGTAACCTGTTTGACTGTAATGCTATTGTTGTCAGACCAACCTATAAATACATGTGCCTGGCTAATGTATAATAAGGTATGATTACTAGTGAGAGCGAGCCTATATAATGTGTAAAGTACAGTGAGGAGATATGTGTATTCTACTCTGAGACTATAATACTGCAAATGAAAGTAAGCGTATTCTAATCTGAGATATTTATTCAGAACGCTCAGGCTTATTGTTTTCCTATAGAAGTAACCTGTTTGACTGTAATGCTATTGTTGTCAGACCAACCTATAAATACATGTGCCTGGCTAATGTATACTCAGGTATAATTACTAGTGAGAGCGAGCCTATTCTACTTTGAGACATTACTGTATTACTCTGTCTTCTACCCCTGTGCTCCCATCCCCTGACTGCCCCCCCCCCCAATACAACCTTTCCACTAAGTTGCTGAGGTAGAGGGGCTGATATGAGAAATTTAGGGAACCAGGGGTATTCTTTGTGGTGATTGTTCTGAGGTCTAGGATTTGGGGATGTGTGCCTTTCATGTATCCAGTATACCTTGTTACAGCATGTGAGTGGTAATTCGTCCCTTTCTGTGGGATTATTGTAAGGCTAACCCCCCCCCCCCATATTGGAGAGCTGTGCAGGTGTTCAGTGACAAAACACTATACCTCATTGCATACTTGGAGCAATTGCATGTATCTTGTACGGTTACAGAGGTGTCCGTGTGTGTTTTAACTCCCATTCTGGGAGATTATTATACCCCCACTCTGTGAGATTTTTGCAAGGCCGATCCTCCTGTCCCTAGTAGGAAATGTATGCTGTATGTGTAGTAAACTTCTTCCTCAGTAAATCCCTGAAGAGACAGCATCCACCAAAGCTGTCTATCCCCCTCTGCAGGATTGTGAGCCTAATGCCCCCCCCCCTTCGAAAAAAAAAGAAGATAAAATAACAAAAAATAACAAGGGAGTAGAAAGTTAAGAAACTTCTCCCTTGGTACACCCCGCAGAGACAGCACCGTAATAAGACTGTCTTCCCTCCACATGTCCTAGTGTGCCCCGGGAGAGAGCGCACTGCAATTAGACTGTCTTCCCTCCTCATATCCTAGTGTGCCCCGGGAGAAACAACACCGCAATTATATTGTCTTCCCGCCTCATGCCCTAGTGTGCCCCGGGAGTCTCCCTTGGTACACCCCGCAGAGACAGCACCGTAATAAGACTGTCTTCCCTCCACATGTCCTAGTGTGCCCCGGGAGAAACAACACCGCAGTTAGACTGTCTTCCCTCCTCATATCCTAGTGTGCCCCGGGAGAAACAACACCGCAGTTAGATTGTCTTCCCGCCTCATGCCCTAGTGTGCCCCGGGAGAAACAGAACCGCAATTAGATTGTCTTCCCTCCTCATATTCTAGTGTGCCCCGGGAGAGACAGCACCGCAAATAAGACTGTCTTCCCCCCTCATGCCCTAGTATGCCCCGGGTGAGACAGCACTGTCTTCCCGCCTCATGCCCTAGTGTGCCCCTGCAGAGACAGCACCGCAATAAGACTTTCTACCTGCCTGCCACCTTCCTGGAGTGCCCCCAGAGAGACAGAACTGCACCATACTGTCTGCTCCTGCTCTTGTGCCAGTACCCCTCCCCCCTTTTTCGACTTTAAAGAAAAATTAGTATGGGAGGTGTGTAAGTTATAGAAACTTATTGTCATGCCATTTTAATAATATGTGAATCCCCTGCCCCTCTCCTCCACCTCTAACCCCTAGGAGTCACGACATGGTTTTGTAACAATCACCCTCTTCACACAGGTACAGAGGTTAGGGAGCCTCCCCCTTTATGTAAGCAGCATGATCGGAACCAACATCACACATGTTAGTTGGTATTAAAAAGTCTCAAACAGGAGCCCTCTGTGCGGTGAATATTGATAGTTGTATCTTACGATAATACTACTATCAATTAGCCCATTCATGAGACATACTTTAAATACTGGTTAATGTCTATAGTTTAGTGATATTGCTATAGAAATTATGGGTGAAATCACAAGAAATTATATTGATGAGTCATGGTTTAGTATACACATATGAATGGTTGTAATCTCTGTACATGTTACAAAACAAGGGTCTGGAGTGGCATCCACTCCACAGAGTCACGATTCATATCAGCAAGTTGTATATATACCTTGATGTGAGTAATAAAGGTTGTTCATTCTTTTGTGCTAACTTGGAGTCATGTCGTCCTTCTCACCTGGATTTACACTAGGTCCCTCCTCCATCTACCTGCCCCCTCCTCCAGCACACTACCCCTCATAACTCCAGGCAGCTCCAGCAACAGCGCCAGTTGAGCACAATGACGCAGCATCTTTTCCTAATAAAATATCTCTATAATCTCCATAATGCCTCCTTGCTGGCCGAAATTGGTCGGATGGTGAACATGGCGGTTTATAGAGTGAGAAATGTATGATTTATGAAATGAAACTACCCCGAAACTACTCTCTTCATTGATTGGGCAGTGGGTGAGAGTGAGACTGGCGGACTATTGGGTGGCGGTTTATAGAGATCTGTATGAGATGATCACCTGCTGGTGGGCCCTTTGGGTGGTGGGTCCATGCTCGGGGTCCATGCACTTCTATTTTGCAATATTATTTTATAATACATTTGGAGGACCCAGTCCCAATAGTCTCAATAAAAGCACTCACAGTCACAGGTACTAAAGTGGACTACTGTGAACGCCTTGTGATATGACTCAGTTACACAGTGGCGGATACATGGTTTTGAAAAGGAGGGGAGGGAAAATCCTCCACTCCTAAATTTTGAGCCAAATTTTTAATTAAAAAGGGGTAAACTAAAATTTGCGCTCCCCCTAAATCTGCCACGGCTGTAATCTTGAAATACATTAAGTCTACATTTAACCACCCCTGTCTGGATTAATACAACCACTTTTAATACCATCCAGCAGACTGACTCTGGGAGTATAGTGCGCAGAAAGCTGGATGAGGATTCTGGCCAGGCGGCTCCACTGTTTGCTCGCGTAACAAACGCACACACTCTTGTGTGTTGGCATTCTCAGGGCCTGTCGGCGGCGGCGGAAGGCAACCCGATCTGTGTGCCGGGGCATCTATGATTAATAGGCGACCTTTGGAAAAATGGGAGTCCTATTTGTTTTTTAAGTTTGTCAAACAAAATTGGTTCGCATTTCATGAAGTGCTGGGGAACTTAGTCACCATACGCGTGCAAGCATGCCAACCGGCCAACCCCTATGCAGCATGCGAATGGGGTTGGGTCTAGGACAGGGGATGCTATTTGGGAATGTTCACACATGATGTAACCTATTTTGGGACATTTCTCAAGACGCCCTATACACCACTGTCAGTATTCTGGGCAAATTGATATGTTCAAAATCATTCCCTGTGTTACCTTTTGCCAGTGAATCAAAAGACCCTGCTCCCCAACTCCCTGCAGGTGACGTCATTTGTGAACGTTCTCTTTCTCATACAGTTCTAAGGGGATGGGTTACTTAACAGGGAATGCCACTACATGCATTAGATCCACATCGTGTTAACAATCTTGGAGGAATTTGACCGGAAGGATTGCAATGTTGAAGAAGACCGCTCATATTAGATATATGATTAGACCTGACAGTGGAGTAAATGTATCTCGGGTAGAGTTCTAACGTGATCCCTCACCACAACATGATAACGCGGACATGCTGTTCTTCAATGAATATATCAACAGCTATGTACAGCTTCCTCTATAGAGTAGTAGTGGAACATGCTAACTAGTAGGGGAGCGTCCACAAAAGAACATTTTTAATTCAAGGCTCTCAAATCAGTTCACTCTACCCCAGCATCACTATTTTTTGCAGATTATTCAATACAAATGTATAGCCCGTTTCACGGCTCGCCATTAACTGCCCCCGCCCCCCCCCAAAAAAAAAATAAATAAAAAATAAATAAATAAATAAAATAAAATAAAACCACCTCTAAAATTAGCTGGTGAAGTCATTTGTGAAGGTTCCCCATCTAGATGTAACCTCATTCGCGTTTCATGTATGAAGCAGACATGAGTATCCCTGTGTATTTAGTGGTTTAAGATAAGGGAGATACCTGTCTCAGGCCTGTACACCAGAAACCTTATAGCTCAGTCCCCTTACTGGTGTAGGGGCGTGCCCCCTGATATCAGGGCGAGATGAGCTGCTCCTCCCTGTCTGATCCGCACGAGCAGCTCATAATGATGTCGTCTTATCTGACCCCTTACACCCTAATCTAGACCCTGAGTAATCCTCACCATATAGTACCTTAATGCCTCATGCTCTTTAAGGAAGCGAGTAACTCGCCAGTGCTGCAAAAATGCATCACACCGACCCTATATTGGGCTAATACCCTCCCAAAGTGATGGCCCAATGCATGAATGCAAGTCTGGGAATTAGGCTCGCCGGGAATGTATGAATGCATCGTGAAGAACAGGGGGCATATCACATTTAAGCAATATGCTCTCCTTAAAGGGTTAAGAGGGTGTTGTGGGTGTGTAAGGGGTGTGTAGCCGCGGGTGGGTATGTGATAGGGGCTGTGTGAGTGAGGAATGTGGCGGGCTGAGCAGTAGGTGAGCAGTAGGTGAGCAGTAGGTGAGCAGTAGGTGAGCAGGAGGTGAGCAGGAGGTGAGGTGCTCTATGGTCTGATGATGAGTACACCAACCAGCCTCCTAGTCCCCTGGTGCCTGCTGGGTGGGTGATGACACCACCGACCTGCTTACTGCTACTACATGTACTATACATAGTAGTATTACTACTGGGGAACATTCACAAATGACGTCCTTAGCCAGGGGGTGTAGTCCCTGTGTTTAGAGATAATACGTGACCCGGGTCATACCATTCTGCCCAAAATAGTGACAGGAGGCGAGGGGGCTGTGTCATGAAAAAGGTTCCAAATTAGGTGAGATCATTTCTGAACGTTCCCAATCAAGTACCTGATTATGTGGGAACGGCTGTGGGGATAATCGCCTAGGGGTGTTGGGGTTAGAACGCTGGGGTGTTGGTGTATGCCAGGGTAGGGTTGTGTTAGAATTTTGAGGTTTTGGTATATTTAAGGCATATTTCATGTAGTACATATGCAGTATACGCGGATAGGAGTGCACCAGTACACTGTAAAAAAATTCCCTTGAATTCACGGAGAATCTCAGTAAAATTTGACAGTGCATCTCCGTTTTTTGGTTTACAGTGAATCACTGTATATCTCATCTATTTTACAGTGAAATTCCGTAATCCATTGCAGTGAAACTCCGTTATTTCTTTTACAGTGAACCTCTGTTTTCTGGGTAGTTCTATCTTTTCCTATCAGGTGGCAGCTTAGTTCCTCAGGAGAGTTTTCTGAAGGTTCTAGGTTCTAAAGCAGTATAAATATGCCAATACGTTAATGATTTTCAATACCTTAATTCACTATTAAGTAGATATACAGATGTAATTTAAATTCAATGAAATATTCACAATCAATAAAAGATTCAATTGTGTGGGACACTAAGCAGTACTTGTAATACCATAGACACCCTTCTTCTGATAATATGAAAAATATATATTCTCAGCACTGTAGTTGGTGTTCTATAACAATTTTAGAGTAATGTTTGCTCATGAATTGTGATTATAAAGTGCTGTGTATGTGCTCCATAATAATTATGAAGTCCTAGCACAAGACATTTCATGGAATAAAAATGGATATGGTTGATAATTATAGTGAACTGTACACTGACATAAACACAGAATAAAACAGGGAAATTCCGTAAAAATTACGGTGACTTCTAAAAACGGAATTCCCTAAAAAAACGGTGAATTCCAAAAACGGAATTCCCTAAAAAAACGTGGGTTTCCCGGCTCCTTTTGATGCCAGTGCTTCTCCGTTTTTTCTACGGAATATTTTTTACAGTGTACTGTGTAGTAAGGCTGCAGAGATTGCAGCGGAACCATAGTAGGCGTAGTACGATGGTATAGTTACTCCATAAGTGCCCTAGGACAGATAGTAATATGAATCCGGTTGTCATGACCTGGTTATTCATTTAGTCAAAACTATGACTGATCTGCAAGGTCAGATATATTCCAATACCCCATCACGTCCAATGCATGGAAACACATGATTATACCCTCATTATGACAATGTTCATTCATCTGATGCTGTGTGATTGACAGGCCATTATCGTGTATACATATATCTTCATGATCTTTGTCTGTATTTTCTCCTCAGCTCAGATCGGTTACATAGAGGTTAGACCCTTTAAGGGCCGCATAGTGCTTTAATCTGCTATGCCCTTTGCCGTCATGATGCATGAATGCAGCTAGGGTTGCATTTATGCACTATGCCAACCTTTCAGGAGTGTATCAACCCCGTATGCACTCGGCATGATACAGTCCTGCATAGCGAGTATCTCACAAGAGCTGCATTAATGCATCATGACGACAAAGGGTATAGCACATTAAAGCACCATGCGGCACCTTAATGGTAACACAGGGTCGTGGCCTGAGACCATCCTGGAGCAACATCCGCTGATATCATCCTATCTAGGGGCCTAGAGTCACTCAAAATGCAATGAAGACTATCACGGGTTAGATGATGATATTTCACAAGGTAGAGTGAGTGTTATCAGTGCTCTGCAAAACTTACCTTGATTATGACATTTCATAAATTGACATATGGGTACATGTACAAATAAAGGAAACTACACACTGCACCCACAATGGGATGATGGAGCTGATAATTTCTTTCCCTGTTCAGAAGTTGTCTTTGAACTACATTTTCGGACATAATCAATGTCACTTCCTATGTTACCAACAATATTAATGCCATATTAGTTTCATGTAGCATTACAATCTAATCCTCTTGATTATCTACTACATATAACAAGGTATATTTGTAGATGGGCCTTATGAAGCTGTCACTGAAGAGTTAACGCGAAAAGAGTTATTAATAGAGTCATACAAGAAACGTACCGTGGGTCCGAGGTTAATTAGGGTGTCCCAGATTCGGACGTTAATGGGCTAATTTGCACATGATAGAGTGCAAACCTTTGCACTTTTCACCCCGTGTTTGGTGATGAGCCGCCATTGTTGCCAGCTGGAGACCATTACATGGGACCACGTGCTACTGTGCCGCCCACGTGACACCCCTGATTAAACAAGTAACAGACCATATTGTTGTAATTGGTCTGACCAGTGCCTTACTGTACCTATAGTATTACTTATATAAATTACTGAAGTGGTGCCAGGCCTGATACATTATAGACGTGAAAGTAACTATCCTAGAAACAGGACTATATAGAATAGTTCACAGAGTGTGACGCCTGAGCCACCTCTCATTGCACTATGCGGTGGTATCGGAAGCAATTTGGGGTGGTGGTTGGGAAACAGCTCAGGCAAATGAGGTTCCAAAGAGCCCCTAAGGACTGGGAAAAGTATACAACATGCATTTTAGTGTCAGTTAATTTTTAATCTTCAAGGGAATGCACAATGTATATAATTTCTTAGCATTTGTTTTGTTTATGCATAGTCTTTTTCTCGAATAATAAATTATGATATAATATATAGGGGCGGAGTATGATCAGGCATGTGCATGTGGAAGGTTCAGATCGTCATACCATGAACGAATGAGGCAATGGCGGTATTGGAAAGATTCTGGCAGATTTGTAAGGTCATACCCAAATGACGCCCTCGTTTATTAATGTTATGATTAAATTAAAAAACACATGTTGACACATCTACCATCGCCTACCACACAATTAATGTCTTCTAATTGACTTTTGGTTTGGGGTATGCATGTAGAGGTAAGGGTGGAGACACTGCCATCAACACCCTTACATTAACATTCTAAAACCACAGAAGAAATCCAAGAAGGGGAATGATCTTTCATTCTTCTGAGAAAAATAGATGAAAAGGCTCCTTGTGGTGATAACTCATACCTATATATAATATGATCATAGTGACTCCCCCACGGAGGAGATGTTTTCTCTGTGATACCATCACGTAGTGGGCCCCAACGTGTAACCCCATCCCCTGGGAGAACACACACAGATAATAGAGTCAACATTTGCAGGCATGTAAACGCCCCACCATAATACCCACACATATGTGTGAACACTCGAGTCCCAGCCATCATTGTTCTACCAAAATACATGATGTATCACCCCCTCTGATTGGCTGCCCCATCTCTAGTTACAAGCCCCTCTCTGATTGGTCCACACCAGATGAGGCCATGTTGGATTCCGAATGATGACAAACCCCCGCGTCTGTTGCCGCCATTTTCTCATTTTTCGCTGCCATGTTTTTTTCGCTGCCATGAGGGGCCCTCCTCCTCAGCTGGTGGCCATCCTTCATGTTTATCATTGTGTGGCGGGGCCCTGAGGTTCCTTGGTTTGATCTCGGGTGTTCCACCAGGGTTGTGGTTGACCCCTGGTTGGTGACCCGGGCCTACTGGGGTCACGTGGCGCCGAGACGCGACCGCCGGCTGATCTGGTCCACTGCAGAGGCGGCTAGAGGCCTCCCCATCTCCCCTGAACTCCTCTTGCCTCTCCACCTTTGCTCAGTTTGCTGCTCCCCATTGATGCCTCCAGGTATACAAGCTACCATTTACATTCCTGAAATATCTAAGGGCATGCTTTTGCACCTGCTACCGTAAGATTATCAGAGGGCACATTCAGAAATGACGTCACCCGTTTTAATCCCCCCCCCCTTCCATCCCTAATTTTACCAGACAGTCCTCCCAATACAAATGTGCATCTCAGGGGTAGAGGGGCGGCTAGTCACTCACACTAGAGAGCCCCCAGGTAATAAAGACACTGGTGACAACACCATTCGTGCACATTCCCCACTATGTAACACAGTAAACTCTTCATTATTGGATATTGTAACAGTGTGCAGTGTGTGAGAGTTATAGAGCAGTGTGGGGCTGAATCCAGCATTGACCTCAGTGTAGGGTTAACAGTTGATGTTGTGTATCTGAGTGAGGCTACCTGAACTGAAGACGACGCACAGGTGTCCCGTGTCGGTGGGCAGCGCCCCACCAGCCGGGCGTGTGGGAGGAGGAATGTCCAGGTGGGAGTGGGGGGGGGGGCAGCCTGAACAGTAGAAAGAATAGCACTGCCCAGAGGACATAAAACTTCAGTTCAACATTGAATTAACGTTGACTTAACATTGAATCAGTATTGAGAATGACAAGCAATTATTAATGTTAATCCAATGTTCTGTGCCCACTGGGTGATCTGGAATTACAAAACCAACAATAGGACAGGAAGAAGTGAACTTATCTCCAAGAACAGTTACAAGGGAGAAAAGAGCAGGAAATCAACAGGAGTTTGATGAGTATTAACAGCAGGAGAAGCCGCCCGCGCTTTAGCAGCGCACGGGAAATACGGTTGTCGTTATAGTTCCCCTCCCGTCCGCTAGGAGGTGTGGGTGCCGCCGGAAGCGCTGCCCTCTGACCCCATCCGGTGTCAGCCAATCAAGATGGATGGTGACGGCGCGCCATCTGGCGGAGAGCGCTGAAATCTGCCCCCAGTAGCAGTAGCAGTAGCAGTAGCAGCAGCAGCGCCATGCTACGGTTACCGCCGACATTACATGCTAAGTCGCAAGTGAAAAATGAGCGCGGCTTGTAGGCCAGATTCCTGAGCGCGGGCAGGGCTGGAGGTCTATGATATGTGACCCGTGGGGTGGCTCCTGGCGGGGGCTGCCACGTCCCAGGGCGGGGTGAGCAGGGGCTGAGCAGCTCTGTGGAGGCTCCAAGTGCTCCGAGCAGGTCAGGACCCCATGTCGACCCCCGAGCATACCAGCCTGTGTAGTGTGTAGTGGAAGAGTGGAGGGTCAACAAGACAGATTGTCGCCCACCACTCCTGCTGTATCCCACTCTGTGGCTAATGCCTCACAAATACAGGCAGGTAGACTGGTGTGCAGCACATGGGCTCTTATAAGAACCACGCAGGAGAGTTTGGTTGAGCAGCTCAAGATTGCCAGTCACTCCTGGCAAGTCGCTAAACCATGTACTAGAGTTTAGCTTACATGTAATACTGGTATTATCTAACGTTATTGTGGGTGACATTTTAGAAGAAATTACTCCATCATTTATAACACACCATTGCAATGTTAGGTTAGGTTATTATGAAGAGAAAGCAAATATCGTATGAAGAGGAGAGAACATTTCTACCTACTCTCTCTAATCAAATCATCCGATAGGAGTCTGTTATATCTGTATACATTTGTATACAACATTTTGTATCAACTATGGGTTATACGAGTCGATAGCAATGCCCTGTCGTGAATGGTGTACACTTCAGTCGTTAGCATTGCATGTCCCATGTTAGATAGCCCCACCCGCGGCCCCCATCCCCCTAAACCCACACGTCCTTTCATGTCCTTTTAGGTGCTGTACCTGAAGGGTATATTAAAGGCCTCGCCCCCTTCTCTGACCTGTTTGTATTGGGAACACCCTGTGGTCAGTGTTCATTTATCTTATATATGGCTGTTTCTCATGACTGGTCGTCATATGCCATTTTTACTCTAGCAGGCTTCAAATCTCTTGGAACTGGATGTTGTGAGTTTCTATTGATTCTATCAGGTCAAACTCAGTTAGAGCTACATTGGGGTATATACTTTTACCTCTCTATGACCAATATTAAGTGTGTCAGAGCCCATAAAAAGGCAAAATATTGCATTTTTCATGAATTTTCATCAACAGTGAATTTCAAAAATTGTAAAATTTCAGAGATTATGAGAAGAATATGACCTTTCTTATTATTTTTATATAGAATACCAATGATTGAAATGTGTAAGGTGTATAACTCATTAGTTGTACCTATAACTGTGGTTTGATGGTGCTATGATCCATTTGTGTAATTCAATGGTTCCAATCATCACACTCTATTGTCATAAGTTACACCTCCCCTATCTTATAGCAATTAGCTAACCATATCAAAATATATTGTCATGCTGGACTAGTATATCTTATATGTATATATTAAAAAAAAGAAAAGGATGATATGTTGTAAACTTGACTCAGGAGAGCCAATTGAAGTTCATGATGGCAAAAATGTGTAATTTCCTGGTTCCAATCATCACTCTCTATCAAACTACATCCATTGTCATAGCTTGCATAGTATCTATATTTAACTATTCATATCAAATGTCAACTATCTCAATTATAAAGGGAATAATATACAATTATGGGAGAATTCTGTAGCAAGCCTGTCAGGTGGTACTGCTATCTATATATGTCAATGGTTCCAATGGTCACGCTGGTTCCAATCATCACGCTGTATCGTATGGACTACATTCTCTCTATGCTAGAGCTGCTATAAACTTATGTGTTATTAATGAGTTGTATTTCCATCCATTTACTTACATTTTTATTGATTCCTACCACTTCATTACCTTTCATCTGCCTAATTATAGCAAGATTAGGAGAGGTAAGGGGAATATCTGCTCCATTTAAGCAAAAAGTATGAGTTTAGAGCAAATATAGATAAGTAAATGTACTTGAAAGATAGGCTGCAGGGCTGGTAAATACACCAGCAGTAATATCTAACAGTGGAAATAGGAATCATATAAATACTTGAGGGCCTAAAGATAGTGATACTACTGCCAAGTGCACAAAAATGCCTTGGTTCCAATCGTCACTCTCTATAAAACAGCCTACATCCTCTCTATTGTACAGCAGCTATAAACTTAATTCTTCATAATGAGCCTTAGTTTCACCTACCATTGCAAAGAGTGGATATAGACGAAACTATTTCAGTAGAAAATACAGCTATTGATAAAAATATGAGGATGTAAGGGTATGTGATAGAGAGTGCATTAAAGGAATCATTCATCCCAGAATATTACACTATATCACCTACTTCCTTCAACACAGAGAAAAGCTACAAGAAATATGCCAATATATAGGAAATATCCATAGATATGATCACTAGCCTCTACCTTATACATAAGAAGTGCTCACATAAGGAAAGTATACCTTAACAAAAGAAAAATAAGAGTTAAACCATTATATTGATAGAGAGTGACGATTGGAACCATGCCCTAGACCATTTGTTGACACATGAACTTTGCCAAGCTACCATAGAAAAGGTTTTCTGATATAAGCTTCCATAACTTTGAAATAAGTTGGCCAAATACCTTTATTATTTACAAGCAAAAGGATTTTCATCTTCTCATGAATTCTAAAATTAGGTCCTCCCAGCTCAAATGACGACCAGTCATGAGAAACAGCCATATAGGTAGGAGACAGTGTCCCTCCTAAATCTCAAATCTATAACCCCCCCTCCCCATCACCCCCACCTCACCAGCACCCTTCCTCACCTGTGCTTACCCCAAACTCTACCACCTCTAACCTACAACAAGCTCTTACGTCAAACTCGGCACACCTGTACGTCATCAGGACAAACTGCCAGTCCCTCATCTCCAGGTAAAAAAAGCTGCAGATGCTGCGAGGAAGGGGCCTCAAACCTGTGCCGCGGCAGGTGAGGCAAAGAAAAATAATTATTGTTTTCAGGTGACATGGTAACACAAAAAAGAATATAGGTAGGTCGACATTATTTTTAAAGTTTTTTTCAATGAAAAAATGGTAATTTTGTTTTTAAGGACAATTCATGATTTTCTGCTCATAATAAATATTTTTTCCCCCGAGAAGTATCAAGAGAAAGGAAAGGTTTGCTCACCTGAACACAACTTTATTTTTTAGGGCTAAGTATAGAAGCGGTGTAGGGGTGTGGGGCCTTGTGCTTCGCGGTCGGTTGGGTCCTAGAGGCGTCTCCCCCACTCCCTGCTCCCTCTCGTCCCTCGTAATTGCCACTGGCTGCAAAATGACAATAATTTGAGGAGGACGAACAAAAGACAGGGTGAAGGGAACCAGACAACAAAAGGGGCATGATTTATGAAAAACCGACAGATAAGTGCAGATTCCCATGCCCAACGATTTCCATAATTAACATTTAAGAGGGGATACTTTCTCGTTTGACTGTTTAGATTCCTAACCCCCTTCTCCCTCTTGAAAAAAAAAGAAGCTAAAATTAACGTGGGTGTAGCGAAGTCCCGTCCCCCTCTTTATACCTTTGTATCTCCCCCAATTCAAATGTTATATATATATATATAAGAAATCCTTATTCTCGATTAATTGAATTTATATCCAAATCATTTATCACCATTCTATTCTTCTAGATGTCCCAGCATGTATTTTATGACTTGTCATGTTTCGATTGCTCAAATCAAATGATGTCAATTAAGCATGTGACTTCCACTCGGTTCCCACGTGTGAGAAAAGTGCCACAACTTGGTTGTCCCTTTTTATAGCAGACAGGAGGGATGTCCAAGTCGGGTGTTTGTGATTGATGGTTGACTGGGAGTGATGATTCACAGTCAGACCTGTCTACAACAGGAGTTTGTGGTCTGACATCGTTCCCACTCCTCCAGTACCCCCTCCCCTCCCCCCTCACACAGCTCCAGTATCCCACCACCACCCCTAGTACTGGCCCCATCTCCCCCACCCCGTGCGATGCTAAACTGCGCTAACCGCATCGGCTACTGTGTATAATCTACCAACCCAAAACCAGTGCACATGGACTGTACGTGTATGTATATACATGTATCCTTGTACATGGAACTGGTCTTATAAAAATGACCCAATTTATCATGGATATTTTCCAGATTTTTATTCTATCGATTTATTCGTCTATTTATATTATAAGATGGGGGACCCTATAAAGCTGACGATATCTTTAATGGTTATTTTACAAGACTTGGTGATTGTGTAACATTTCAAAGTCGTATTCTATAAGGTCGGAAAGTCTCAGATGGAATCCTATTCCACAACCTTTTGACATTTAAGATCCACATTATATTGCGACATTTAAGCAGTGTCTCTAATATTATCAAGGCTTAAATCGGCACTTTCATGCTGTGGTAGTTGGCAATTATTGCTTAATTTAGCAGATAAACCCCCTTCTAGCCCGCATTATAAGCATGTTAAAGCGGCACTGTGCACAGAAAATCTAAATACTCCGGCCCTTAGTCTGTAGTGGCTACCTTAAGTTGGTCATAGGGACATTGGTCAGGTATGACCAAGTACTAAATTCATAAATGACTGAGACAAAACAACATGATGACTAATGCCTTACTTAAAAGGACTTAGCCTAAAATGGAAAGACTAAGGTGAGTTGGTCAGTACTGATCAACCTGAGAATATTAACTACCGTAATACCTCGCGTATAAGCCTAACTTGCGTATAAGCCGCGTCCCGACTTTGGGCCGATTATATAAGCCGCACTGACAATCTAAATACGGTCACTTTAGTACCGTTCCATAGTAGCAAAAACTAGCCTATAAGCCGCACCCTGATCTTGGGCCGATCATATAAGCCGCACCGGGGATCTGACTGGCGTACTAGCCGCGGTTTATACTCGAGGTTTTACGGTAACCTAGGTTTGTTTTGTAAGGAGCCGAAAAAATGACTAACTTGGTTAGGCACAATAGTGACTTAGAAATTGGTCGTATAGGGAGCCAAAGAATATCAGTGTGGCACCCCTGAGGCGTGCTGCCACCATGCAGGTCCCACCTCCTCCAGTAGCTGAATGCCACATGTGGTGCTGAGAGGTGGGCAGTGCCTGTTAATCCAGCACCACTGGCCTTCACCCCAGGTCTGTAATCGAACCGCCCAGCCCAGTCAAGCATGCTCGGGCGTTTACCCAGCTCACCCTTTGTCACCCGAGGGAAGAAAAACAAGGCCCCACCTCTTGGGTGGCATGACCTCTTGGACTTTGGTGGAGTCAACTGAGGTCAGGGACACTAGGGGGACCACACGGACCTCCTAGCCCCCCTCCCCAGACCTGCCTCTGGACGTTCTATCCTCGTTGTCCGTATTTGCCTTTTGTTTTATCCCCTGTTTATCCATGCAGGCCCAAGCCCCCCGCTGGCAGTTAGCGTCATGAAAAGCACATCATGCTTATTCTATTGTCTTTTATTATTTTTTGTTTGAGAATACAGAATTCCATGGTCATGACGCACAAGGGAAATGGCCCGCCAGAGATAGTGTTCAACACCTATGTAAAGTGATTCTGGGTGTTTTCTGGATGTCATCTCCAAATAAGAAAGTCATTACTTATGTGTGGGCGCCGACATCAGTATGTTTTTGTGTGTTGTGTGAACGTGGGATGATTTGAATCATGTTTATCTTGATTACCATGAGCGTTTTTGTACTGGGAAAGTGGCGAGAGAATCAGTACAATTATCAACATCATAGTTACGTCTATGGGAGGATAAGTAAAAAGCATTTTATAATGCTTATCATGTTACGGATCGGGAGAAGAATAAATCGTTTAAGGAAATATCATGTTCTCATTGCCACCACATTGAGCTTGCGTATTGTACCTCCCTTCAGAAAAAAAGTATTGGAAGATATTTTACAGGAGTACATGTGAATCATACTTATTACCTTATATGGTTTATCCTGTATCAATTATGGTATCTGAACAGCTCTTTTAAGGACATACAGAGAAAATTCCAAATGAGATCCCTATGAATACAAATAATTCTCAATAGAAATATCTAATATTTTGACAACGTTCATCATTTATTTAATGTCACCGATTTTGAGACATTCTTCAAGAGCCCCGTTATCACTATTTAAAAAATGAAATTTCCCTATATATATAAAGGTAGAGTCCAGTAATGATTCGTCACATAATTGAAAGACCCCCCCCCCCTCTAGCAAGTGGCATCATTTGTGAACAGAGGCGTAGGAAGCAAATCTTCATTGGGGGGGCCCAGGGGGGCCCAACCCAACCGACCCTAAAAATTGCCTTTCAATCATGAAAGTGCATATATACACGCCCATATAGGAATTGTACAGAAAAGTAGTATTTGAGCCCCCTTTAGTTATGATTGGGTGCCGGGCCCCAATGTCCCCACTTTTCCCTATGTGGGAAAGGTACGTTTTGGAAAGTTTGTGTATAACATCATAGGGTCTTGGTAAATTTTGGGGGGGGCCCAAACATATTCAGGCCCCCCCTCCTCTGTGATTGGGGGGGCCCGGGCCCCCCTGGTCCCCCCTTTTCCTACGCCACTGGGTGAACGTTCCCTAATGCTGTCGTATAGCCATTCCATACACCAATGATGGAGGTCGCTGCATACACAGATCACCCCGGGTACACAGTATTACGTGAACCACCCTGATGAATTGGCTACAACAACACACAAGGTGTCAAGTGGTGTCCACAGTTAGTATAGGTGCCAACAACCACTCATGTACTCGTCGAGTTTGACTGACCATGGTATAGCACACCATGCTTGTACGCTACTGTATATTCCGCATTAGCAGGATGATCACTGTACAGCGCCATTTTGTCTGGTACCAGTGCTGTTTCCTCTCCTTACTATAGCAGCCACCTGATCAGCGGAAGCTGGTTCCTGTCTTGTCCAAAATGTGGAGTTTTAGGGGCAATAGCTTTTTGAATGATTGGTAGTTGAATATACCTTATGTCAGCTGTCCAGATTAGGGGAGTGGATAGGACACAGGCGTGCCAATCCAGAGGTCCTGACTTTGAATCCATGCCAGGATTATTTGGTTCACACCATTTTAAAATGCTTTTTTTGGTTGGTCAAAATTGTTATAGTATACAATTTGGCTATAAAGATCCTTTACTCAAGATAAATGATCTAAAATTAAGATCATTCTTCTGCTAATGCTATTACTGACCAACTAGGAAAGATGGCCAGGTAACCATGCAGCCTTGGCATGGATTTAAAGTCAGGACCTTTGGAATGGTAGGCCTGTGTCCTAACCACTTCCCCAATCTGGATAGCTGACATAAGGTATATTCAACTAACAATCATTCAAAAATGAATGACCCCTGAAACTCTCTATTTCGAACAGGCCAGGAACCAGCTTCAGCTATAGGTCTCACAAAGGAGAATCACTGCATCTCGCTAGTGCGGAATATAACCATCAACCTTCAGCATGTAGCATACCTGTATCTAAACTTCCTATCATTTACCTGACTTGAAATATCCTCTCTGGAGTAAAACATGTTATGTTCACAGAGGATCCCATATGCTGCCGACTTTAGAGGGCCATTACATTTCATCAATATAAAGCAGACAACTGCTGGCGCACTGTTGACTCATACAGGCATCTGGTACTAGGCAGTCAACAACTATTGGCACTATTGCTCATATGAGATGATTTGGTAGTGACCACTTAATATATTAAATATGACCAATACATTTTACCCAATCACTACCACCATTTCAATGATGGTTAATAGGGCACAATATCTACAATCCCAACAAATATGTCCCTGGTAGCAACTGTCATCATCACCCCCTATAGAATGAGGGCCTTATCTCTAATTCAGCCCTCAGACAGAGGGTCGGGCACGTGTCTCTACGACCCTTCACCCCCCCTCCCCTCCCCACACTGTTAGTAAACCACCTCCCAGACACATCATCCCCACAAGGATCCTGTTGCATTTTTATTTTGTTGAAAACTGATAAACATGGCGTGCATTATTTATGTGTTTAATACACAGGGGTGACCTGAGGATGGGTTCACGCCGGCGCCTTGTCAACCGCGTGTTTAGTTTAGTCTTTAGAACAATGTGAGTCAAGGGTCTGGCGACAGGTGGACGACGCAAAGAAGTTGGTGACGAGGGGAGAAGGTACCTTACCGGATGAGGTATTGAGATGCAAAACTTGAGTTAATCTGTATTTGAAAGTTTACTTGTACTTAACACATGTATATATATATATATATATATATATATATATATATATATATATATATATATATATATATATATATATATATATATATATATATATATATATATATATATATATTTCCTCAATCGCTCACAGTCATGTTTGAAAATAACAATTTCCAGTCACACTATGATTTTTTTGAAAGTTTTTCTATATTTTTTTGAAAGTTTGTCTATATATAGATTTAGATATTGTTATTAAATATTAATCAAATGTTTATTCTCATTATCACATCCCCATTATGTAACTTCTAACCAATCTTTAACCAGTTAAATGTGCCGAAGGTATATATTCATAACATAAATACATAGTATTTCGCCAGGTACTTGGCTGGGAAAAGGACCGGAACTTATATAGGGTGCATGGGTAGGTTTTAACAAGTTTCACTTTCTGTTATTATTTTTGTGAATTCGAGGATAATCCTGGGGATACGGTGCCAAGAGTTTCATTTAGCAGTAGCTCCACTTAGCTGATGCCTCATTCAAACTGTCAGTTTGTACATTAATCATGATAGATCGATATTAGATTAAGATTTATAGCAGTCATGATTGAAGAATAATATACCATAATTTGAATTTAATGTACTTTTTTTTTATGATGAAATTATTATCTTTCTCACAATAATCTTAGAATCGTAATGTTTGCCTTGTCATATACTTACCGTTGTCAAAGAGTCGTCTATGCCTCTTGCGTCAACATGCTTTGTCTAAGTCATTTATCCCTCCTTCTCTGACAGAAGACATCTGAGAGAAATCTAAACTTTAGAAAGTTGAGTTTTTGCCTGCCTCCATTCGCTGCTGTAACCTTTAGTGTGGAGAGATAATCAGAGTAAAACCACAGTGTTTAGATTTTAATGACGTCGCCTCAACACGTTGTCTGGTTGGACACAGACAATAAGGTGTAATGATGTGGGGGGTGGAGGAGCCGTCATTGGCCCCTGCTAACCCTCTAAGGGCCGCATAGTGCTTTAATGTGCTACACCCTGTGTCAGCATCATGCCTAAATGCAGCCCTGGCGAGTCTACTCACCAGTGCTGCATTCATGTTTCGTACCAACCCTTTGGGAGTGCATCAAACCCATAGGGTCAGCATGATGCTTGAATGCAACCCTTGCGAGTCACTCCCCAGGGCTGCATTCATGCATCATACCAACCAAGAGCAGAACACATTAAATCACCATGCGGCCCATAAAGGGTTAATGGGGCATACGTCAGGCTACAAGTTCATTACGTATAATGGTAAGGAGCGCCCACAACACTGCCTCATTAGTCCCATCGAGGGGCAGTCATTAAAGTCATCTCAACGAGGTGTGTTGGGTGTCAACGGGCCGGGGAAAAATACACCACCCTGTCACTGTTGTTAGACGCTACCATTGTAGTAGAATGCCGCCATTTTGATTGTCAGCCCTATTTGTGTTGTAACATTTAGTGTGCTTCTTCTCCAGGTCTCAATCAGAATTGGATCTTCAATTCTCAGTTCTCACCAGCTTGGTATAGTTTGCTCAAAGTTTGCATTTTGACAAGTAATAATTTGGAACTTGGCTAAGCAGTATTTCATATTGTCACCTAGAGATATAGAGTTGCATTTATGACCAAAATGGATGGGTATTAAAAAGCGCATGTATTCGGTATGGACTGTATACCATATTAATATAATTTATATCACTATAGCAATAGTTGGAGATTGCAGTTTTAGATAACACTAGTACCATGGGGAGATCATACAACCTTAATGCCAGCACCTTGACTTTACGCATTATATCGTTTGTGTTATCATGACATTGATATGGGAGCTGTTAAAGAATACAGTCTAACACTATGACAGGGAATTGTTGCGGAAAGCCGCCCCAGGAAGACCATTGCAGATAATTTAATTGTTAGAAGAGAACATATATTTAATGTGAAGGTTTTACATCATGTTTTGCTTTCTGCGCCATTACTCCACATGCTATATCTTAATGAACATAGCAGACAATAAAAGGTTGAAGTTGGTGTATAGATGTAGCATTACTGCTCCCACCATGGGAGTATATATATAGCTTTAGATATTACCGGTATACTACCGGTATATATAAATGCATACAATAAACCATGCATAAGAGATAGCAAAGACAGATAGTTTAGCTTAAATGTCTGTACCACTACTCTAGATATCTTGATGCTATATCTTAATGTATATCCTTATGTATGTAACAGACAATAAGAGAGGTTCCAATTGTTATACAATGCAGCCTGAACAGCAGCACCATGGGAAGCTGTCCCCTGGAGCAGGGCGGCACGTGAGGTGGCTGGTTGACGAGCCGACCCCCGCTGATCCCCACCCAGCAGTGTGCCCCTGCAGCAGGTAGTTGGATCCTGGAGGATCACAAAAGCCACCTCACCCTTTAAGGGCAGCATAGTGCTGCAATGTGCTATGTCCCTGGTTGGTGTAAAGCATGAATGCAGCCCTGCAGGTGGGTCTACTCGCCAGGGCTGCATTCATGCATCATCCCGACCCTTCGGGAGTGTGCCAACCCCATTGGGCTGGCATGATGCATTCATGCACCACTAGAGATTAACTACTAAGGGCTGAATGCATGCATTATAACAATAAAGGGTGTTATTCATTAAAGCATTATACATTCCTTAAATAGCTAGAGGCTATGTGTACACGGAGCCCACCATGCAGCAAAAACCATAATGCCTCTATGTACCGCCATGCTAAGTCCAACTGCACTCAGGCAAGCACAGAAAAGAACGGCCATGCTCAGGGAAAAAATGCACTTGTTTGCAATGGCACGGCCTGAGTGTGTTAGGATCATATTGAGGGGAGTTGGGGATCAGAAGAAGGGGTAGGTATGGAGGCAGGCCCTCTACATGAGCCGTGTATAGTCAGTGGGTCAGGCTCCCCACCATTGTGCCTCACACACCTCAATGAAATCATACCCTCACCCTTTGTATACCAGGCCTCAGTCTGTCAATACCACAGGGGGAGCAGGAGAAGGAAATCAGGCATTATTCCCACCTGGGACAGGTCAAGTATTGTACTGATTGTTCAGGAGGGGAAAATGGGGGTTGCCTTTGTCATCCCTGTGACAATAGTATTTGCCCTGCTAGCAGGAAACCATAGCTGTACAATAGGATTCTTGTGGTGCTTGTCAAATTACAATGTAATGATATTTCACTTGATGGAAATCGTACTTTTTGTGGGTGGCAGTAATGTCCCCTCAACTGTAACCCTTATGGGCGGCATAGTTCTTTAATGCATTATTACCATTGCTCGTAATGATGCATGGATGCAGCCCTGGTCAGTTGATCGCCAGTACTGCATCCAAGCATCATGCAACACTCAGTGGGCGGGTCAACCACATGCGATCGACTCAATACTTGAAGGTAGGCCTGGCGAGTCAATCTCCAGGGCTGCATTCATACATCATACTGACAAAGGGCATATAGTGCATTAAAGTACCACGCGGCCCTTTAAAATGTTAGCAATGCCGACAGTTAAAGTAATACATGTATTGTGTGGCCTCTTGTGGCCTCTTTAAGGTTTGAAATTGGTAATTGTCAAATCACAGGTTACAAACTAGTTGTATATTTATCATTTTGGGGCATAGAGGCAAGCATAGTTCCAGCTTTTTCTGCTACCATCGGGAAGGGATTATGATTACTAAATTATGTGAATATGCACGAAATTGATCTGAAGAAGATGCCCAGGCTGTCGACATTTCTTTAAACCAGCCATCCATCAAAAGCCATCCATCAAAAGAATATCTCACAACAGCAACTATTAGTACAGTGTATGGCGATAGGATATGTTTTATTTGTGAGAATGTGGATGTGATTTCACTGTTATCAATGGACTCACAACCTAAAGTTTACATCCCGCCAATGACAATGTGAAGTTATATCCAACGGGACAATGATATCTAGGGTGTGGTTAAGAACAGAAAGACCGCCACTCTTGTTCGTCTGGCTACCTTATTTCATCTATGAGGTAACTTGACCTAGCATCAACCAGTTCCTTGAGGTGTCCACTTTAATTTTGTAGTCATTCATGCATCATTGTGGTAATCTATCTTTGTGTATTACAGTACATGTACACTTTAAGATTACTCTTTCCAGCAAAGGAAAAAAAGACAGGATACCATGCATGAATAACTACATATAGATATACTTCATATAGTTCAGGTGGACATATCTTCTACCCCGCGACACTGTACCCCCACCTACTCCTCCTTCCCCTAGGTGCTCCACAGTGGAAGAAAAGTGTATGATAGAAAAGGTCTATTTTTGGTCTTTATTTTTGAAATCAAAGACTTGAGCAAGTTTAATATCAAGGTACAGGTTGGCTCTAGGTCCAGCTACCCTATGTGCCTCTATTCTGCACTCTCTATGAGCAATGAGTATAGAGCATTGATGTGAGTGACTTGTCTGTGATCAGACAACACCTCCAGGTCTGGGGTCAGAGAGCCTCCCCCTGTGGACGCCGACCCTGGTTGCCCATGTTCTGTTTGACAACGCCTTGACTCCTGACAGTCAAATGGGCAGTCAATAGGCGGCAGGGTCACGTGAGGGGCAGCCTCTGTGTGAGCTGCTCTAAGCACTGTGACAGATAGAGTGAGCTACTCACCGTCTTTATATAACCCTTTAAAGATGGCATAGTGCTTTAATGTGCCATGCACTTTATCGTCCTGATGCATGCCAGAGTTGCGAAAACGCATCATGTCGAGCATTTGAAAGTGTATCAACCTCGTAGTGAAGGTACGATGCATGCATACAGCACTGGCGAGTTACTTACAAGAGCTGCATTCATGCATCATGTCGACAAATGGTATAGCGTATTAAAACACTATGCGGGCTTGAAAGGATTATAGAGAGTGGGTTTACTTCCTATACCTTAGAATCCTGTCGTCACTGAGGTCGTGGTGTATCTGAAACAGAGGGATTAAGATGAATGACACTTGGGGATGAAACGGGGAACAAAGACTTGTATCAATATGGATGTTATTGTTAATAATAATATACCTAACCCTTTAGGTGCAGCATACCTTTACTTACCTTTTATACAGTAAAAGTAGATATTCTACAAGGTAACAGCCCCATTTAATCTATAACCTACAAAAGTATACCTCACCCAATATAACCTACTGAATATATATGGCAAAGCTTTCCAAATTTAAATCATAGTCATAACACGTTTTCCTCCTCAATAATTCCACGTGGAAAATACAGTACACTGACATCTGACATGATAAGGTTTCTAAGAAGCATCTCTATTAAATAATTCAGCTGATAATCCCACATTATACCTATTTAATGAGCAGATGTGTAGGAAGCCAATACCCCAGAGGACGGAAAGGCGAGCTGAGACCCAGAGAGGGGGTTAATCCTCCTTGATGGATTTAGTCCCATGTCAAAGGTGGGCATGATAGATAGGGGTAGATAGGCTCCCCAGCACACAGCACAGACTCCCCACCTGGAGCCTGGCCTTACAGCCCGGATTGATACCCTCACAGGTCACACAGTTCTCGCCTCCATGACCTTCACGGCCTGTGGGTGTGACCTTGGGATCCTCCAGGGGAAGTGGGAGGGGATGGCATGAAAGGAGGTGATGGTTAACCCTTTAATGGCCGCATAGTGTTTTAATGTGTTAAACCTTTGGTCATCATAATGCCTGTATATAAAAATGCAGCCCTGGTGAGTAACCCTCCAGCGCTGCATTCAAGCATCATCTCGACCCTACATAGTTCCTCCACTCCCGATGAGTCGGCATGATGCATGGATGCACCATGATGCATGAATACAAACCATGGGTATACCACTATGCAGCCCTTAAAGGGTTAAATGGTTAGTCAGGTGTAAAAAGGCACCAGTCTAGGAAGGAAGCTAGGGATGGGGGAGGGGGAGGGTTCAGGGGTGGCAAAGTGGTGGCACTACTGGCGCCCTGCAGCTTTGATCAGTCAGCAGTGAGGAGTCAAAGGCTGGGAGGGTGGAAGGCGAGTTGTATGTATATGGTGTCTATAGGGGTAGGTGACAGGTTGAGGGAGTGGAGGCAGAAGGGCCTGTGTGTAGTGTGGTGGAGAGGGCTGCATTCATTTGTTTAAAAGTCACTCTTGGGTAGACAGGTGCTAGGGAAGCAAACTAGGACTATTTAGATATATGTTTCTCAAAAGTGTATAGCAGCTAAGGCAAAGTAGGTTTGTGTCAGGCCACCCGACCGACCCTATCAAAACAGGGCCGACCCTACGTGTTTTTTTTACCCTTTTTAAGGGTCTTCAGAGAGGCTGGCTAGGACTTTCATGTTTTTTTTAAAAACGTTAAAAAAAAAAAAAAGAATTCCGACCTACCGACCCTACAAACTCTTGCAAGGTTACCTGAGGTTATACTTTGTTTGGCCTAAGCATGGGAAATGAGTTAGAGGAAACATTTCCGTCATTTATAGCATTATGGAACATGAAGCCAGGACACTATGGCAGATTTAGGGAAAGGGACTGTGAGGAATTTTGGAGAGAAGATACCCTTGTCATGGCAGCAGTTAGGGGTGGGGCATTTATTAGCACCCTTTTCTAGCCTGGATCCCAAAGGGAAGGACGAGGCAGCTGCAGGGGGCCCCGGGCTTTGTCGTCCCCTGTCCCGGGAGGCCCCACCCCTGCCACCCTCCCTGCTTCCCTAACAGACCTTTTAAGTGCCGCAGAATGCTTTAATGTGCTATAACCTTTGTCGAAATAATGCATGAATGCAGCCCTGCTGAGTAAAATCGCCAGGGGTGCATTCATGCATCATGCTGACCCATGGGGAGTGTATCAACCCCCTAGGGTCGGCATGATGCATGAAGTCACCCCTGGCGAGCCACCCACTAGCACTGCATCCACGCATCATGCTGACAAAGAGCAATGCACATTAAAGCACTATGCCACCATTAAAGGGTTAACAGGCCCCCAAATTTCCAATTTGAGTCCTGTATATGGCGGGGTGAGCAGCTCGGGCCGCGCCAGCCGTGCATGTGACGGCTGCGGGCACGGGGGCACCGGACCGTGACATTTGGATCCTCCTCCTGCCCTGCAAAAACGCACACCATGTGTTCTACGGTGGCCCCATGATGGACACCCCCCCCCCCTCCACACACACACACACCCATGCACCTCCCCTAGCTACTCCTCATTGCTGTTCTACATAGCCACTTCATTCTCACCCACCACTGCTTTCAAGACATGCAACGTTGTCACTGCATGTGTTCAAGCCCTCATAGTTCTATCCATCTCATGTCTAAATCTTATCTCCCGCCCCCTCTTCCAGTATATCACTTAGCCTTACAGAAATGGTTCTGCCTTTCCTTGATTTGCCACAATCTTTGGAATTGTTAGTCTTTCTCATCTCTCGTCTATCCATTTGCTACATCTTACACATGGGCTGTTCCTTGTTCCCTTAATCAATTGGTTATCTCGGAGTGCTGTCATCTTCTACATGTTTAAGTCCTTTCTTGAATTATAAACCTTTCTATAAACGCTACAACAGTATCAATTAACTTTAAAAAAATAAATTTATATGACTTTCCTCCACTATATGATAGAATACCAAGAACATAAATGTATGTCTAGCTTCCACAATACAACCTTTAGCTATCTCTATCTGTTCAGTGTATGTATAGACTGGAATCTGAATTCTGAATAGCAGGTCTTTCCTTATAAATATAGGACTTCCCCCTCTATATGTGATGGAGGATCCAACAGATAAATCTATATGTACGACTTTACACATTTTTTATCTGTTTACTAGATGGACTGATATTTGAATAACAGACATAAGTCTACTGTTTATAATATCTGTGCAGTCTTTGACTGTCCACAGCCTGTCCCCCACCCAATGTAAAAAGAGGTCACCTGAATCATTGAGCGAATTAGCCCAAGGGGGGATGTTACTGTCCGAATTGTCCCTGTGGTACAAAATGGGGCATATCCAGCGGCAGGGTTATTTTCTAATGATACATCATACTAATGTCATGCAAAATCATGCAAATAACTTCAACCCAGTCAATCGTTGACGTAATGACATTTCCCAGTAATAATCTTGACTCTAACGACGGACAATAACCACTGCAGATTGACCATTTACTTGTGTCAAACAGAGATGAATACGACTAGATGCCGGGCTACAAATAAATAAGAATTGATAAGTGCCGTTTTAGTGCCTTAATGATGGGGGCCTATTCATTGGGGGGCTCGGCGGCCGTATGACAGCGGAATTGCCTGCGCGAATGCCGGCCGCTGGTGCTACGGCGAGCAATTTGCCGGTGACACGGCTGACTTTTTAGAGACAATGGGTCCTGATTCCCAGCTTAATCTCAATTTGCCGCTGACACCATTGACGGATGACGCCAACGGCGCCTTTTTGCGCCACCTAGCGCGGGTGGCGCTAACTAGCAGGGGCTGTATGAGGGGGTGAGGGTGGAGGGATAGTGCTGCATGGGCATGATGTGGTATACAGAATGCTAGTTTATATAATCATAGAGATGAAAGTAGAGATAGAGTATGGAAGCAGCAAGTGTGGTATGAGGCAATGGAGATGAGGAGATTAGAGGTATGGATTTGGATGTGCATATACAGTAGAATGGTAGTTTTAGCTCTCCATGCATTCTACATGGCGTGGTGATGTGTCCACTAAACCTGGATGCTAGATTATATAGGGATAAGGCAAGTAGCAGATGGGGTATAGATGAGGGAATGCAGATGATGAGATTTAAGCTATAAATGTGCATGTGCATATCGAATGATAGTTTTAGCTTTTGATAACATCTATATGGCAAGTTGACCACTGGTATCTGTACATATGATATCTAGACATGACCATTATCCAATTCTAAAACTACACAGATTGTGGGTACATCTCCTTCCGCTCACCCACCCACCCACACACACACTATATTCCCCATCATTGCAAACACATCCCCCAACGCATAATCGTCTCTTCCTCGTAAATTGGCATTTAATAATCATTGTTGCATAATTTCATTTGGATTCTGAGAGAATGACGGATCGGTGTCTAGTATACGACCTGGCATGTGGGGTGATGGGTGAGAGAGTGTTTCTGGTGGGGGGGGGGGGCACCCAGGGCTCCAAGTGTGCCCGCAGATGTCACCGTGTGAGCAGTGGGTGGAGTGGGGGGGGGGATGAGCAGCTCATTCTGCTCATTCCCAACTGCTCACACTGGGTTAACTGCTCGTCACTGGTTTGTCATATGTCAACGGCCACCCGCAATTACCCCCTATACCACCCTCACCGCCCTGTCCCTCTGCCACAGGGCACACCAAACCACCCCCTGCCCCAACCCAACAACACCATCACGGCGTTTAGCCCTTCAAGGGCTGCACTTTGCTTTAAAACCCAATGCCCTTAGTTGCCATGATGCATGAATGCAGCCTTGGAGAGCAACTCACCAGGGCTGCATTCAAGCATCATTCCGACCCAAAGGAAGTGCATTGTTACACGCCAAAAGTATCTCGATCAGGCATGAATGCAGCCCTGGTGAGTAAACTCCCCAGGGCTGCAGTCATGCCTAATTTTGTACAGCATATTAAAGCATTATCCAGCCCTTAAAGGGTTAAGGGGTAATCAGCCCCCTTGGTAGCAGGGAGCATCCACTTAGTTAACACCATGTTGGAGTGGCACTGGATGTTACAGCGTAGTGTCAGTCCTGACGGCCGGCCCAGTCTAGTCTGACATGGAAATAATGCCCCTGCAGCCCCCGGCCGCCACAGTCCCAACATACTGCTGATGATCGGCACTGGACCCACGCAGCCTGAAACTGGTGACAGTAAATACCAACCCTTTAAGGGCTGCATACTGCTTTAATGTGCTTTGCTCTTGGTCAGCATGATGTGTGAATGCAGCCATGGCGAGTCTGCTCGCCAGGGCTGCTTTCATGCTTCATGGGGTCCATTTGGGAGTGTATCAACCCCATAGGGCCAGTATGATGCCTGGGTGTAGCCTTGGTGAGTTACTCACCATGGCTGCATTCAAGTATCTTGACAACAAAGGGCATAGCACACTAAAGAACAGTCCGACCTTTAAATGACTAATGAAGGCATTTGGTCGATGTGTTCCATTCAGCGGATAATATCACATCTACGTCATTGACGTGTCTACAGAGTAAAACGTGGACGGGCAACAATCTGACAATGTGACAAAGATGAAGTGTATGCTCTTTAGACCCTCACACTGATGTGTAGGCCTAGTGGTTATATATTCCCCCAGTTATAATGATACTGAATATTATATTGTGTGTATGGTTATCCATGAATAAATCCATATACATGTACAATCAGAGGGATGTACATTGTTGGTGTAGGTACACAGTAGAATCTAATGGAGATCTACAGTAGAATCTACCATTACCATAGCATGGATTTACAGTAAAATCTACTGTAGATTTACAGTAGATTCTACTGTTTACCTTTAACAAACTGTACACCTACAGTAGAATTTACTGTACACCTACAGAAAATGGCAACCAACTTTTTACAGTACAGAGAGCCTCTCTGTAGGCTCACTATAGTGAATTGCACAGCATATGATAAAATACTATTGTAACATATCCAATGTTTTATGCACTTCTGAACTTATAACATTCCCAATGTCAATGACCATGAGTATGTGTATACATCAGTTTCATGAGGGTGTACTAGAAGGCTCAACATTCATATAATTGACTTAAATCGTACTCTTGTATAAGATTTATTGTGTGGGATGTCTCGACATGCCATTTATATACTGATTATGTCCACTGAATATAACCCTTTGACAGCTTTTCCAACTAAAGACATCAAAGGCTCCACCGTGCATAACAAGTGTCTCTAATAACACGCATGCTTTGTCCTTAACCATGACATTGACATACAAATAACACACATACATTAGTACAAGTATATATCCCTCCTTATTTCTCCATTTCTCTTTTTATAATTTGCATAACGACCTGAATTCTGCTGTGTAATTATACAGCCAAAGTTTTACGTCTCCATATTTCAGGCCTAATTAAGTCTCCCAATTAGAGATGTCTGTAGCTTCTTAACAGTCTCCAGGTAGGGTCATTACGACTCACCTGTATCCTCTAATGGTAACAAATTGGTTCACCCTGAGAGCCCGGGTCACACGCCCTGTTGACCTGGGATTGTGACCCAGGTATTCACCAATCAACCCCCATACACACCTGTATATATGTAACACTTTAAATATTTAAAGGCCATATGCCACATTTTGCCGCCATAATGCATTAACGTAGCCTCGGCAAGTATCTCACCAGTGCTGCATTCATATGTCAAGCAGACTGATACACTCCCGAATGTCCGGCATGATACAGTACTGAAGCCCTCTATCATGCATCATAACGACAAAGGGCATAATACATCGAGACATTAGGCGGCCCTTAAATGGATACATTTGCATATACACCTGGCATAGGACACGAGTCTATAGAAAGCAAAGCTTGTGACATAGTGTAACCTAAAATGTGTATCCGGTTTGAGTTTTACTATAATAGGTTTCAACTGAGGTAACCCGAGTTTGCACTGAGTGAGATCTCAGCCCACTGAATGGGTATAGAGACTGGGTTCATGTCCAGATGATTCAGGCAGTGATTAGGGTTAGCAGAAAGGATGTGGTGATGTGATATCATCAATGTAGGCCCTTTTGTTGACTTTATAAACTCTGTATACAATACCATGTTATCCCCTAACCCTTTTAAGGCCACATTGCCCTTTAATGTGCCATGCCCTTGGTTGCCATGCTGTATAAAAGCAGTCCTGGTGAATCTACTCGCTAGGGCTGAATTCATGCGTCATACCCACCCTTCAGGAGTATATCAACCCCATAGGGTTGGCGTGATGCTTGAATGCAGCCCTGGCGAGTCACTAGCCAGTGCTGCAATCACGCATAATAGCAACAAATGGTATAATGCATTAAATAAGTACACAGTCTTTAAGGGGTTAATACACCTCTTTCCTCCAGGAGGTTATACATTCAGGTTACAGAGGCCGCAGGAGTAAGGCACTTAGTGTGACCTGTAAACACCACTTACACCCTGTATTCTGGCATGTCAAAGGCCTTATTTCTGTATCAACCACCGACATCTTGCTAGAACTGATTACCTGTATTAGTGGATCTCTTAATTGGGTGTAATTGGTCGTGGAGAGTAAGATGGGGGCAGAGCCAAAGGGCGCCATCTTGTCACGTGGTGGTGACACATAGGTCGCGCATGCGCAACACGACCTCCAACTCCCAGAGCAGAGGTCAACACTAAAGTGCCCCCCATAACTACCTAAGCGAAAAAAGCAGTGCGAATAAGACTGGATTCCACAGACAAAGACTACTGTATATGCTTTGAAACATTCTTATGTATATTTTGACAAAGACTTATGTATATTTTGACACATACTTATTTATATTTTGGCAGAGACTTATCTATGTTTTTGACAAGGAATTATGAGAGAAATGTTCGAATACATCTATATCACCTTAGAAATAGGGAGAGCATGATGCCGGTCTAGAATGAGTATACCCCACCTGCGAGTTTAAATGTACTTTACAGGATCCTTTGTACCAGTAGGAGGTAGGCTTTTAAAGTCAGAGGTTAATCTTAAAAGCATTGCTCTTAATGGCAAATTGATATCTGTGTTAAAACTGTAGATGTCTATGTAGTGATGAGCACAGTACACAGGTAGGCCTACTGATCTATACACAAGAAGGCCTCAGATCCGCCATGTTAAAGGGGCCCTCCCTCCTCCTGTAGTACCGTGTAGCTGTGAATAGGATCTACATGGTGGTGTAATAGTATTGGTTGTAGGTTGTGTGATCCCAGAGTCAGAGGTCCCGCCAACCCGCGGCTTGGGATCGTGCTCCCGACCCAAGCCGTGTCAACGACGCCACGATCCTCCATCAGGGATCCACCACCAGGGGGAGGCATGGTCGGCACACATGGGTGTATGTGTACACACAGGTGAGAGAGGGCAGGTAAGGAGAGCACGACAAACACAGCCCCCCCCCACCCCTGACCCCACCTCCCCTCTCCCCCCACTCACACACACTCACCCACACAGCCAATGACCTATTGCGTATTGGCGGCCGCGGGCAGGAGCATGGGGTCCACAGACAATAAATCAGGGGCGACCCAGACCGGAACTGACAGTTTCGATTGTGCTTCCTATAGCGTGCTCGTCGTATCCATTACAGGTCTATACCTACCGGGCCCCGGTGCATACAGTCCTATACACTAGGACTGAGAGTAAAAACACTGCAAAATATATTGGATAAATGTCAGATTTTTTTCAGTTTTCAAAATGGGGCAATAACTAACATATGAGACCGCTTGTCATGATTCTATCTATAGTATAGACAAACTAGTCCTCTGATCCCAAACTTATAGAGCAATATCCATGCGTGGGGGTCCTGGGCAGGGTCCTATTGTAAAATATAGCCCTCTAGAGATCTATATAAATATATAAAACTTGTCAGAGATCGGAGGGGGGTATGAATTCAACAGTATGTTCTATAATAGAGTGTTAGAGTCTGGGATGTCAGCCGAGATATGGATGTCAGAAGTTAGCCCTTAAAGGGTAGCATAGTGATTTAATGCAGTATGCCCTCTGTCGTCACGATGTCTAAATGCAGCCCAGGTGAGTAACTTGCCAGTGCTGCATTTAAGCACAATGTCGACCCCACGTGGTTGATACACTCCCAAAGAATCATGATGCATTCTCACAGTGTTGTATGAATGCATCATGAGCATCATATGGCCCTTAAATGGTTACTTAGGTAGGGGTCTAGTAGTTGAGTGGTGGAGAAGGTGGAGCAGGGGGAGGTGAGGGGGGTTGGGGGCCAAGCTAAACGGAGACCTCCGCACGCCCATACCTGACATCGGCGATAACATTGTGGCCCCATTTTGTCAACAAAGTCGCAGGTGATGGATGAAGAGCATTAAAGCTTGCCTGGAACACCTGTGGAGCCGGGGCCATCATACATAACGATCAAATTACACTGACACTTACAGGTAAGGGAAAAACACATGAAAGTCCTGCCCCTGGGGCTGTAATTTTAGTCATTCCTCATACTCAGGTCTTGGTAACGTATGGATAACCCCACACAAAAGGTGCTTTCACTAGATTGCACTGGGAATACAGGGCATGATTACAGTAAATGTTGGGGGGTTCACAAATGGACATATTTCACCTGGCCAGGTTTGATTGCAGTCCCATATATAAAGATAGTAGTGGCAGACAACGCCAGATGATGAGTCTTATTTCCAATCTTTCTGAACACCAGACTGTCTTCAAAATATGGCAAAACCTGCCACGTTTTATGATAAAGAATTCTGTATACCGGTATTCCTTTTGTGTATGGGCATTACTTCAAGATTTTGTATGTTTTATTTACCTCTTCTATATTTAGGACATCTTGACATGTATGATAATATCTTCTATAGATATCTTCCTGATTGCACCACTGTGTGGTAAGAACCAGAGTGAGGGGATAAATAGACATAACCAGAGGGTAGATTCCATCGTAGATTCGTAGCCCCTCCCCCAACCCCACCAGAACCACCACCACTATTCTCACTAAAGACCTTGATAGCAGCACAAAATAATAGACCATTAAAGGTAAAATAGATTGTTCAGGTACAGTTAGAACCTAGATACTGTACTCAGCCCTATGTTTACGACTGGATGTCTTGTATACTCAATGGCTATGATTGAAAGACTCAACCATCCCCTAGGCTATTGTTGCGTCTCTAGACCTTTATTTCCCATTTAATGGTCCCCATTATGGTCTGAATGAAGCTCTAGGTCTCCCAATCCTGACATCTTATCTCCCAATCTCACCCAAGCCCTCCCTCCTTAACCATCCAATAGTAATATGTACTCATAGTAGCAGAACGGAATGAAACCCTGGAAAAGTAAGCAGCTTTATGATATAATACAAGGAAATCATACTTTAAATAAATAATTTGATTGCAATATCATTTTCCCCATTGACGGCTGGTGTATTAGTCCACTTCTCACCCCCGACCAGAGTGACCCCACTGAGATTATTGTCTCATCAAATATTTAGAATTGATTTAGCTGCTAATGTTAATGAGGGAATAATGTGAGGGGCAGAGGGATGATGACAAACCATGGCCAGGGGTTATCTGTGAACACGGACCCCTGCAGCGTGCCTGAGTACACACCAGGGCACAGAGGAGATAGGGGGAGATACCCAGGCTTAATGTAACAAGTATATTCTAGGCCACATGATCTAAACAAATTTCGGTTAGATCGGATTTTTGTTATTTCTTATTTCTTGAATCTTTACCTGGGCCTCAACAGTACCCAGAAATCACTCGTGAACTGCCATGACGACTTGCTGATTGCAGCCTCGACCGGCAGATTAACCCTAATATACCCCAAAATGGCCGAAAATAACAACTTTTTTCAACATAAGATAAGACTTTTAGGGTCGGCCCTGTTTTGCCAGATAGGCCTACAATCCTTGCAGGTTTTGAGAAATAACATTCTTGTCAAACAATTGTCATTGTCGACATTATACAAGGAAAGAAATTGACAGTGCATAGTAAACCAAACGCATGCTTCTACGTTCAGCTCAAAATCCCATCCATCTATAGATAGATTACTGGAAGATCAAAGGACACATCAAATTTACCTTGATTCATACTACATGTATATATGGTACATACATTGACGGAGGACATAACAAGTTATGGCCAGTGGGAATTATATTCTGAAACTCCAACACACATACAGGAGGGTAATGTACATTGAGAAATGAATTTATCGATATGATGTTTTTATTGTAAAGTAATAAAAAAGTAACAATAAGCTCTAGATATGGTGAAACATTTGTGGACTGAATTGCCATTTCAGAATTTAAAAAAAGGCCACATGACACATGCTATATTTGAACAGGAGGGTTTTGAGGGAAAAAATGGAGATTTTGATTTGAAGAGAAACCTGAGTGAATGAAGTAAACAGGAGTGGGATGACCAGATTAGGGTGCCTCCCCCTTCATGCTGCTAGCCCCACCCCCATGCTGCCCTCTCCTGTGGCAGCCACAATATGCCTCTCACCACCCTCTCACCACACTACAAAAAGCCCAACCCTTTAAGGGCCGCATAGTGCTTTAATGCATTGTCCCTTTGGCTGCCATGATGCATGCCCTGGCGAGTAACTCGCCACAGCTTCATTCATGGATCATGCCGACCTAATTTGGTTTATGCACTCCTGGAGAGTTGGTAGTATGCTTGAATGCAGCGCTGGCGAGTAACTCGCCAGGGCTGCATTCATGCATCATGAACACACAGGGCATTGGACAAAAAACACAACCCACAGCCACGGTCACTTCATCAGCTGCCCTGGGGTCATGCAGGGGTCACGACCTCTGACCCCCGCTGCCACACACTGGACCTGTTGTAGAGAAGTCAACATTGTTTTGCTATGTGACAATTTATCACGTTCCCCCTTGACCCCCACTCTCCACATCGCCATCTCTCCTCTATTCAACCACCATCACTTCAGCCTGCGTGTCGCTGCCTCCGTCCCATTTCTCTTCCTGTCTTCTCTATACATTGCCTCCCACCCACTGGTCGGCCAGGATCCCCAGCCTCAAAGTCATTCTACTTCCTACATGAATCTCTCCCTTTGCTTCCATCTCACCGTATTTATCATTCCTTCCCATCTACCATCCTTCCTCTCCTCATAGTTCCTCATCGCTCCATTAAAAATAAAGTTTTTTATTCCCCTCCTCCTCGCTTCCGTCGTAACATTAATAGATATCAAGCTGCGGAGGACCTCCTCCATCCCCCACCGTTTCATCCCCCTCCCCTTCCTTTCCCCCTCCTTTCCTTTCCTTTCCTGTCATTCCGTCCCCCTTAAACTTCATTTCCTTTCCTTCCATCCCTCCTTTCCTTTTCATTTCCTCTCCCCCTCCCTCTCTCTCCCTCCCTTCCTCCTTATCTCCCTCCCTCCCTTTTTCCTCCCTCATTTCCTCCCTCCTCCTCCCTGCCGCTCCTTCCCTGCTTCTCCTTCCTTCCCTCCCCCCTCCCTCCCACTCCTGCGACACTAACAATTATAAAGCTGCACAGCCCCCCCCCCCCCACACACACACCCATTTACCCTCACTAGACCCTCATCCAAAAGAGTGATGAGTGGAAAATGGCTTCATGCTGAGGGCAGGGAAGTGACCTATTTTCATTAATGCTCACATCATTAATAATGGCCAAACAAATAAGGCGACACTGATAGTGGTCAGCAACTGACCGCTTGACCAGTGTCCCGTCGGATCGGCCTGGACAACCCTTTAGGGGTCGGGATACTAATTATGTTTAATCACGGAGGTGACCCCCACCCAGAGGGATTTGCTCTGTAAATGATGATTGGCCCTGAAGCAGAACGTATCGCTTTTTAAAGGCCTGCTTGACTCACCCACCTCAAACCATAAAAAAGCGTTTATCAGAAAAGGTTGGGATCCTATTTTATAGACAATTTAACCAGTTAAGAGCCAAAGTGATTCTAGGCTTGGTGTGATAACAACTCATAATAGGCAAAGTAGCTCTCTACATTGCTAGATAGGAACAAGATCAAAGATTTAAGACTAGAAACAACTAGGCCTTACTAGTTATGTATTCACAAATAGACACCCATTATATTACATTATATTCTATGTACCAATGGAAAGAGGTTTTTGATTAGGTACTATGTACCTATACATTTATGTCATGAAGGTAGTCATAGTACATAAATAGGTCATTACCCTATGTAAGAGCACACCAGTGACATAGGTTATTTTTGGATACCATCCTCAAATAACCATAAACAACAGCTTTTTATTCTAGCTTAAACCTCACCTCCGCTATATAAGGCCATGAGTACCTCTCACGGCCCTACTCTGACTAACTGGGGGGGGGGGCAGTAGGAACACAGAAGTAGGAACTGTACTTTAAGATAGGAACATGTGACAGAACCAAAATTTGTTTCATTTTATAAGCCATAAATATCATCCAGCTGAGACAAACAGGCGACCATATAGTACAGTCTTATAACTTATGGTGCTGGAAGTACCTTGGATAGAAAGTTATTAATGTGGACTATCTCACCTGGGTGACTGTGTATCCAATGTATATACAATGCAGTGATATATATGTATATATACATATATTAACCAGATCTCACACCCCTCTCCCCATACACTATGTGAAACTAGCTGGCAAGGCTGAAAATGGGGATTAGACCATGACACATTGGAGCTCCTGCAGAAAGTCATTTGCATCATTGTAAGGTGTTATATATATCTGAATCTTTTCAACGTGGGAGTAATTCACCTTGTTGCACTCAACAGTCCCCTCCGGGGCTTGCTTAAGTTATATATGGAGTAATGCAGGCTAATTAGCCACTTGAAACGATCTCTGCACACATGGTGACACTAGGTTGAGGGGCCTCCACCCCTGCTACCCTGGGGCCATGGTTATACATGGGGAAAGCATACAGCTTTGGGTGATCCCATTCCTCCCTGATGCCATGCCCTCCCCCATACATACCCCTTACTACCCCCTTCCCACTTCCAGTGGTTGCCCATAATCACAATTACTACCATTTACTTGACCTTTTAAGGTGGACAAGCACCATTTGTTATCATGATACTCCTATGCAGTGCCAACTCATCATCACTTCATTGGTGCATCATTTCGACCCTTTGGGAGTGTATCAACCCAAACATGATGATGCATGAATGCAGCCATAGCGTTTGGAACCACTATGCATGGCTGTATCCCTGCACCAAGAGTCTTAGTATATGAAGGCACTGTGTCGTCCTTAACGATTCAATGTCCTCTGCCCTCACTCAGCCACTTTTACTATACTGGAAAGACTGGAAAGTCTGTACTACATTGGGAATATCAGGGAACGTTTATGAATGGCGTCACCTATTGTGGGACCATTTTCACCATTTTGTGCAAATTAACCTATAGAAATAACTGGCCCAGGTCACCTTTTAATCACTTAACCCAAATCCCCCCCCCCTCTCCGACCAACCCCCTAGCCGGTGACATCATTTGTGAACGTTCCCCTGACAAGAGCTACAAAACCCCAGGTGTCAATCAGGGCCTGCAAAGGGAGGTGCTGGGAGCTGTGCTCTATGAGTCAGGCCCCTGTAGTAGTACACTCAAAAAGTAAACTTGTCTCCAGACTCTTCAAAGTGACGATCATAAAATAAACGAGTTAAAAACTTGTCTAAGTGACAAGAAAGCGGGTCTTCTAGCTGGAGATAGAAGACCCACTTGGCATGTGCCAGCCCAAAACCCGACATTTGCCAGCTCCAGATTATATTTGTGGGATTGTAAACTGATAGGTTAGACAACAGGTTAGACAACTTTTGACTCGTTTATTTTATGACCGTCACTTGGACGAGTCTAGAGACAAGTTTATTTTTTCAGTGTAGTCAGTACATCGGGCATTGCGGCAGCTCTGGCAGCAGGGGGCTGTAACCGCCTGGGTAGGCATTCACACACCAGGTAGTGAAGGTGGGACCCACATCACAGCAAGCTGGTCATTTGACACAGCAGTCTCCCAACCAAAAGGTTGATTATCCTGAACCCAAGGTGAATTCCTCCATCGACCCCATACACTGCAGGAGTCCTCTTCCCCTGCCAGTCTGTCTAAAGGAGGGTCAGCCCAGCTCATGCTGAGCCTGCCCTCTGATCATACCAAGATCAAACTTGATCCCTGCCTCCCCTGCACCCCTATCATCTCCCAGTAGGCGAGGTGGAGCGTAAGGTCAGAGCCACAGCCTTGTGATTATAACGAGAGATCAGTGAGCAGTTAATAAAGTCAAACCTTGCCTGTACTTTGATCCCTCATACACAAGGCCGAGGTGCCCTCGATCAACCCCCCTAAACATCTGCCTCTACCTCCCGCCGCGCCAGGCTGACATTACGACATTAGCCGCTATGTCAGAGCCCGTCTACGGCAGGGGCACGTGACCTCGGGTGGCAGCCAATCAGCGTGAAGCTGTCAAGGATCCACCCGGTGTCAACAAGGGGATGGCAGAGATCAAGACGCAGGGCTAGGTGTCACCGGGTGTTTGTTATAGGGACTGTCTCTATACCTGGTTCTAACCCTGCTTTGTGTTTCCCTCCCAATGATTCAGCACAAATGGCTATCCACAGATTGCCTTAAGTACTGATGTTGTAAATACAAAAATGTATATAATATAGGAGTTTTTTTTAATTTTTATCACAGATTGGACAATGAGGTCTTTTCGCAAAACATTTTAGATACTGACTCCTTCTGTATTGATATTTTATTTTGGGACAATTATATACAATATATGAATACTAATATTAGACCACTATTATGACCTGCTCTTTTGTAATACATGCCAAGCCCCCACAAGTGAGGAAACAGGAGGAAGAGACACTTTTGAATGAACCTCTGATTCATTTTGGCTAATCATCGACTAACCCTACTTTTATAAACATTTAAAGATTGTTTTAATAGCTATTTTGATGGCGTCACCGTGGAGAACGCAGTCGTGAAGAACGAGATCCAGTTTCCGCACTGCCGTGTAAGGAACGGCTATTTTGGTACTCAATCAGAGTAACTTTCTTTCTCGCCATGGAATAAAAACTGAAATCCATATTCTATAGCTATTTACAATGGTCATTTTATTTCCTCCTTTCCAGACGCCGGCACGGTGTACAGCTGGGGTAACGGCAGTGTGGGGCAGCTGGGGCATGGAGAGAAGCTGGCGTTCTGTCAGACCCCCCGCAGACTCAGGTCCCGACACCTGCCGCGACCCGTCACACAGGTGAGCTGTGGGGAGAGCTACTCCGCCGCCGTCACAGGTCAGTGAGTTACTCGCATAGAGGTTATCCTAGATAATTATGTTTAAACAAAATTTAGACAGGTTTTATTACTACACTGTTAGAAGTAACCACTGTAGATTTACAGCAAAATGTGCTGGCAGTTTTGGTTCCAGCACATTTTGCTGTAAATTTACAGCAACTCAGTTGCTGTAATTTAAACAGAAGAATGTGCTGTAATTTTACAGTATATTCTTCTGTTCAATTACAGCAAAATCTACTGGAACCAAAACTGCCAGCACATTTTGCTGTAAATTTACAGTAAATTGTATGCTGTAATTTAACAGCAGAAAGTACTGTAAATGCTATAAGTTGAGTTTTTTATCATATGTGACCGTCCAAGGGAAAACCAGCCTTATGCACCCCTTGCATAAGGCTGGTTTTCCCGTGGACTTTATGGACGTAATAATTTATTATTGTTATTATCAATTAATCTCAATTGATATGCATGGAGAGAACCTTCCTGCATTACTTCAGTTGCATTATGGATAACAAACATTACACAATGTAATGGTTTTAATACTTATCCAGCTAAACTGTATATGATACCAGCACTACACAGTTCAGACAGTTAAGGATTTGATTTTTCCACAGATGTGGTATCTTTTGTATACTTTTGCTGATATTTGCATTATTTGACACATTTCTGCAAGTTGAAATTCCCTTATACAATATCTTGCTGAAGTTTCTCTCACACATTCTTATTTTACTATGTTTTGACAGACAAGGGGCTTTATTTACCCCCCAAAATACAGTGTGTACAAGAATTGTTACACAAAATGATATAGTGCTGCCACCATGTGGCATAAATCTACAGATCATGTGCTGTAAATTTACAGCAACATTACTGTAAATATGATTTACAGCACAGAAGTCGGTAAATATACAGCAAATAGTTCTGTATTTCGGACTCCAGCAAAATGTTCTGTAAATTTACGGTATATTGTGCTGTAAACTAACAGTAACTATTCACAGTGTATTGTAAAAAAGACCGGGAACATTTCCTGTTAAAGAAACAATTAAAAGATACGACCTGCAGACCTTAGTTACAGGAAAACTTTATACCTTACTTTGACCTTACATACATAGATACAGTCATGTAGTATATGGACTTCCCCCTCACTCGTTAAACTAACTGTAGGTGGAGAAGTGGTCTCGGCCAAGATTGGGAGTAGCTGTTTCCTGGTGCGACAATGGTTGACCACATCGCTTAAAGAACACGGCCGGGGTGTAGGACAATACTCTTGTACTACTTACGTAGTTGTAAGAAGTATGCACAGATGGGAGTTTTTGTCAGGCGTACAACAATGAAACTTTGTCGCATTATTGGCTACATGGTTGCATACAAGGACATCAATAATCCCTGTCCGTCAATTATAGATGTTAAAAATGTTAATTGTAAAATTCCCAGAAGCAACCCTGTGAATTTGATTTATATGAAGATATAATACTACAATATGGTAATATGGTTTGGGGGTTAATGCTTACCATTATGTATGTATCAACGATCATACTTTACAAGTACTATTTATGAGTAGGAAAAGACACATTTACCATTGTACCTTACCTGCACTTCTAGTTAAAAACAAAAATTCCCTACCTTTCCCTATAGCCCTATAGATGTCCATCACTCCTCCATGCATTCATCCCCTTGACGCTGTGGTATGCGCTCCAACACAGTAGCAGCTCTAAGTCAGGACAGCCAGTATTTAGCCGTCCTACAGCACCTCCCCCTCACTGTTCTCCCTGACACCTGTAATCACAAGAGACCACTTTCACTTACCTGTGCAGCTTGACAGACCCACCTTCAGGTGTTCCTCAGGTGGGCAATTAGCGCCGCAGGTAGGTCCTGTGTGGGAGGGCCCCGCCCAGACCCTAACCCACCCCCTACCTGGACAGGTGTGGTCAGCCTGTCCATTGGTGGCCAGGTGCTATAGGTATAGGGAGGTGCAGGGGGTATCTATCTGGCTGCTATACTTCTGTGTGGTGCCCTGTCCTGGCTACTGACCACTGGTCATACTAGGATGTTGGACATAATATAATAGTAGAGGAATGAAATGGTAAGATCTAATAGGGAGTATGCAATATTGACAATATCTATGTATTGTGAATATGGACACAACTTAAGTTCCAGCTTAGTTTCATCGCAGTATCTCAGTATTTTAGTTAAAATTAGACCGAATTCAATGTCTCTATACTTTGAGTTAACTTCATATCTTTACAAAATGCCTGTCTATGAACGTCATTCTAATGTCCAATTCAACAGAAATGAAACTTAATAGACTAAATAATAAAACGCATTTCCATAGTTATCTTACTCTTAGTATATTTAGTTCTAGGAAATTATTATTATAATTAGTGTCATTCATGAAGATTCTTCTATCATAGCATTCTGGAATCCTGCCAATATTTTAAAAGATAAAATCTATAGGAGGTCGTCAGCCCCCCATGGTGTATACATACATACGGTCGTTGACATCCACTGCTTTCACTGATTACATGCGCCCCATTATTCCCAGCTCACACTCCTTAGTGTCGGCAGAGGCTGACATTTCCATCGGCGCAATGAGAAAACAGGGGGTGCCATCCTCTTTTTGTCCCCTTGTTCACTGTACAGTAGCTAACCCTTTAAAGGCCACACGGTGTTTTAATACAGTATGCCTTTAGTTGTCAACATGCATGAATGCGGCCATGGCGAGTTACTCGCTGGGGCTATATTCAAGCATCATACCGACCCTATGGAGTTGATACACTCCCATAGGGTCGGCATTATGTATGAATGCAGCCCTGGCGAGTTACTCGCCAGGGCTGCATTCATGTATCATGACGACCGAGGGAATAACACATTAATGCAGTATGTGACCCTTAAAGGGTTAGCCGCCCACAGCGACTTCAGCAACACGACAACACAAATTGAAGACTTCATGCGTCACGGCCACCGACACCCAGCAAAGTTGAATAGTAAAAAGAGGCGCAGTGAGCACCGTGAATTAGACCTTTGGAGGCCGCATAGTGATTTAATATACTATATCCTTAGTCGACATGATGCATGAATGCAGCACTTGTGGTGGGACTCACCAGGGATGCATTCATGCATCATACCGACCCTTCGGGATAGTATCATTGAACTCCGTAGGGTCGGCATGATGCTTGAATGCATCACTGGCGAGTAACTCGCCATAGCTGCATCATTCATGCATCATTATGATAAAGTGCATAGCACATTACATCACTATGCGGCCCTTAAATGATTAGAGATCTTCACAAAGGCTGAAGACGTTGTTCACAGCTCAGGGCGCCAATGACATATCCCAGTGAAGGGCAAGCACGGAAGTCGCTGCTTTAATTATGGAAAGTTGGCCCGTCATCTAAAGTCTATCCGAAACTAAATGTCCATCTCAACTTAACGATAGAGATGCATAATAAGTACACTCTTAACCGTGGTCATTACATTGTAACAATCAGGTTCCAATACCTTCGGTATACATATACATTCTAATATTACATTACCGTATTGCTATTTAATTCACATCACTCCTATTACACCGGGCTAACACTTACCACTAACTACTGTGAGTTTAAGTCATACATAGATCCTTGTAAGTCACTGCAAACGTTTTCTTATAACCCCTCTGACATATATGTCAGTGTATATGTCTTGAGCTTTCGCTTGTATGCATGTAGCAATGACTATATGGATATATATATATGTATATTTATGTATATATATATATATATATATATATATATATATATATATATATATATATATATATATATATATATATATATATCATTGCATGTAGTGACCACATTTATGGCATGTGGGAGTGAAGTTCATGAGGGGTCAAGCTTACTGCCCTGTGGTCAAGGCCAGTACCGGCCACTACTGATAACAGCTGTTGTACCTATAACAATGCTGGAGTGAATTGAAGGAAATTATTTCATTGGTCTAAAATGTAAAATATGTGGACATTTCATCAGTTCATGGTGGGTGGAGTGTAGCTGACATTATGAGTTCATTAGGCAGCCTGCAGCAAGGACCCTAATAAGTGATAGAGCACAAGGTGTGGCTCATTGCACGGGGCTAGAGCTGCTCATTAGGGCCTATGTCTGCCCGCCGCATTGTGTGAAAGTTCATTAACCCTTTAAGGGCCGCATCCTGAGTTAATGTACTATGCTCTTTGGAGTTATGATGCATGAATGCAGCCTCGGTGAGTGTATTCACCAGGGCTGCCTTCAATCATTCATAGTGCAGAGCCTGCAGGGTTTATACACCCCAGAGGGTTGGTATAATGCATGAATGAATCACTGGCGAGTTACTCACCGGGGCTGCATTCATGTATCATGACAACTGAGGACATAGCATATTAAAGCACTATGCGGTCCTTAAAGGGTTAACGGCCGCCACTCGGCACCGACGTAAATGGAGTGCAATCACTAACGAGTAGCGAGCGGGCCACGCGTCCACCGACACATGCTGACTTTTTGAGCAATTTAATCAAGAAAGCAGAGAGCAGCTCAACACCCTGTAGGGTACCCCCTCCCACCCCTGTACCCCCCCTCTATCTGCACGCCCTCTATAGGCACCCCCTCCCACCTCCTCCAGGGTGGTGGTGCGTGTGGGGGGAGGGCCTATTGTCACCTACAGGTGACATGCCTTGTTTTCCACTCGTTATCTAACCATTTAGGGAGGGCACGATGCCTCATGTTCATTTGTCATCGGCGAGTAACTCGCCCGTGCTGCATCATCGTGGACATCATGCCGACCCTTCAGCCGTGTATAGGGATGGTATGGTGCATAAATGCAGCATCGGTGAGTTCCGCGCCAGCGCTGCTATCAAAACATCATGCCTACGAACAAGCATAGACCATAGCATGGTCAGCCAGGCACTATAATTTTGCAAAGTATATATACTTCAAAACATCTGTTGCCTGGCTATACTAAATATACATGTACTACAGCATTTGGCCCCGCCTACAGCAGACAATCCCTTGTAGTAAGTTGTACCTTCAGTCTTTGTCCCTCCATGTCTTACCATCGCCTTACACCCCCTAGTGTCCACAACCCACAATATCCAATAAGACGAAGACACAACCATTTGATACCAATCTAATTAATAACCTTTTTCATTATCAACAACTCATTTTTTTCCTCGCTCATTTGTAATATCATTCATAAAGAAGAAAGTTGTCACGAGAAAAAAAAAGGAGAAAGGAAAGAAAGGAGAGATAAAGAATGACTGCCTCGTCGGAAGAAGGTGTCAGATGGTAGTGAAAACAGAGCCGCTGTCAGTGCTGAGGGTTTGGGAGTGAAGAGGGGGTTGTCTAATTTGGAGTTGTACACCTGTGAAAGGGGAGTCACTCCCAGGGCGCCGCCCGCCCTTTGATGTCGCCACACGGGGAGGCGAGTGGCTCAAGTTGGCTGCGGTTTCTGCGGCTGTGAGCAGCTCAGGGCTACAGGAGGGTGTGGCCGCAGGAGGGGTTGTTGTAACCCTTTATGGGCTGAGTATTGCTTTAATGTGGTGTCCCCTTTGTCGTCAAGATGCTTGAATGCAGCACTGGCGAGTAACTTGCATGTGCTGCATTCAGACATAATGCCGGCTCTATGGGGTTGATACACTCCCAGAGGGTCAGCATGATGCATTAATGCATGCAGCCTTGGCAAGTATATTCAACAGGGCTGCATTTATCCACCATGACGGCAAAAAGATAAATGTAATCAGAACTTTGGCCTGAGAGGGTTATAACATAAACAGACCACTACTGCGGGGTTACCTCACAAAGACTAACCCCCTCACCTGACTAATCACTCCCACTCCGGGGGGCTCAGGTGGGGGCTTGTCGCGCCCCAATGAATCTATCGCGTGTGTGAGCTGCTCTCCTCTGGGGGTGCAGCCTAAGGCAAAATTAAAAAAAGGTATGTTTCAGGTGACTCGGGAAGGAAGTCTAGGGTCAGTAGGTTGGCTATCTTTTTAATATAATAGTAATAGCCAACTTCTGCATACCCTAAAATTGACCAAAGAAAAAAATCTCCATGAACAATGCTAACTTTCATACTATTATCTAAACATGAAAGTAGTAGCCAGCTTCTGTGTAAACCCTAAAATTGACAAAAAATATACAAATTTCTTTAAATGTGTATAAAATTGTATGGTCGACCCTGTTTTGATAGGCAAGGTCGTGTGACCTGAAACAAACCTTTCTTTTAATACTTGGCCTATAGGCTGTGTGTTAGGAGGTAGTGCAGGTCTCGTGGGGTCAGAGGCTATGTATACAAGGGCTCGGCACCCCGCCCTCCTTATCTCTAACCCTGGAGGTTATCGGTGCTTCTCCTGCATCCATCTTTGATGAGCAGCTCGCGGTTGGAGCGGCCCATTGTTGAGCTGCTCCCTGCGGCCCGCCAACACGGGGTGTCGGCCCTAATTGCCCTCCCTGACGCCGGAGCACGTCGGGGTGGCCGGGGACAATGGGTGGGTCGCCGGGCGTGGCAGTGCAGCAGCGGAAAGCGGAAGACGCGCGCCCTTTGAGGGGATCTACTGTGGTGGTGGTGGTGGGAGAGGTCGGGGCGCGTCTGGCAGGGGCGGAGCAGCTCTGAGCAGCAGGGCCGGGTAGTACTTTCATGCATGCATCATGGCCTTTTATCGTCATGATGCTTGAATGCATCCCTGCTTCAGGAGTAACTCGCCAGGGCTGCATTCCTGCATCATACTGGCCCTACCCAAGTGTATCAATCCCCATAAATCATTATCCATGAATACAGCCCTGGTGAGTGACCCACCAGGGCTGCAGTCATGTATTAAAGTACTATGCGGTGAGATGAAGGCAGCACCGTGGCCTGTCATCAGGTCAGACTGACACCTCTCATGCCGCCTCTCCAGGCGCGTGATCCAATCACGACCTGCTCATCTCCCCCTGCTTTAACCCCTGCCTCCTCGTCTGCTTCATGGTCTTATACCCAGACCCTCGTCCTCATCTTGTTCTGATATGTATGATCTACTCTGACTCTTGGTTTATTCTTGATATTATTTCTATTCCTTCCATCTTCTCCCATACTCTTAATTTCCCTTCTATATATGTGTTTATATATATGCATGAATGCAGTCCTTGTGGGTAGCTCCCCAGCGCTGCATGAATGCCCCATGACGACCCTTTGGGAGTGTATCAGCCTTGTAGGATAGGCATGATGTTTGAATGCAGCACTGGCGAGGTACATGCCATTCATGCATCCTGACGACAAAGGTCGTGGTACATTAAAGCACACCATTCCCATAGTACACCCACACACCCCTTATCATTATCAAATCGATGCAAAGTGAATCCTGTACCACTCCCACCCTTGACACACGACACCTACCATTATTTACACCCAACCCGTGCTAACACCACGTCAAACCCGTGCTAATACCACGTCCCCCCATCCACTTACCGACCCACCCCCTTGTTCCTGCCTAATCGTGCTACAAATGGGCCGAGTCAGCCCTACACTATCTGATCCTTAACGACTGCCCATCACGGCTGCCCCTCACCCTGGTGCGCGCCCTGATGACCAGTGCCTTCCTGTGGGTGGCCTCAGATGTCTGGGTGACTGGAGGAGGCTGGAGGAGGTCAGCCATGTGCTCAGTGCACAGGAAGCAGTAGGCTAGCTGCAGTTCCCACCACTACCACAGGGGCACAGGGAGGCCAGGGCAGGCGGAGATGGGCTGAGCAGCAATGCCAAAGATATATTTTAAAATCTTTTTTTACAGTCACTTAGCGGACCTTATCAAAACAAAGTCGACCCTATAGTATTTCAATAATTTTCAAGGTATTTTTCAAGGAATTTTCAAGGTATTTCCTCAACAGGTTTAGTCCCTTTTCTGATTGATCGGACATATCCCCCATCGACTCCTATGTTTAAGAGAGGCCCAACCTAGCCACCCTAGCTTTATTCAGTTGGTACAAGATTCAGTTCAATTCGAATCAATGTTGAAGCAATATTGAATCAACATTGACAACCATTCATCAACATTGATTCAATGTTCTGTGACAACTTGGTACGAAACTAGTCTTTTTATTATTATTTGGCATATATGTTTGCACATAGGAGTATATTAGGGGAGCAGCTCATAGTGTGTTACTGAGTGCTCTAACACAGACCGAGAGGTGGTGAGCAGCTCTACTGTTGCTTCACTGACCTGGGTGACACCAGGGTCAAGAGCCACTCGGGCCTGTGTGTATCACTCAACTACTGTTCCAACAGTAGACTTGGTGTTCTGGGTCTTAGGGCCGGTCTTAGGACATGACACTAACTGAAAGATATCATCATGAGACATGAGGTAAAAACAAAATCTATATTCATATTTACCAAGAACTATACCCATATGATCTTACACTTATTTCTATTATAAATGTGAAAAACACTTTTCTTCAATACCAAAAAAAAAAATGAAAATGTGTCACGTGAGTCTATGTTTTTATCTTGATCAACTCCTCTCCTTCTGGTACAGTCAACTCCCTCCTAACGGCCACCCCTCTATAGCGGCCACCCCACCAATGCGGCCATATTTGGAAAGTCCCAACCGTTTTTCCCTTTGTTTTAATGTAAAAAACTCCCCCTATTACGGCCACCCCTCTAATGCGGCCACCTCGCCCTGCGGACACTCTTTTTGCAGTCCCAAATGAAGAATTACTCCCTCTAATGCAGCCATCTGTAAAAATAGTTAGGGGAACATTTGACTTACATTTCCGTTTACCGTTTAAACATGTGGATTCAAGTGATATGTGTAGTGGCTGAAGGTAAAGCCTAAAGGGTCAATAAGATGGTGGAGGGGGGGGGGTGTCTGAGGTCTAGCTTTAACACCTCGCTCTCCCATCTGGAGGACACCTCCCCCCTCCCCCCGCCCCCTCCCACCTGCCCCCCTCTCCCCTCCCCTGACACATTCCGCTCACGTTCTGCTTGACTGACTGGGAGGTGATGGGCGAGGGGGGGGGGGGGGGTAACACCCATGCAGGGTGGCCACCTCCTCAGCTTTTGGGTGGGGTTTCCAAAAAAGTTAAAGGGAAAGGGCTATGTGCTTGCTAAATTCAGTACCATTCATAACAGGTATACATGTATTTCTGGAGATTCCCCGCATTGAAGGGAAAGGGGTAGATTTTTACTGGATTTTGTCCTCTTTATAAGAGTGCTAAATTTAGGGTGATGTACGCACATGGTTACTATAGGAAACATAGTACTCCATTGACTAAGCATTGACTCCCTCCAGTGCAGCCACCTCGCTAATGCGGCCATTTTTGGATAGTCCCAAGGGTGTCCGGATTAGAGGGAGTTGACTGTATTCTCTGTATCGGTCTCTTTCCATACGCAGTGCTATTTAGCATAGAGGATCCCAGTTGGCGTCCCATATTCTCACCCAGCGGCACTGTATCTGCACACACTTTCTGTAAGTGGGACTCCCTGACCTCTAACCTGTGGGTAGACCTACATACACTAGGCCTTATCAGTGGTAACCCACCGGCCGCCCTTAGACTTAACCTGGTGCCTCTTAACCCTTTACGGACCGCATAGTGATTTTTTGTCGTTATAATGCATGAATGTAACCCTGCCGAGTCTACCTACCAGGCCTACATTCATGCATCATGACAACCCCGGTTGATACACTCCAGAAGGGTGTGGTATGATGCATGAATGCAGCCCTGGATAGTAGACTCACCAAGGCTGTATTTTTGCATCATGTTGACCAATATGAGACCTCAAAGGGTTAAGTATGTGACCTGCGTGGCTTCCTCGTCCCATGACACATTAACAGTCTGACACTGTGGCTTCACCTCCTTCTCACAGCGTCCACATGACCCTACTCACCTGCTCATACCGATAAGGTTCTTGACCCCAGTACAGTATTCTACTATACATGTATGCCGTACGTTTGTTTGGCCTGTGCTATAGTGGTTTCCCCAAAAACAGTAGCAGTTATACACTTACTAATCCTATGAGATCTGCCTAAGTGTTCTGGTGTTATATTGGCCACACATATTCACAAAAATTGTAAACGTATTGGTATTACACAAATCCATCACACCCCACTGCACCCCACTGCACCCCCACAAAGGGTAGCAGCAAATTGTCCTATTAATTGAGGACATCCTGCTTGAGATCTGGTCACTGATTTAGTTCCCCCATTTAGGAGATATTAACGTCTGTGCTATTATACGGCTTCAGATAATTCCCAATTGGATCCCCCCGTGCGCGTGTGGCTACTCTGAGACTTCACAGGTTAAAAGTCACAGAGGCAAATGTTCTCCTGTACGTCATCTACTACTAAAGCAGATAAAGCCATGTCAGATTGTGGTTGACTAGACAGTGGTCTGGAGAGGCTGTTTAGTTGGTACGCTAGACGGAGCACAGCAGGGTAGTGTACCGTGAGTAGTATGTGAACTGTGCCATTTCTCCTGGCCATACTCATTACACTATACATTCAATGGTTATATATACATGTAGTATCCTCCCAGTCTGAAGATTGTATACCATCATTCTAACCGCTAACGAGAATAAATACTTTAATTTATCGCTGTGAGTGTATTTATAAAATGGTACCATATATCATGACTCTTTTATCTAGAACAACCAACAAGTGTATACATTCATCTGACACGACTTTGTGCTGCGATGCTATTGAATAGACAGCTTGCCATGCCCATACACCCCAGCTCTAACTGCTGTGGGGGCTGGGATGGACAGCTCCCGCGCCGCCTCTATAACTGTAACGGCGTACGCCACTCCTGTGTGGATTACCATCCTGACAGTGCGCTGACAAGTGGCCGTGACAGATGAGTCTTTGATGAGGCGGCGCACGCCGGGTTGTGGGCGGCGTGCGCCGTACAGCGGGATGTGCTTGATCCCGCCTTGATGAGATGGTTAGCGGTGCGCCACCACCCGCCGCACGCCTCATGCTGCGGGATTGTGGAGGCAATCCGCCGGAACCGCCGCCAACCACAGGGTATCGGGTGACGCCAGATACAGACTGGTGTACAGGAGGATCAAATAAGGGTCCATCCACAGCCAAGGGTGTGGGTGTGTGGAGGGATGGGTGGAGGGATCTATGTGTCGGGAAATAGATAGTGTTTTTGAAAAGCTGTAGCATAGGCTGTGACCTGTAGGAGGATTTTTATTTATTTACTAAATTGAGAAAACTTGGATGATATCAAATGGGGTGGTTTGAAAATGTGAGGTTTCAATTGAGTTTTGAGGTTTGTGAATAATACGGCATGTTATGGAGGGTACCGCGTGGTTGGGGAAATTATGAGAGGACATAATTATGTTTTGGTGTGGAAGTATAAAAAAGTGTGTTATACCAAGTTCATCAGGTGCAGGAGAATGGAGCTGGACAAGTGACGTAAACTGGGAGAAGACAGCAATACCCATTCCCTCTTCAAACAAACCATAAGTGCATTGCCATAACTCCCCCCCTCCACTCCCCAACTCGGCCAAATGTCATCAGTGTAAACCTCCTGGAGGAGCTGCATAAAACAGCAGTTGGGGCAGGAGGAGGAGGAGGCCCTTATACAGACCCTGGAGGAGAGGGGGAACCACATCTCTGCTCCCTGCCCCTCCAAGGTGTACAGCTCACATTAACTCCCCTCCCAGCCAGGATTGGATGAAACCACAGGGCAGGTCTGCATGCAGGGTTTTATGGATGTGTTTGGGATTGGAACTGACATTGGGCTATTAGAGACTCCCCGCACAGGAAGCCCACTGTTTTACCCTTGTGTAGGGCCACAATGAGAGACATGATTGATCTCGTTGCGGCCCTTGCAGCCAGACAGGGATAAAAGCCAAGGCCAAATGGGAACTTGTCAGCTGCTTCCCCCATCAGTACAGGCCACACACAACTGTCTTCTGACGGCACTGCTCCCCTGCAGACCATGAAAAATGCTTTTAGGCGTTGCAAGCCAAAACCTCAATTCTGGATACAGTATTTTAGGTGGTTCCCATTATGAATAATGATATATACATGCAAAAGGCTGGGAGAAACTACATGCAATGTGGTATACGAGTACTTATACGATTCGATACAGGTTCTTGATACTGAACTTAAGATAAAAGTAAGGTTATAACTGAACTGCACGATATACACAACTATAGCAATAAACTTGAGTGTTTTTTTCCTGCCAACAAGGACCTAAATTCATGCATGAATACATCTACAACTCTGGCTCTAGGTATGTGTCCGACTCATAATAGATCTATATATGCCCTATAAAAGATCAACTGCAGGCTGGCCTGGGACCAATTAGCTTCCAAGGTAACGATTCAAGGTCTGCTATATTCCAGAACCAGAGGGCAAGCACTCAACCTTCCCAGTCCCTGACACCTAAATACCTCTTTTCCCGGATCCCTACCCTGTAACGTTCACATTTAGGTGCCGAATGGCATACTGCGTGCCTGACGTCGACCTGTCCGTCAGGCTGCCACTACCATTCATCACTCCCCGCCGACCGGGGGACGGAATCGCCGGCCAATTATGAATCTTTGATATTGCTGTAATGGATTCACTTAAAGCCAATCAGAGCACATCACGACCGCGCGCCACAAAAGCTAAGTTTGTTAATCCGCCGCCGATTGGCGCGCGCGCGTCTGCGCGCATGCGCGTAATGGGCGAATTGATGAGCTGCCGAGCGACTGAATGGGGTGGGTGTGGGTGGGGGGGGGGAGGGTTAGGGGTAGAACCTAATGACACAAGATGTGAAAGGTCAGGCCTTTGACCACAGACTAACCAGAGGATCAGAACCCCCCCCCCCCCCCCACCCAGTCTTCCACCAGTCACAGATCACAGCATATTATCAGCGCTATTCTGCCATGGTTGCTCTATCTAAGTCAATGTCTGGATATTTGACCTTCTTGGATGCAATCACGGCAGCGTATATAAGCTGATATAGAGCCTAAAAGACATGTAATCAGCTGATCAAGAGAAGGGACTGTAAAGCTAGTTATCCAGGATGATATAGCCATCTAGGATAGCCATCTAGGAAGCAGCTTAACACTCTTAATGCTGGAATCCCATCGAGTATTGACATAGCCATATTGATATCAAGATAAACTGCCGTTAAATCTCTCCTAATGTAGGGTTCTGTAATATTGGTGTTTATCCTCAAATCAAGAATAATCATCTCCTCATAAGGACTACACTGAATACAGGGGATGGGTACTTTCTATATGATTAGTGACAGTATAGCAAGCACAACGGTACCGAGCTGTCCGTACAAGTGTATGTAATTACCTAAACAATGATGGTCATTAGACACAGCAGAGAGTGTTTAAGGTAAGTCCCTGGACACAGCCCTACCCTAAAGACTAAAACAGATGTGTCTGTGGGGTGTAGCGGAAACTGGGAAAAGGGAGGGTCACACCAAACGGCGGTGTCACTTATAGGGGTGGTGATTACCCCTATAAACAGGTGATATGTCCTACAATTACACCTCCCCCGGCCCTTCAGTACTGTACAGGTGTGGGGTGGATGGGGGTTGGGGTGGGTTAGGGCAGGTGAGGGCTACTGTGGCTGGGAGGGGAGGATATACAGGTCCCTGGTAACCCTTGGTAACAGGAACGAGCAGCTAGAACGCCTTTGATGGTTTACAGGTTGTTATGGCAACAAGGGGTACAACAAAAGGGACGGGGTATAAAACACTGGTCAGCGTCCCACCCCCTGTGAAGCCGAGTTATTTAAATGCTAATACTTGATTGACACCCACACTTGTCCTACCATTTTATACCCAACTTCACACCTTAGATACTAGAACCAGACCCTTCTCCTAAAGAGCTGGACACACCCCCAGAACTCAATATAGTCATAATTTAAAGGCATTCAATTCACCCCACCCACCCTGCACATGCAAATGAACCACGACGTGGTCAAGGGTAAACTCCGTTAGTCCAGGCTTCATTTGGACTTGTCTGTGAGTCAGAGTAGCACACATTTGGAGAGGACAGGAACTACAAGGGTAACGCCTGTTGGATGCCTAGATAGCACATGGGGATGGATATACGACTGGATGTACAGGACATGATTACTATGAACCAGATGGGTGGATATATGCAGGTTGGTAGACATTTACACCTTCTGGGTTGTGCACAGAGAAACGTGAGTGGCAACTGTCACTGATAATGTCCCAAGACATCTATGTCTCCACAGTGATGCATCTTAATGGGAGCCAAGTAATGCTGCACTCCCACTGCAGGGTACAGTACTCCTAATGTTACCAGATTCTGGCAATGTGGGTCTGGTTATGGAGAGGCCCAACGAGTTCAGCATTACCAGACTTTGGATGTCTTATAGGCTGACACATAGTCTAATTATACCCATCTATTTCATATATGTGCCACCAATAATCATTCACATTTGCATAGCTATTTGAAACTAACTTTACACTGGTGTAAGCTATTGTTGGGGATCAATAATTGCTCTGATTGGTAACAGCAGAGGCTGAGGTTAGTAATAATCTATCAATTAAAATGGATATCTTAGGGTGATTGACATACAATCACTCTATCATATACATTAGTATTGTTAAGTTGAATGTCAATCAACATTAGCAGAAGTCCTATACCTAATAGCTGAAGTTGCAGAAGTCATTGTAGACAGGTAAGCAATTGCCACAATTACCACAATTGCCAACTGCATTTGTCGCTGTATTGCATACCAATAATACCATTGGCAGAGGAGACAGCAAGAAGATACAGCCAATATAATCATAACATTAATCTTGCAAGGAAGGGAGATTGTAACTGGAGGCATTGGCAGCAGTGTCTTACGTAGAATCAGATGCCACTGGCCAATTCATCCATTGCTTATCATCCCTAACTGGGTACCCACAGCCTAACCCTACCCACCCTCAGCTCCCCTGGTATCACCCCTGATGCCCCACCCCCGACCCCTGCTACCCGCTCTCACCTGCCCTTTAGACCTGCCCTGGCCTTTGCCCAATTTTTCAGCCAATTAGACTTTGGCCAGGCCTGTGGGCGCCGTGTGTGCAGGGGCATTGATAACACGTCTCTGTATCAATGTTGGGTACTCCTGCTCACATGGGGTTACTGTATCCAGGCCTGCCCAGTACACCCAGGCTACCTGCCCCCTTTGGAGCACTCTCTGCTATTCCTGGCGCGAGGGAGAGCAAGACAATTATCGCAGTCATGCATATTATGCAGCGGTGATGAGATATATTCTTTAACCCTTTAAGGACGACATGTTAGACCCCAGTACTGCATTGGTACACCATACTGGTCCGCCAGGAGTGTGTCAAGCCCCTAGATGCATGCCAACAGCTCTGGCGAGTTACTCGCCAACACGTTAATGTAGCTTTAAAGAAGACATGGCACATTCAGGTACCCTGCCATCCCTAAAGGGATAAACAATAGTACAATAGATTCAAACAACTACCTATTACCATTATTAAGTAATAATTCCCCATCAGATAACACACTAAGCTGACAAGCAGTAAACCACTCTGGTACTCCAACTAGACCTCTTTGAGAATTTGGCATGTCAGCTATCTAGTCAGGTGGGGATGCGTCTCCTGTTTCCCAGGCCTCAAAGGTGGGCCATAAGGCCATGAGGCCCTCAGTATCGAAGGGAAAGGGGAAGTGTGTGTGCATGTGTGTGTGTGTGTGCAGGGGTGGGGGCTTGGGAACAGCCAGCCGGCCAGTCTCCAGTCTGTAAGACTGTAGTCAGAACATCTATGATGGATCCTCCCAGTTGGCCTTCCTCTTTTGAAATAAAAAGAAATACTCAGCAGACAATTACATCCGAAGGCGTCTTCAGATTTGATAGCTTTTATGTCGAGCATGTATAAGTAAGACATGGCTGTCAATGAATCTCCTAACCTCAATACCACCCCCTCCATCTCTTCCTCCTCTGTCTCTGATTTTCCTCCGTCTCTGTCTCCCTTTTCAGCCCTCTGTCTGGATATCTGTCTAAATCTGTCTCTGTCACTGTCTCTCTGTATATGTCTCTGATCATGACTCTCTTTCTTTGTCTCATTCTGTCTCTGTCTCTGCCTGTCTCTGCCTGTCTCTGTCCCTCACACTCGCTCTGCCACACCCTTCCTATAGAGGTCACCTCATGATCCACACCACTCAACCTTCTTCACCAGACCTCCACAAGGACTCGGCAAGCATTCTACATGTGTATCTAGTGCACTGTATTATCATCACAATAACATGAGTTACATACTTTTTAACTAGTTTTCCTTTTTTTCTTGCAGCAAGTGGCGGTCTGTACATGTGGGGTAAGGACAGCCATGTGATGGGTACAGGAGAGGCCTCCTCCTACCGTGTCTACACCCCACGGCGTGTCAACCCCGCCGCCCAGCCTGTCTCCAGGGTGGCCTGTGGGTCCTGGCATGCCGCAGCCATCCTAGGCCAACCAGGTAAGGCTCTCCATCAGGTGAATGCACCAAGGAAGGGTGACATTTTCATAATAAAGTTGCAATAATGTTGGTTTTGGCATGATCCTCATAATATTGTCTGAAATAGCTATGTGTCTGCATACATCTAATACATATTGTATCAGGAGATTCTCAGGAGCAATATTTTTCAAATACATGTAGTATACATTAGAGTGCAGGATTTCGAGGTCATATTAATTTATGTATTTACCTGTCAAATTCAAAAAGTACATAAACAACTTTTCTGAAAAGTCACCCTTTCTTGCTGCATTGTCGCCATAATATTTAATACACTGACCCTGTCTTGCCATGATGCATGAATGTATCATGTTGACCTCATGAGGTTATTATGCTCCCAAAAGGTTCGGTATGATGCATGAATGCAGCCCTGCCGAGTAGACCTGTCATGCAGGGCTGCATGCATGCATCATCACAACCAAGGTTATAGCTCATTAAAACACTTTGCTGCACTTAAAGGGATAAAGATGTACTAAGTAATAAATGTATGAACAATTTCCTCCAATGATATATATATATATATATATATATATATATATATATATATATATATATATATATATATATATACGTTTGATATGCACTTACGTTTGAAAAATAACCTTATTATACGTAAGTGCACAATTCAGATAGCATGTCATGAGAGCGGGGATTAAAGTAGTCCATGAATAGATTAATAGAGGTCATTCACCTGACTCTTAAGGAAAGGTCACTCACCGGATAGGATTATTATTGAAAATAGGCATCATTGCTCTCCCTGGTTTATGTTTTTATTACTGGTAGGTATATCTTGAATTCCCCATAACCTATTTTATCATTCTTTGATACAACTTAAATGACACCGTTATACTTGTATATCTCCCACCAGACCCATGTATATACTCGGTGGTGGGACCGTTATACTATATATAATTATAATCATTGTCCCGTTATACAGAGCATGACTATATCACTCAAGGATGCATCTTTATATGTAGCCAAATATTCCTTGGGTTGCCGGCCTTGAGACCTACCCAGTTCTAAGAAAAATTATATGTTCAGGTAACCCATCGTACCCTATTTCTATGGCCCTACCCTAAAGCTTTCTGTGCCCAAAATGTGAATTATCTTTAAAAATCCTTAATTTACGAACTCATCCCTAACATATATTTGTTTAAAAGATCAATCCTATCTTTTTGGCCATGTTACATGAAAACGATCATTTATTTTTTTGGCCTCATAGCTACTCTATACCTGAACCCTTACCCCAGGTGGATCATTAATTTTGTTGGCACCTGGAATGACAAAACATAATACAGCACATCTCGCTATATCTACAACACATCTGAGGCCATTTATCACCCATTATATTTTTCTCAGGGAGTATAAATCATGTCTTGGGTTTATCAGTACCTACTCCAACCGCACCATGACAGATGGGTATACACACAGAAATGTAAGAAGAACCTCTATTTATAACATATATTGTATACCACAGGTCTACCCAACCATAGACACGTAATTTCAAGGTAATATTCCCAAGACCCAGGATCATCCTGAATATACCCCTGCACACTCTCCGATGAATAGATAGCCTTGATGGGCCACTCTTCAGAGTATTTTATCAAATTATAAGATGTGTACGCCCAAATCCCCTATCCCTTCAATAGAGTGCTCTAATGTCTACAGATTATATCCCCGTGTGACATCCCATCAGACAGCATTATATACCCTATTATGCAATTTCAGGTGGGTTGCAGCCTCTGTTCAGATTAGGGTGTGTAGATACTAGATTAACCCTTTAAGGGGAAGCTTAACGCCCTTTGTCAGTATGATGCAATAATCTAGCCCTGTAGAGTCTTCTCATGCATCATGACCACCCTTTGGGAGTGTATCCACCCCATTGGGGTCAGCATGATACTTGAATGCAGGATTGGCGAGTAACTCACCGAATTGAATGTATCATGACGACAAAGGGCATAGTAAATTAAAGCACTATGCTGCCCCTAAAGGATTAAGGAGTCTCTACACAGCATGTATAGAAATCTCAGGCACCAGCAGCGGCATCCTCCGCTACACAACAGAGTATAAGTATTCCCAGCTCACCGAGCCCAATGTAGGATTGCCCTCAACATAGATTAATGTTTGGCCTAAACCAACACCACCAACTCAGGCCGGGGGAAAAAAGCATAGACAAAAATCACCCTCGACAAAGCGTGCCTGAAAATCAGGAGCGTCGGGGGTAGGTTTAAGTGGCAATAGGTGTTTGGACAAAGGTGAGGCTCCCCCAGCCCACCTGTGTCTATAGAGGGAGCCCAGGCAGGTGAGGCCGCCGCGATCTTAGGCTATTGTCACCCTCCAGGTAGGACACAAATAGTCAACATTGTTCGATCCCCACTTCTACTCCTTCCCTACCCTTCCTCTTATTTTTTCACCTTGCAATGCCCATAGCGGCTCCCCAGTCCTTGGGCCTAGGGGGAAAGCATAGTGCTTTAATGTGCTATGTCCTTTGTCGTCATGACGCTTGAATGCAGCACTGGTGAGTAACTCGCCAGGGCTGCATCTATGCATCATGCCCACCCTATGGGGTTGATACACTCCCAAAGAGTCGGCATGCTGCGTGAATGCAGCCTAGGTGAGTAGACACACCAGGGCCACATCCATGGATCATGAAGACAAAACGCATAAGATACTAAAGCACTATGCGGCCCTTAAAGGGCTAAGGCTGCCAACACGGCCGTCCCAATACTGGCCACACAAAGGCTAGGTAATAGGAGAGATGAGAGGAATCCAGCCGCCTTTTTCTGCCACCCAGTCCCCGAGGTGGCATTGTTGGACCAGGGAGAGTTTTTCAGTGGCCATGGAGAATGTTTAGATCGTGTCACCACAGGCTGGGGCATGAAGAGAACAGCATTCCACATGCTATCCCCATTGTTAGCTCCAGGGTTTTTCAGGATACAACAAAAAGATATCTCTTCGTTATTCAAATCCCACATGTCATACTAGTAATGCCTATCTCAGCAGGATCACTATAGTCTTGGTATAGTGGGGGGGGGGGGGACAGGGAAACCATCGCAAACACTATTTTAGCACCATTGCAATGCCCATATATAAATGTACATCATATATAAATATCAGGCTCTACTGGTTACGCAAAGACAATTTATACTGTGCACCTGGGATGAATATAATAACCTTTGTAGAGTTTCACTTTATGTGTCCAGTCCTATGAATTTGAGCAACACACCCACTACATTTATATACCGTAAGATATGTGTATGTTAATATAATGCAATTTTAACTACATTTAAGTGTTAGATATATGATGTATCTACTTTTTGGATTAATATATATAAGTATCTTATCGGCAGCGGAATCTGATGTCGTCTATATACCATGTTAACAGTGATTAACCTGTCTGGTATGTGCACTTTCCCACTCTGCCCCCTCACATGGAGTAAAGCCTCCTAATTTCGGACATCACTTATATCCAGACACCACGGTTTTATCTATATCATCCAATTCCACATTCTAGTTTCCCTTATTGAAAGGCAAGAGGACATATGCACCCTTCATTTAGTGCAGTTGAATTAATTATCAATTAGGTTTTCATCACATTAAATCACACTGTCTGTAAATAGGTGCTGTCCGGAATTAGCTGACCTTACCCTAGAGACACTCTAGTGTTACTTGGTATATCCTCATGGTGTATCTGTACGGGAGGGCAGCTTATCTACTCTACACCAGGATCAGAGTGCTGGATCCCCCAGATAACCTCTGGTTGACCTCCTCCTATTGACCTATTGACGGATAAAGACGATTAATCATACACTTATGGAGGGGCAGAGGGGCTGCCGTGTGCACCGCCCTCAACCCTATAAGGGCCGCATAGTGCTTTAATACACTATGTCCTTTGTCACAATGATGCATGAATTCAGCCCTGGTAAGCAACTCACCAGGGCTGCATTCATGCATCATGATGACCATGTGGGGTAAATACACTCCAAAAGACCCTGATGTATGAATCCAGAACTGGCGATTTGACTCGCCAAGGCTGCATTCATGCTTCATGACCATAGAGGTGATGGTACATTAAAGTACTCTGCGGTCCTTAAAGCATCAAGTGTCAAGCCAACACTCAACAGGCTGTAAACAAGTAGATGGCAGATTACCTCCAGATATCATAGCTTTGGTAACCTCTCCTTTCTGGGCTTACTTTCATTGTAAAAGTGGCATCAGCTGACCCCATGGCCTCGGGACATCATGCTTATATATATAATTGATTGTACCTGTGTCTAAAACAAAAGACTTATTATATAAAGTATAATGTTTGAATATTCTTCTCATAATCAATTGACCTATCTGATATGACCTTATCACAACTAAAAGGCAAACTATCCCAGAGTACAAAACCATTTCCTACTAAGTTCAACTTGAATTTTCCAAGTTTTCAAAAATCATTGCTCCCTTTATATTACACCGGGACTGACAGCAAAGATTTTCAATTGAATACTTGATATAGCTGGGCTTTTACAGCTGACAAATATAGCAGCCATTGAACACCAGACTAGATGTGTATATACACGTCAAACAATATCTATTAGACTATTTATGGATTGGGTTTTATTGGTGTTCACCTTGAGTCTAAACTACATCAATGTTGTACAGAGATGACCCCAGGCCCTACACACAGGGATACTCAGGCGACCTCCAGGCTGTCAAGTGCTTGTGTAGATAGGTAGACGTGTGAGAGTTGGGGGCCTATCGATAACTCCTACCTTTATGAACAGGTGAGGGAGGTCACCCCAGACGTATGGATCTAGTCAGGGGTCAAGTAGGCCCATATACCTGAATCTATAGAAAGTCCTCTCCACCTGACTGAGACCCATGTGAGTATATGAGTCTGGTGGCAATTGGACTGTGGGAAACTTTATAAAGAGGATCTGACAGCAATGTAGTGTCTGCGATATAATAGTTAGTCCTCTCTTATAATCTGCACAAGTATTTCAAACTTTCCAAAAATTGAAATGATACTTGTCATACCTGATTTGAAGCATAGATAAAAGACGTTGAGATTAGCGAATATCATTTACAGGATGAGTTTTGAATAGATCAAGTAAATATTACTCCTGTGTATTTCATAGAGTGATCTCTAATCTAAAATACAGGAACATAGTAAGTCACTAGACACATGTTGTGTTGTCAGAATAGGGTCTAACAAGAAAATGTTACGTCCTGTATCACAGATAGATATATGCACAATCGTATCATAAACCTTATCCCTGGTACAAATTGACCTATTATGAGAAACAGACACTTATAGTGTAGCCTCCTCTCACTGAGTATATCGATATGGATATATACAGGGGCCATCCTATCTTATACATTGTATATGACCGCATACTCTAAACTCACATTTACATGATAACATAGAAAAGAAGCCCAAAAGCAGCAACATCTACTACTAAATATACAGAGCCCATTTTAGATTTTATAACTGTTAGAAATTGCATACCCCTACATTCCAATGCCCATGCTGACCGTTTTAAACGGGGGAGGGGGTTTAGTGGTCATTTTCCCACCGTCCAGGGCCGGTCAGAGAGGGCTACATTTAACCTCACCTGTCAGCTGACCACTTGAATCTCCCTCCCCCTCAACACACCTCCAGACCCCGAGCAGACACGGCACCACCCGCCTAGTGCCTTCTCAGGGCCGCATAGTACTTTAATGTGCTATGACCAAGGTCGCCATAATGCATGAATGCAGCCCTTGGCCAGTCTACTCACTAAAGCTTTATGAATGCATCAAGCCGACCCTATGGGGATTGATACATTCCTAAATGGTCAGCATGATGTATGAAATACAGCATGGACGGTTAACTCGCCAGGGCTGTATTCATATATCATGGCATCAAATGGATAAGCACATTAAAGCACTATGCTGTCCTTAAAGGGTTAGTAGTGCCCGATTGATCAAGCCCAGGACCGGAGCCGAGGCCTTTTGTCCGGCTCTCCAGGCGGGCTCGTATGTCACCGTGAAGGAGCCGCAAAAAGACAGCCACCGTCTTCCTCCCACAATGGGGGATGGGGGATTGAGAACACAGCTCTGGCCACCTCTCACTGGGGGTTTCACCTGGGTGAGGAATGCCCGTCAACTCAACTCAAACAGTTTAAACATTGGTCATGCACCATTGTCACTGTACTACTAGGCAATGCCGAATCCATACTGCCCATCCAGCAAGAGTGGGACTGGTTCAAGGGCTGGTGCTCTGTGTCTTATATAGGGGAGGTAGAGGTCTAAGGTACATGAGCCCTCTTCCAATCTACCCTGGACCCCTGTATCGCTCTAGGTTATGTCATTTGGTTGAATTATTTCTACCCATCAATGTACCACGAGCATAATGCTATCCAGAATGTAATTTCAAAAAGTATACATATAATGAAGAAGTGCACACCCTTCAGGCATTAAAAAATAAAAGAGGCACACTGACCTCCTAAGGGGTAAAAGTAATCTAAATGTTGTGGTTGTTTTATTTACAGAGCTATATAAGGTAGGTCCGCCATTCAGAGTCAGTGGACATTGACGCTGTGTGTACTGTAGTTGGTAAGATTTACTGACTGCTAACTCCCCATGGTGCCACTATCTGGTAGAATAGCCCCAGCATGAGCTGAAATGGTGTGGTGAGGAAACCCCCCGCAAATTATATCCCCGCAAATTATATACTAGTTTATGTCCACTTAAAATCAAGATATAATTTTTTCCCTGCTTATATATGAGCTTGGTGTCATGGAAAACACGTCAGAGAAACATCAGAACAAAAATTATCTTTAGAACACTATTTTATGTCTAATTCAAATTCAAATGCATTTGGTACGTAGTATATGCTCATGGCATGGGGAAACGTTAATGCCGACATAAGCTTGATGTCACCGAAACATATCAAGGAGCTCCAGGACATGAGCTATACTGCAAATGACAAGGCCCCAACCCCTCTTTTCAGAGTTCTGCTGAAACATCAACTCTCCAACCCTCCCCTTGTCTACCATACACTACTATACCCTCATCCCTCCCTTTCTCCCTCACCCTACCTATAGGATTTATATTTCTGACTTTTCAATCGTTTTTGTTTATTAGTACACTGGGAGCGTCCGATTGGCTGACTCGGGTGACAAAAGGTCGCTGACATCTGACCCCCAGCCTCTGTCTCCTCCCTACCCTACAAACAATCTAGGCTGACCTTTGACCTTGGTGGAGCAGGGTCCCTGTCTGGTCCTTGGTTTCAGCCTGCTCCGTGTTAAAGCCTATTGGGGGAGCATAGTGCTTTAATATGCTGTGCCCTTTTTTAAAATGATGCATGAATGCATGCCCTGGCGAGCCTACTCACCAGAGCTGCATTCATGCATCATGCTGACCCCTGTGGGTTGATACACGCCCATAGGGTTAGCATGTTGTATGAATGCAGCTGTGTCCAGTAGACTCACCATGCAGGGCTGCATTCATGCATTATAATGACAAATGGCAGAGCACATTAAAGCACTCTGCGGCCCTTAAATGGTTAAAGCCGGCTGAGAGGGTTAACGTCCCTGATGGTGCTAACACTGTCTGTACCCAGGACGTGTGTCACTCACAAACCTGACAAACCCGATCTGACTAGACGGCAGAATGACAGATAGCGCAGATTTATCCAGAACCATACCTCTCACACATGCTAAAGTTAGTGTCACAGTGTGTGAGGATTGATCCACTTCTCCGTAGGCAATTCATTCACAGAAAAATGAAATACAGATTTAAAGCTTACTTTTATTTTTGCAATTCTCCAGAAATGGTTGACCCAATATGTATATAAACACTACCGTATACATTATGTACCTTTGTCCCTACTATACACCCAATTATCAACATCTGAAGTATGATACTTCATTGCCAATGTATAAGTTTGGATTTTTGCCTATGTTTAATCATCAAGTTATTTTTCTCTACTCTTATCCCCGTGTCCGACAGCCCTACCTCAGAATGGCTTACCGAATCTGGATTATGTATAGATGTATATCCTTAACCCAAAAAAATAATTTAAAAGAGAATATGGTCGTAAAAATGACCATACATGTTTAAGCCCTATTAAAACCATATAAATATCTGCTTCACCGATAAGGTATCCGGCAGGTGCATAAAGCCCCACCTTACCTTTACACCTGGGCTATAATCTGCCCGCATCCCCCTGAGACCTGGTACCACAAGTGGTGTCCGCCAGGAGGCGCTCCTGACGGTAATGATCAGCTGACCACTCCAGGTCATGTGACTGGTCACTTGGAGGGGTCATTAGGGGATCAGAGTGGCATCCAGATTGCAGCCCCTGCCATAGGGCAGTGACATGGCCTCTGAGCCTCCTGACACCCACCCCTATACGGCCTACCTTAACCCTTTAATGGCTGCATCGTGTTTTAATGTGCTATGTCTTTGGCCGTGAATGCAGCTCTGGTGAGTAACTCGCCAGGACTGCATTTATACATGCATTATCCTGAACCGATGGGGTTGATATACTGCAGGGTGGTTGTCATGGTGCATACATACAGCCCTGGTGAGTATAATCACCAGCACTGCATGCATGTATCATTACGACAAAGGACAAAGGACATTAAAGCACTATGCACCCATTAAATGACTAATAACGGTGGTGTCCAAGGGTTGGTACACTCCCTGCCATCTGCGTATCACTGTATCTGCTGACTCCACCTGATTTCGCACCTGTATATATATACAGGTATTGAGTCGTTTTATATTTGAAAGTGATAGGTGATCGTTGGGAGGGTTATATTAAGACTATAGGAGGGTTGAGCTTATACTATTCTCTTGGGTTTAGGCTATTTAGGAGGGGATTCAGATAAGTTATCCTTAAATTGGCTCCCTATCATGATGTAAAATTGGATATTTTGATTATGTGATTTGTCAATGTCACTTTATTTTCTTTAGAATTAACACCTTTGCATGCAAAGGGTTGACAGGGTTGGAGATAAAGACTGGTATACAATGTACTGTAAGCAACAATAATTAGACCCCTGGAAAAGCAGCGGACGGGTGGTCTCCCACTCATGTATTTCCTCTCTCTTACACCTATGTAGATAGTTCATTCATTCTTTTTCCTCAGGGCTGGAGAACATGATGATTGATTTTGGGGTATTGTCCATCCTGTCTGCTCCCCTTAGAAAAGAAGATAAAACCGCAGGTAGACATTTCTCATGTTCAGATTTTTCTTCGGCCTTTTCGTACTACGTTGCTGAGCCTATGGTGTATGTAGTTATATTGTTTCATAGGAATACCTGCTGTGCATGGTTGTTCTAGGGGATGTAGGACATGGTTTTAGCTAACGGAGATTCTAGGGACACAATATTTATTTTACTTGAACATATACTCATAAGAGTATAGCCCTTAGGCATTTGCTAGTAGTTTTCGTTAGTCAATACCTTGCATTCAAGTCTGTGAATATCAGGATCCATATTGGCACATAATTGGTAAAACTGTTGCACTGTGTTGTATTACTTTTTGATATGATATATCTTTGTCCTAAAGAGATAGATATATCTTCATAGAATTCGAGTAGATTAAAATTCAACATAAAAAAACAGACAAGTTGAATTTGGGTTAATCACTTTTATTTGAGCTTCAAGTTCATCGAGAGAGGGAGAAATTAGTGAGATTATTGGAGAATGTATGTCACATTTCGCCTTGCCCCAAACCCCACACAGAGAAAAGAAACAGTGTCAAAAGGGAGTCCAGGTTGTCCCCAGAATGACTCCCCTCTCTAGAGGAGTCCAGGTCACCTAAGGGAGCCTAGGTGACTATTTGGCCAGCCTAAGGTAGTCACCTGGGGGAGTCATGTAGCTTTCTGGGTCATCTCTTTCTTTCTCATAGCTTTCTCCCCCAGGTGACTCTCTAAGACCAGCCAGAGAGTCACCTGGGCTCCCTAGGGCGACCTGGACTCCCCTAAACAGGGGAGTCACTCTGGAGGAAACCTGGACTCCCTGTTGACGCTGTTTCTTCTCTCTGTGCACCCACACACCATGGCTGCATCCACGCCTGGCTTCCAGCCTTCAGCAGAGGTAGCCATACCTCCCATCTCCTGTACCTTAAGGCCCCTGTAGCAATGTAGCAACACGCTGTAGGCCTACAGTGAGGTAATGTAGTGCTGGGAGTTAGGGCGGCGGACAGTAATGAACTGTGTTGTGTCTTCAACTCGCCCATACACCATCCCCGCCTGCCAACTCTACCTGATGTATCGGAGTCAGCCCCCGCCGACCTATCCTCAGGCCGTACGCACATATCAAGAGGGGTCAGGTTCTTTTTGCTCGGCCGCCTTTGACTTCTTTTCAACCTCTGCCACACCTAGCTCTCTAAAGTGCTTTGTGGCTTTTTATCAAGGCCTGGAGGCCCCCGATCTGTGAGCCGTCTACACACGTGTTTGTCTTGGGATGCTCCCGCACTCCAGCTACAAAGGTGACACCTTTCACGTTCAGACCTATTGAAAAATGTTTTTTCCATTAATTTTAGAGTGAAAAATAACCCATTTCTCCCTTGGGAAAACTCAAAGATTTGGCCTAAAAAAGGGACCCCCTTTTCTACAAAGAATCGACAGAACAAGTGTACGCTTAGTCAAATCCTATATTATAGAAAAGGTCTGATTTTGGTCTTTGGTCGTCTAAAGACGTCTAGGGCCCTTATTACCATTCATGTTGCTCAAATACACCTTTTGGAATTTTACACAGTCAGGTCGATAAAATATTTTTTTCAGAAAAAAAAACTCTGCCCTCATTGTCGCTTTTTCCGAACGCAGATGGTGTCTGTTCAGTGAGATGAGTGCAGGGCCCGGGTTTGGGATGTGTACTTCTGGGTGTGTAGGAGTCAAGGAATAGATTAAAGGACTATTATAAGCTCCATATTGTGTGTATATGATACCCATAGAATCGATGAAATAAAGGTGTTGTCTGATAAGAAGTGGCTTATCTGCTATTAGAAGGTAGAGCGAGCAAAGTACATCGTACAACAAAAATGAGATATAGAGCTAGGTTATTCTGTATTTATTATACCAGTGACACACTCAGGCAGTGACTTATATTTGTGTCTATCTAATTATATCTTATTGAATAATGTTTGTCTGACTATTCTGTCCCTAAATCTGTCCAGAAAGTATAAATGTCATAATAAACCTAATTATAACAGAAATAATAAATGTTATACCTCTGACCTATTAACCATATACAGCTATACGAATAAACCAACATATATTTGGGGTGTGTCTTTTGATCAATTGCCTAGTATCACCAGTAATAAATATATCTGCACTGATCTACCCTTTTGTCGGAAATTTCTGTTGCATTAAAGAGGGGTTAGACTTATTTTTTATACTGATCAATTTGCTTGCCCCAACTCATTGTTTAACCTTTGAATTATCATTTTAACGCTGCTATAGTATATCTCCCACTATGATAATATAGGAAATCTGTCCTCAGACATAGATTAGCACTTGCCTGATGTCCATCACCCTTATGGCACCAGTGTCCATCCCCAGCTTCAATTACTGTCGTCAACTGATGTTCCCCTGGAGGAGGCAGGGACAGGCTGACCTGCTGATAGACACCCATCCCTGCTACCATCACCATGTGTAGGTATGATGACCCTCAGCACTCCTTAACCCTTTAAGGACAGCATATTGCTTTAATATGTTGTGATCTTTGTAAGAATTATGATGCGTGAGTATAATCCTGGTCATTCATGCATCATGCCGATCCCCCAGGGATGTATCAACCCTGTAGGGTCAGCATGTTGCTTGCCTGCATGTAGCAGTTACTCGCTATGGCTCCATTTATGAAACATGACAAGAAAAGGGCATCGTCGATTAAAGCAGTATGCGGCCCCTAAAGGGTTATAGACTCACACCATATGTGTGTATGATGTGTGACAAGTGAGTGACAAGTGGCAATGCTCAGAGCTACACCGGGTCCCTGTGCGGTGCCTGTGATCAGTGCCTGGATGGGTGCCCGGTGCCTCTTTCTGCTGTATCTAATCGTGTGCCCACCAGGCACACGTGCTGCCCTCTAGTGGCAGACACCCGCGGACATGTGTCCAATGTTAGTACAATGTGATAGAGAAATATATCATCTACTGGCCACTTCCGCATACATGTAGTTCATTATTAATAATGAAGAGAAGACATGGCAGATTATACTCTCTTAATTGAGAAAGTCCCTTCACCTGAACCTATGTGACACGATCTGTGGAAAGGGACCTTAGTGCAGGGTACACTAAGGTCCCTTTTCCCAGTAAATGTCACATATGCATTCCTGCATAAAGCCTCTCATATGTAGTACACAGAAATAATAACAATTTATCTATTATAATGCGGTTTATGAGGCAGATTCTCCATCCCCATTTTTATTTCTTATTTTGTAAAAATAAAAGTAAAAGAAGATAGATTTGGGTGAAGTTTTGAAGTTAGTGTTTTTTATTTGACAAGAATTCTCATACATTGTAAATAGTGGAAGGTGTTGCGAGGTGTGAGGTTGGTGATCTGAGGTAATGTGGCACACCTGAGCAGGTATGATGTGGCACACCTGAGGGTATATATGATGTATACCTGCTCACTCCCCTCATCCATCCCCACACCCCTTACACTGACCAGGTGCGCTATGTGGCCCAGCAAATCGGCCACACCTGGATGGAATAGAACCATGTTTTATCTTATTCCGAGGCGCCAACATTCAGTGTTACTCGTGCTATATATCAGATACTCTAGAATATATACTAGGGGGGGTTAAAATTGTGTGAAACTCGGCTAAAATGTTGCATTGCATTCTTAACCCCGGGGATTAGGGTTAAGACCAATGAGACAGAAACTGAGGTAGTATGCTATTCTGGAGAGAACATAATACTGGCTGTACAAAGTTGTTCCCTTTATGAGTTTAAGTCTGGAGATAAGGTAGAGAGGGTAAGAGAGGGTAAGAGTATATATGTACAGCCAAACGTTTCCTTATCCACATCCATTTGTAGATCAATTTCTGTTATAACTGTTAGACATGGCATCTTTTATCTTTTGTCTAAATCTTTCTCCAGGTATTCAGAGCTCTTCAGCCCGGCTGCAAAACAAAGGTCATTGGAGACAATATCGATACATCAGATCATCCTGGAATCACCCCTAATAGCAATCTTTACACCCCCCCCCCTATACCCCCTCCCCCACTCTTTCAGTTGATGGCAGGCCTGCTCCACATGCTACATCCAGTCTATAGCTCCACCCCGTGACGGGCAGTTGGAAACCATCCACTCCCCCTCCCTGTGAATCATGATTATAGCCTCTGTGAAGAGCTATGATTGGCACCAATGGTCAAATAGCCTGCTATGGTCAAGGTGCTGATCAAAGAGCCACCTTCAGAGCCGTCTCACCGAGGCCCGCCATGCATTCGTCTTAGACTAGGGAATGGTATATATGGTGTCTAGATAATATAAAATATCATAATCTTTATATAAAAGGATACAGAGCATTTTTGGACCCATATTCTACACATTGGTCAATGTGGCGCCCACTGGTTAAAAACTGGCATTAAATGGCACAGAGGTCCCTTTTCATGTGTTGATGTACATATATTTGAGAGTAGGGGTGGAATGATAGTCCTTTGGGGAGGGGGGAGTCATAAACCCGTACGAAATGTGGTACATTGTAGGTGTAATACAAGAGTGGTGTTTCCATGACAGAAATACTTTGCTGCAGTATTACTGCCATCACCATGCTGATCTGACTGTATGCATGCTCAAAGCAGATTCCTGCATGGTTAGACCACAGCATACACACACAGAAAGGTGAGAGTCATTGTCGCTAAAACTACCCTCACCTGAGGCACTGCCTGACTCTCAGGTGAGGGTAGTTTTAGCGACAATGACTCTCACTTTTCTGAGGGTGTAGCACCAGCATCCACGCCCTTTACACTGCTACCTTAGATATACCCACTGATACCTGCGTCATGAGCAACTCATCCAATGTACATAACAATGTACTGTTCATATCCCAGCTCTTTTAATCACTCTCTAAATTGCTACTACGGTGGGAATAACCATGACATAGGAAACTTACCGACTATCTCTGATCATATTACATCGTATTATAATACCAACCGTGATATCGTGTATGGGTATAAGACCTATAAAACCACACTTAATCCTTAAAGGCCACATAATGCTTGTACATTAGGCCCGTCATGATGCATGCATGCAGCCCTGGCAAATAACTCGCCATGGTTTCATCCATGCACCTTCCAGGAGTTTATCAGCCCCTTGCCCCATAATTCATGACCGCATCACTAGTGAGTAGACTTACCAGAGCAGCATCCATGCATCGTAACGACAAAGGTCATACTTCATTAAAACACTCCGCTGGCCTTAAAGGGTTAACCAGCCCAATGGCAGCTCCGTTTCAGCCGCTTTAGAGAGGAAGCCAACACGGAAGCCACAGCGGAAGCCACAGGTCGAGCTGCCATTTGGCAGGTCGTGTTTGGATTGGCAGCCTCCCGACCGTCAGTTTTCATACGATCCAGATGGCCTTTCGACCACAGCCTTGTTGCTAGGTTAATATCTGGTATTTTATATGCCTTTTGCCCACCACCCACTCACCCCCGGCCACCGCAGTCTTTACGCTATGATAGTGAAAGGCGGGACTGCAGACCTAGGGCCGACCTGTCGTGGTCTTCTGGCAACCACAGGGGTGTGCACTAGGGTTAGCCCTTTAAGGGTCGTATGGTGCTTAAATGTGGGTGTATATTTGGTCTTTGTTGCCATGATGCATGGGGCAGTCAGGGGCGGATCCAGGGACCTGGGGGTTCGGACTCCCCCCCCCCCTTTTAGAAAAAGATTAAGATCTTTCTAATGATATTTTGATCTGCCAAAAAACGCTTTTCGGTACTTTGGTGTTTGGTGGACCCCAGCCCTTTCAAATTCCTGGGCCCGCCCCTGGCAGCTCGGGCGTTTTTATTCGCCACGGCTGCATTCATGCACCATGCCGACCCCATGGGAATGTATGAACGCCATAGGGTCGGCATGATGCCTGCATGCAGCCATAGCATGTAGAATAAAAAATATTGCACTCAAGCATCATGACGACAAAATGCATAGCACCTTAAAGCACTGTGCGGCCCTTAAAGGTGTAAAGGAGGCTGGAGTCTGATCCCTTAGTGAGCAGGTCAAATAGCTCAGTGTGCCAGCTGAGCTGCTCCCCCGGCCAAGGTAAACAGCCACTGCAGCCTGGGCAGCAGAGTGGAGGAGGGACGAGACCTCAGGGGCAGGGCTCCAGTGTAGACTGAGTTCAAACCTCAGGTTGAAGGAGCTCCCGTTGAGGTGTCTAACCGACTAGGTGTTTGGGCTGATGCAGTTTGTCCAGAGACCCTGAAATGAAAAACATGTAGATGTATGTCGAAATTAAATAGACAATTGCACATCTAGAAAAGATTATTCATATTCTGATGGAAAATGTATGTCCCCCCTGTTTTAATTCTCCATTGATCAAGATGGCAGAATATTATCTCCATGTGAGGCCCATTTATGGTGGTGTTGGACTGTAAACTGCATGCATCATGGTTTACCTGCAGAAGAGCGAGTACCTTTGTCGTATAAATAATATTGACAGGGACTTTGAAATAGAGAGATTGAACTTCCAACACAAAAATACTATTCACTACATTTTTACGTAAAAAAAAGTAAATCATAATTATTTCTTATCAGGCCAACTGTACTCAACTGTATTTCTCTTTTACCAATAGAACAATCATTCAGTCCTAGCCTTATTCAGAGCCTTATTAGGTGTGCATTGATAAATATTTGATCCCATGTCTGGCTTCTCTGGCCACCACACTCCCTCACTGTCCACTCAGTGGTCAAGCAGCCAAGCCGACAGTAGTGGACAGCGGTCAGTCACAGTCACTCTCCACTTGTCACTCAACCCAGGACCCTCAGGGCATTTGACGGTCCGATTGACCATTAGCAAACATTGAAATTGGATTACAAAGCTGTTTGTAAACGTCACGTCCAGGTGTGACGTCACGTCACCGATGATGACGTCATAATAGGCAGGTACACGCGCCCCCTGGTGGGTGATAGGGCTTAATCCACTTACCTGGTTACGTCATTACGTCATGCAGGTAGCCGGCTGGTCAATAGGGCGGGATAATGGTGGGGCAGCTACCTGTAGCGTGTAATCGTACACCTCTGCCTGACCAGGGACTGACCACCACCTGACTATGGGTCTGACCCCTGGGGGGGCACTTAGTATTTTTTGTATACACAGGTGTGCGGCTGGCAAGGGTACTTTTTCAACAAAATCTCCCTAGCAAGGGTCTTGTTTCAGAGAAAATATGTCCCTAGCAAGGGTCTAGTTTCAACAAAATCTCCCTAGCAAGGGTCACTTTTTCACCAAAATGACCCGATTTCGCCAAAATGTCCCATTTTTGCCGGAAATCTTGTGGACATGGGTAAACTTTCTCGGTGAAATTACTCATCCATGATACATTTGGAGTTTTTTCTCTTCAAAGCAAGGACTTTTTGGCCAAAAATGCTCTAGCAAGAGTAAGTTTTTGAAGCAAAATCTCCCTAGCAAAGGTAAGGGTTGTCATTGGTCCAGCCGCACACCCGTGTCAAAAAAAATTCAAGTAACCCCCCCCGGGGGCTGACCACTGGGTTTTCACTACTGGGCTGTCTACAGGGGGTCTCTACTTCTGATGAACCCGCGGCTGTTTGCACTGAATATACAGCCTATGCTTACCTTGATCTCAAGTTTCAGAGTGTTCCTGTAGTGTATTTTTTCTGTGGTTAAAACTATAATTGTAGTTAAAGCTATGTGACATGATCGATGCTAGTTCATAGCATTATTATGGTGCCTTTAATAGGACACTGTTCAACTAATATTAACTCAGCTCAAATTAATGTTACTGATTCTTATGTTTATGAGAATACTCTTATTTCTACATCAACACATGAACAGTTGATATTACATTGCGCATTAAAGTCTCTGCCTATTCTAGTGTATATTGTTTTAGTGTACTTATACATTCTACTAAAGAAATCGCATGTGTAATAGAGCCCGGGAATTAACCATAATATTATAAACAATGAGTATTGTATGTATAACAGCATGTCGTGGTACATATATATTGTACCATGAACCTACTACTAGACAATATGCATCATCACGTATCAGTACACGCAACACATTGCATTATACATTATATAAATACTATAAAAAATGATTAAATTGAGGCTGACATGCATCTGAAAATCACCATATATGAAACTCACCATCTTAAACTCACCATATGAGATGGTACAAGTAAATCCGGTAAGCAAATACAGCTCTGCAAATGTAAACCAACTAGAGCTCACAACGACCAGTTAGACACCACACACATTAGTAACTACACCTATACGGCCACAGGGCCACGGTCCAGTTGAGCACCTGTCCGTAGAAGGGGTGTGGCCCTGTGTCTGGGGGTGGTAGGGGCGGGGTCCTGGAGGAGGGGGCGGGGGAGGGGAGGGGGTGATGGACGCTGGTCAGTCGGTGGTCAGCCAGGCGCCGCGGGCTGCAGAGACAGGTGCGGCTACAACCAGGTACTGCCCACCAGGCCGCCGACAGGCTCCACTGGTCAGCAGCCGGGGTAGGCTGCATCTGCCAATAGTCTAGATGACCAAACTTGTACATGTATAGGTGACCCCAGCTAACAAAAATACGTTATTGTACGATTGTAATATTTCTAACGTTATACAACGTTTGACCATATGATAAAGAGGCCTAAAGGAACGTTCTGAAACGTTGTATAACGTTTTTTGTTTGCATATGTACAGCAATATAAATGTCATAATATATATGGCAATTTTTGTACAGATTTTCGCCAGACATCATTTCTGAACAACTCTTTATCCCGGCTGCAAGGCAAAGCTCATTGAAGACAAAATTACTTGACATTAGCAGATCGGTCTGGAGCGTATACCCCCACCGTACCGTCGCCATATAGCACTGGGTTTCGACAGAGCTCCAGAATTGTATAAGCGCCGGGTATAAAATGGTCTGGGCAATTTTCATATCCACTAAAACAGTAAAATAGGGTCTTGGATAAGCGCATGTCTTGTATAAGCACCGGGGATAAAAGCCATGCCAAATTGAAGAACAGCAGGGCGGTCTATCATGGATGTTCAAATATACTCGTAATGTACAGTACTTAGTGATAATACATAATACTGTGAGACGAAAGTTATATTCAGTTAAAGGGGATGGCATTGTCCTGAAATGAACTCAGTAAGGGAGTGCTCATTTTTTAACAACAGGGGGGGGGGGTGGTGGATTTGGGGGGGGGGGGTAAAAAATTTGGACCCCTTGACCGGGGGGGGGGTAAAAAATTTAGATCCCTCTTGGGGGGGGGGGTGAAAAAAATTCAACCTGTTTTGAGGGGAAAAGCCCGCGCGTTACTATGCTACAAAGGGGCGCGAACGCGCGCGATTTTCGGCCTCCCGGGGGGGGGGGTAAAAAATCCGACCCCTCTAGCGGGGGGGGTGAAAAAATTGCGCGCGCTCCGCGCGAAATCTCACCACCCCCCCCCCCTGTTGTTAAAAAATGAGCACTCCCTAAGAACTGTGCACAGCCGGTAGTGGACAGACTATACTGGTCAAGAGGGTTAGTCTGAAGGAGTCTTCAAAAAAGGGCGGGAAAGTACGCGTCTCTCTGGGCCGCGGACGCTGTCCAGGGCCAGATACAGTATGACACGTACCACGTTCTGAATCCCAAGTGTAACATAAGTTTGAGCATCCATACATCATATAATCGCATAGAACATCTGTATTCCACATATACCACTTACAGCAGAGAGCATCCTTATACCATGTAGATCATCCATATACCACGTACAGCAAAGAGCATACATATACTACATAGAGCAAGAGCATCCATATACCACATATAGCAAAGAGCATCCATATACCACATATAGCAAAGAGCATCCATATACCACATATAACAAAGAGCATCCATATACCACATAAAGCAAAGAGCATCCACATACAGAACAGCCTATACACCATCCATATTTTACATATGGCATCTATAGAGGCACATTGAGTAGAGGATCTATATACCACATACAGCATAGAAAAGGGCATATGTTTAAATGTATCACTTCAAACGGTTCCTGCATGTAAATATAATTATGATACACAAAAGAAATATTATTGGCTTAGAATTTTAGTAGCATATTTTAGGAAAATTATGATGCAAAGTTTATCTTTGTACTCTGTATTATCAAATTCCATTATGAAATTCACATGTAAAGGTGATTCCCCCATCAGATGTACAATGTACATACACATATATATATGCTCAACCATAATTATGGAAATTCTACAAATATATGAAGCCTAAATGAAACCTGTATAAGTGGCATATACTCCCAGCATATGCTGTAATCATTTCCTTTATATATACAATCTACCATTAAAAATGTTCTATATAATATATTAATTCACAACATCAATATTGGGAGAATACTCTATACATATATGTATAATATTATTTGCCTATTGACATCCTCATGGCTGCACCTATGGCGCGATCAGCTAAGTGAATACTCACCAGACTAAATGCATTAACTGGAATGTCCTGATGCTATTTTCGTATCTCATTGTACCTAGTGACCCGAAACCCTACCCAAAGTGAAAAAATAAATCTCCTTCGTTTGAAGAACTTTCCCATGCTCGCCAAGAATGAAGGCTTTTAATGCTTTCTTCACGGAGGAGAAAAAGGCGGATGTCCGAGGAAAACACTGAAAAGGCTTTCATCTTGGAGCCTTAGCTGGGGCTATCCTACTTAGTTGGCAATTTTCAGACTATTGAGCTTATCCTTTTTTATGGGTGTGGTTTTAGCAGGTTGGGCATTGTTGGCTGCTCCCGGGCCCCATCCAGACCGGACACTTGATGTTTTTTAGGGTGCCATCCCTTCCTTTGCTCATCCTATTGTTGGCCATGCCATCCATAGTAGCTGTCCACCCTCCCTCCCCACGCCCCCAGCCCCTCCATCTCCCCACCCCACCTCTCAGACAGTCCGAGGCGCCCATACCTTTGAAGACCGCTTATTTGGTAGGCAGCCATTGTTCGCCACTTGTCAATTAATTTAGGCGGGCTACCTTGGCGAGCAGAGCTTCAAAGGCACCGCGCCGTCACGATGCAGGTTAATTATTTTTCTATAAAATACATCCTGACGTTGGGGGAGCTCCGGTGTTGTGATGGTCACGCTTGATAAGCACTGCTTATTGTATTGGCCATGGTGGGGGTTTTGGGGGGTAAGGGTATCTTCTATTCTGGCGGTCAGTGCAGCCAACCCCTCAGCCCCCCTGTACTACACTGGGGATATACTGACCAACCCCCCACCCCAGCTACCCACACCCCTCCACCCTCACCCCCAGCCCTCCCCACCACCAGAGCATTATATGTTTTTGTAGGCTGATTGTGGCTGTGATTTTATCAGCACCTGATGGTACTATAACTGTCAGAGGACAGTGTCGGCTCGCCATTGAACAGGTACCAGGTGGTAGCTCCCAACCACAGGACGGCTTGTTTTTATAGCAGTGGACACTGAGCCCATAGGACCGACAAATATGCACCCTTTTGCGGCAGGCTTTGGACATGGTAATTTAGAGTTACTGTGATTAGTAGGCTATGGACTGCTTTAAAGAGCAGCATACATCTGAAAAGTGACTGCATTTCAGATAAATATTTAAAGTATTGCCCTATCTTAGCCCTCACTCTTCCAAAGAACAGACATGGAGATCACACCTGCAATTTAACATCAAAGGTGTATTTTGTCAGTGACATGAGAGATAGGAAAAGACTATGTCTGCACATCTTAACCATTGGGTTGCCATTTCTAACTACATCTGTGGCGATCTGGGTTTGCTCCAAACGCGTGCAATCCTTAGTTAATGACACATCCCAGATTTCAATTGCTACATTTTACATAGTAATTTTGTATACCTCCAAACCGTGGAATTGACATTGATTTACTGTTATCAGATCTAGATACTTTCTTTGGCTAAGGTGTCCTCTGGTGGTATCATTAGGTAAATAACTGTAATTCCATTATTCATCAAACCCTCTCTGTGTTTGAAATTGAAACAACCAATAATATATATATTTCGCTATGCACATCATACTTTGCATCACTTCATAAAAGCTCGGTTCATTTTGGCCAAGGATATTTGCATTCAGGAAATCCCTAATTGGCAAAAATCTTTAAATAAAGGCATTCACAAAATAAGGAGAATATTTGGGAAGTGATGACGGATGATGATGCATCTGCTATCACGAGAAAATTGGAAGTGCGTGTGGTCTCATTCCCACTCCCCATTTACATTAAATAGAAAATATTACTGACCAAAGAAACTAATCTAGAACAGAAACAGAGAGCTTGGTTTTGAACTTAGAAAGTTGATGGATGAGCCTATGGGCACAATTACCATTAGGATGACCCATCAGCACACTGCCCACTGCATCATTATACTTGTCCTCCCTCCCCCTAATAGTCTCCTCTACTGGTCATTCTCTAGTTTCCCTTGAAATACCAAACCATTTTCAGTATTTATGCAGAAGGTAGAATTTTAGAATTTTGAGTGCAAAGGTTGCTCTGTGAAAAAGAGCTTTGTATATCTATATATATAGTGATGACAGGTAAAACTATAGATAGTTCCCTTCAGGCTTTTTCGCGTGCAGGACAAAAAATATACATTTGAATATGGCGGAACTCCCCTTTGTAAAATATGCACATTCTTTCATGCACAAATATAATTAATTACTGAGCAAGGCCAATTCCCAGAGCAGAAAGTAAGGTGTTGAAATATTTGAAAATAAAAGGTACAGCCCTGTTATAAATCATTTATTCAAATAATCTATATGATACTGATATACACCGAAGTCAAGAGAACTCTCTGTGTACCTCTGCACCTATAATATATTCATGAATGCATTTATTTTTTCAACAAAATATTTTACTTTTTTTTTCAAATTTCCAAAAAGGTTGTAAAGCAGTAGTTTTTTTTTAGCATTGCCTTACTAATTGGCTGACCAGTATATCTCTATGTATTCTGCAGAGTGGCGGGGGCGGGGCCCGGACCCAGACGCTGGAGGCGCCGTCTCTGTGAGGAGAACCCAGGGCCCTAGGACAGGTGCCCCAGCAGCAGCAGCAGCATCAGGAGCAGCAGGAGAGGGGCTGGAGGAAGAGGAGGGGGTAGAGGGGGTAGTGGCCGACAGGTGCATCCAGACGTCACGGCTGTCCTGGCAGGTGAGTCAGGTGTGAGAATACAAGCACCCATGCAGCACAGCCTCTCACCTTTCCCTCTGTATACCTATAATATAGCTGTGTTTGTATCTGTATAGTTTGATATTTCAAACACCTTCTCAAACAATTTTTTCTCCTTGGTGTGCATTTATTGTTATGTTCTATTTTAAAGGTGTCTGCCTCTTTGAATACAAATCTTTTAGAAGTCAACTCCAGAATATTTACCAACTGTTTACTGGTCATATACATGCATGCATATAATTACATTGGGGTATTTCTTTAATATGATGGCATACCATTGCATTCTTGCACCAGTTCAATAGGAATTTCGGCCTGATACTACTCTGGATGTGATAGAGTGATACCTCTGGGTCGAGTCCCAGTTGAATGTCTAGGTGTGGCAGGAGTATGTCCAGTAGACCAGAACCAAGGGCTCACCCCTGTCCTCGAGTCAGATTGTCTGGCCTTGTCCGCCCACCAAGGGCACCCTGTCAGACAGAGAGACAGGCATCTAAACCCCCATCCTATGCACACCTAAACCCATAGTACTTTGATAAACTGGTCAGTTACCACTACTTAGCCTATCAAGATGATGACCTCTGGTTGAGGTACAGACCTCCAACCTCGTTGGTTGAGATAACCCAACTGATTTACAGATACCAACAGGTCCCTTTACCATTGGAACAACATTGGATTATTGCCTTCTTTAATAAAGGTATTAATTGGAACTGCAAACAACCAAGGACAACCCCAAGAATAATTGCATTGTAACTACTTTTTCTTGAAGGATAAGAGATGAAAGGTTTGGCTTGTATAAATTGCTATTTGACACACCTTACTGCGGCCAAGTCAGGTGCTTGGTGGTTTCTCTCAGGTCCAGGAGCAGGTGTCTGAAGTTGCACCCTTTAAAGGCTGCATAGTGCTTTAATAGACTATCCCCTAGGCCATCATGATACATAAGTGCAGACTTGGCCAGTCACTCATCAGTGCTGCATTCAAGCATCATGGCGACCCTACAGGGTTGATACACTCCCGTATGGTCGTCATGGTACATGGATGCATATATCCTTAGCACAACCATAGCGTACTCATGTGGGGTGTAAAAACGGCCCTCCAAACGCCAGTGCTTTATGCCAGGGGCCCCCCAGAACGTACTAATGTGGGGTGTAAAAATGGCCCTCCAAACGCCAGTGCTTTATGCCAGGGGGCCCCCAGAACGTACTAATGTGGGGTGTAAAAAGGGCCCTCTAAAAGCCAGGTATTTGGATGGATGATGACCCTAAACGCCAGAGGTTTTCACATATTTCAAGAATTTCAATGCAATATGTAAGGGCTAGATTACACTAGACTGTTACTACTTCTTTTATTTTTTAAATGTATGATAAAAGGCTCTATGACTTCTGTCTTCATATACTTCATAATTTAATGCTTTATTAGTAGTAATTAACCTTGAAAATCGCTAATATCCTAATTTTGCAATATTTGAAATAACATGGTAAATATAGTAGCAAATCTTGTGATGATATTATAGCTCAATTCAAATCATTTTGAGTTGTCAGTATGGTTAAATACTTCTAGTTGAGCATCATCTCAAGATTTCATCAGTTATACCATATTATATCATGAATTTCATGCTAATTAGCATCTTTTCCCAATACACATTAGCAGGACTTGGCACTTCTGCCTGTGACATGCATAGAATAGCATTAAAACGTTTTGATACGTTTTTTATACTTCAAATTGGAATTAAAACGTTTTAGAACGTTATGGCAGTGGGGTATAGTACAAAAATTGTATGCTACAACTTTAAAGAAAAACGTTCTAGAACGTTATGGCAGAAGGGTATAGTACAAGGATCTTAATTAAAGTAAAACGTTTTAGAACGTTATGGCAGAAGGGTATAGTACAAGGATCATATGCTACAACTTTAAAGTAAAACGTTTTAGAACGTTATGGCAGAAGGGTATAGTACAAGGATCATATGCTACAACTTTATAGTAAAACATTTTAGAACGTTATCCTTAGCACAAGCTAATCTTATTATCTGGAAGTCATTTAGTATCATATGACATTATCTAGTACCATTTGATTTTATCTTGTACCGTGTGACATCAACTAGTACCATGTGACATTTTCTAGCACCATGTGACATTATTTAGTACCCTGTGACGTTATCTAGCACCATGTGACATTATCTAGTACCATGTGACGATATCTAGTACCATGTGACGTTATCTAGTACCATGTGACGTTATCTGACACCATGTGACGTTATCTGACACCATGTAACGTTAACTAGTACCATGTGACATCAACCAGTACCATGTGACGTTTTCTAGCACCATGTGACATTATCTAGTACCATGTGACGTTATCTAGTACCATGTGACGTTATCTGACACCATGTGACGGTAACTAGTACCATGTGAGGTTATCTAGTACCATGTGACGTTATCTAGTACCATGTGAGGTTATCTAGTACCATGTGACGTTATCTAGTACCATGTGACGTTTTCTAGCACCATGTGACATTATCTAGCACCATGTGACATTATCTAGTTCCATGTGACGTTATCTAGTACCATGTGACGTTATCTGACAACATGTGACGGTAACTAGTACCATGTGAGGTTATCTAGTACCATGTGATGTTATCTAGTACCATGTGACGTTATCTAGTACCATGTGACATTATCTAGTATTATCAGACGTTATCTATTACCATGTGACGCTATCTAGTACCATGTGAAACAAGGACTTAGAGAACATATTAAAGGAAAAGGGACGATGAGACATAGATCTGAGTTGGGAAACACAGGGGAGCTATGGTCGACATCTATGGTTCATTCAAATGATGAACGGAGAAGGGGATGAAGGGAGAATGGGATGAATGGAGAACGGGATGAAGGGAGAACGGGATAAAAGGAGAACAGGATAAATGCAGAACAGGATAGATAGAGGATGGGATAAACAAAAGGGGATGAACGGGATAAAAGGAGAACAGGATAAAGGGAGAACGGGATAAAGAGAGAATGGGATAAAGGGAGAACGTGATAAACGGCATAAAGGAAGAACAAGATAAATGGAGGACAGAATAAAGGGAGAACTGAGATAAACGGAGAACAAGATGAACGGAGAACGGGAAGAAGGGAGAACTGGATAAAGGCAGAACAGGATCAAGGCAGAACAGGATCAAGGCAGAACAGGACAGACGGAGGATTGGATAAATGGAAGGGGATGAACGGGATAAACAGGATGAACGGGATGAAGGGAGAACGGGATAAATAGAGAATGGGATAAACAGAGAACGGAATAAAGGGAGAACTGAGATAAACGGAGAACAAGATGAACGGAGAACGGGATGAAGGGAGAATCGGATAAAGGCAGAACAGGATCAAGGCAGAACAGGACAGACGGAGGATTGGATAAATGGAAGGGGCTGAACGGGATAAACAGGATGAACGGGATGAAGGGAGAACGGGATAAATAGAGAATGGGATAAACAGAGAACGGAATAAAGGGAGAACTGAGATAAACGGAGAACAGGATAAACGGAGAACGGGATAAAAGGAGAATCGGATAAATGCAGAACAGGATAAACAGAGAACAGGATAAACGGGAGAATGGGATGAATGGAGAACAGGATGAACGGAGAATGAGATGCACGGAGAACAAGATGAGCTGAGAACGGGATGAAGGGAGAACGGATAAAGGGAAAACGGGATAAACAGAGAACGGGATAGACGGAGGACGGGATAAACAGAAGGGAATAAACGGGATCAACGGCAAACGGGATGAACAGAGAACGGGATAAACAGCAAACGGGATTAACGGAGAACGGGATAAAGAGAGAATGGGATAAAGGGAGAACGTGATAAACGGCATAAAGGAAGAACAAGATAAATGGAGGACAGAATAAAGGGAGAACTGAGATAAACGGAGAACAAGATGAACGGAGAACGGGAAGAAGGGAGAACTGGATAAAGGCAGAACAGGATCAAGGCAGAACAGGACAGACGGAGGATTGGATAAATGGAAGGGGCTGAACGGGATAAACAGGATGAAAGGGATGAAGGGAGAACGGGATAAATAGAGAATGGGATAAACAGAGAACGGAATAAAGGGAGAACTGAGATAAACGGAGAACAGGATAAACGGAGAACGGGATAAAAGGAGAATCGGATAAATGCAGAACAGGATAAACAGAGAACAGGATAAACGGGAGAATGGGATGAATGGAGAACAGGATGAACGGAGAATGAGATGCACGGAGAACAAGATGAGCTGAGAACGGTATGAAGGGAGAACGGATAAAGGGAAAACGGGATAAACAGAGAACCGGATAGACGGAGGACGGGATAAACAGAAGGGAATAAACGGCAAACGGGATGAACAGAGAACGGGATAAACATCAAACGGGATTAACGGACAACGGGATAAGGGGGGAGAATGGGATGAACAGAGAAGGGTATGAACAGAGAAGGGGATGAGCGGAGAACAGAATGAAGGGAGAACGGGAAAAAGGGAGGACATGATAAACGGAGAACGGGATGAACATGATAAACAGAGAAGGTGATAAGCGGATAACGTGATAAACGGAGAACGGGATGAACAGAATAAAGGGATAAACGGGATAAAGGGAGAACAGGATAAAGGGAGAACGGGATAAACGGCGAACGGGATGAATGGAGAATGAGATGAACGGAGAACGGGATGAGCTGAGAACGGGATGAAGGGAGAATGGATGAAGGGATGATGGATAGAGGGAGAACGGGATAAACGGAGAACAGGATAGATGGAGGACGGGAAAAACAGAAGGGGATAAATGGGATCAACGGCAAACGGGATGAACAGAGAACAGGATAAACTTTGAACAGGATAAACGGTGAACGGGATAAATGGTGAACGGGATAAACGGCCAAAGGAATGAACGGAAATAGGGATGAATGGGGATGGAGATGAACGGAGATAGGGATGAACGGAGAACGGGATGAGCTGAGAACGGGATGAAAGGAGAATGAGATGAACGGAGAACGGGATGAGCCGAGAATGGATAAAGGGAGAACGGGATAGTCGGAGGACGGGATAAACAGAAGGGAATAAACGGGATCAACGGCAAACGGGATGAACAGAGAACGGGATAAATGGCAAACAGGATTAAAGGAGAACGGGATAAAGGGAGAATGGGATGAACAGAGAAGGGTATGAACAGAGAAGGGGATGAGCGGAGAACAGAATGAAGGGAGAACGGGAAAAAGGGAGGACGTGATAAACGGAGAACGGGATGAACATGATAAACAGAGAACATGATGAGCGGATAATGTGATAAAAGGAGAATGGGATGAACGGAATAAAGGGATAAACGGGATAAAGGGAGAACAGGATAAAGGGAGAACGGGATGAATGGAGAATGAGATGAACGGAGAACGGGATGAGCTGAGAACAAGATGAAGGGAGAACGGATGAAGGGACGACGGATAAAGGGAGAAAGGGATAAATGGAGAACAGGATAGACGGAGGACGGGAAAATCAGAAGGGGATAAATGGGATCAACGGCAAACAGGATGAACAGAGAACAGGATAAACGCTGAACGGGATAAACAGTGAAAGGGATAAATGGTGAACGGGATAAACGGCCAAAGGAATGAACGGAAATAGGGATGAATGGAGATAGGGATGAACAGAGATAGGGATGAACGGAGAACGGGATGAGCGGAGAACGGGATGAAAGGAGAATGAGATGAATGTGATAAAAGGAGAACGGGATAAACGGAGAACTGGATCAACGGGATAAAGGGAGAACGGGATAAACAGAGAACGGGATGAATGGAGAATGAGCTGAACGGAGAATGGTATGAACAGAGAAGGCTATGAACGGGAAGGGGATGAGCGGAGAACGGAATGATGGGAAAATCAGAAGGGGATAAACGGGATCAACGGCAAACTGGATGAACAGAGAACAGGATAAAAGGCAAACGGGATAAAAGGTGAACGGGATAAAAAGTGAACGGGATAAACGGCGAAAGGAATGAACGTAAATGGGGATGAATGGAGATGGGGATGAATGGAGATGGGGATGAACCGAGATAGGGATGAACGGAGAATGGGATGGACGGAGATAGGGATAAACGAAGAACGGGATGAAGGGAGAACGGGATGAACGGAGAACGAGATGAAGGGAGAACGGGATAAAGGGAGAACAGGATAAAAGCAGAACAGGATAGACGGAGGATTGGATAAACGGAAGGGGATGAACGGGATAAAGGGAGAACAGGATAAACAGGATGAACTGGACGAAGGGAGGACGGGATAAACAGAGAATGGAATAAAGGGAGAACTGAGATAAATGGAGAACGGGATAAACGGAGAACGGGATAAACGGAGAACAGGATAAAAGGAGAATGGGATAGATGCAGAACAGGATAAACAGAGAACAGGATAAACGGGAGAATGGGATGAACGGAGAACGGGATGAATGGAGAATGAGATGAACGGAGAATGGGATGAGCTGAGAACAGGATGAAGGGAGAACGGATGAAGAGATGACGGATAAAGGGAGAACGGGATAAACAAAGTACGGGATAGACGGAGGACGGGATAAACAGAAGGGAATAAACGGGATTAACGGCAAACAGGATGAACAGAGAACGGGATAAACTGCGAACGGGATTAACGGAGAACGGGATAAAGGGAGAATGGGATGAACAGAGAAGGGTATGAAAAGAGAAGGGTATGAACGGAGAAGGGGATGAGCGGAGAACAGAATGAAGGGAGAACGGGAAAAAGGGAGGACATGATAAACGGAGAATGGGATGAACGTGATAAACAGAGAACGTGATAAGCAGATAATGTGGTAAACGGAGAATGGGATGAACGGAATAAAGGGATGAACGGGATAAAGGGAGAACAGGATAAATGGCAAACGGGATAAACGGCGAACGGGATAAACGGCGAACGGGATAAACGGCGAACGGGATAAACGAAGAACGGGATAAACGAAGAACGGAATGAACGGAGAACGGGATAAACAGAGATGGAGATGAACGGGATAAAGGGAGAACTAGCATCAAGTTTTGTCTTTGCAACTATGTGGCCAGAGTGTACCAATGTGTATTTGGAACTTATTTCAGGCTAGATAATGTGTATCTACTATGTTTCCTAACACAAGTGCCAAAACGTTCTAAAACGTTATGTTTTTGCAACTATGTGGCCAGAGTGTACCAATGTGTATTTGGAACTTATTTCAGGCTAGATAATGTGTTTCTACTATGTTTCATAACACAAGTGCCAAAACGTTCTAAAACGTTATGTTTTTGCAACTATGTGGCCAGAGTGTACCAATGTGTATTTGGAACCTATATCAGACCAGTTAATGTGTATCTAGTATCTTTCATAACACAAGTGCCAAAACGTTCTAAAACGTTTTGTCTTTGCAACTATGTGGCCAGAGTGTATTAATGTGTATTTGGAACTTATTTCAGACAAGATAATGTGTATCTATTACGTTCCATAACACAAGTGCCAAAACGTTCTAAAACGTTTTGTCTTTGCAACTATGTGGCCAGAGTGTACCAATGTGTATTTGGAACCTATATCAGACCTGTTAATGTGTGTCTAGTATCTTTCATAACACAAGTGCCAAAACGTTCTAAAACGTTTTGTCTTTGCAACTATGTGGCCAGAGTGTATTAATGTGTATTTGGAACTTATTTCAGACCAGTTAATGTGTATCTACTACGTTCCATAACACAAGTGCCAAAACGTTCTAAAACGTTTTGTCTTTGCAACTATGTGGCCAGAGTGTACCAATGTGTATTTGGAACTTATTTCAGACCAGATAATGTGTATCTACTACGTTCCATAACACAAGTGCCAAAACGTTCTAAAACGTTTTGCTCTTCCGACTAGAGCTACCAGAGTAGGAAAATGTGTATCAGGCATGGGAATTTAAATTAAATAAAGAGGAAAATCATGTCTTGAATACACATTATTACGTTCTGGTAGCCAAAAACTTGAAAAATCCATTACACATAATACACTCTGGCAGTTCCTTGCCAGAAAGCACTGGCATTTTGAGGGCCATTTTTACACCCCACATCAGTACGTTCTGGGGGTCCAAGGACAAAAAGCACTGGCGTTTTGAGGGCCATTTTTATACTCCACATCAGTACGTTCTGGGGGTCCCAGGACAGAAAGCACTGGCGCTCCTAAGGATATGTGGCGTTTAGACACACCAGGACTACATCTATGCATCATGACGACCTAGGGAATGATGAATTAAAGTACTATGCGGCCCATAAAGGGTTAATTTAATGGGACAACTTCTTACCTGTACACAGGTGTAACATTAGGTTGGAGGTAAGGATGTCATGCAGCCTACAGCTGCCTACATACCTGTGTACACCACTGTGACATAGGGAGAGGTAATTAACAGGTAAGTGGCAGGCATACCATGTTATGGGTTCAGAGAGGTGGGTTTACCCGCTAACAAGCTGGGTTAAACCTGTGGCATGTCACCCTACCCCTCCTGCAGGCTCCAGGGACCAGGGCTTCAGCACATGCTCAAACCAGCATCGACAATAGATGCCTCAGGAGTGGGCCTTTATAGAACAAGTAGGGTCATGTAGGTTATGTCACCACACAATATGGGGTACCATTACTACAAATGAATCTTATTCATGGATATTGTGTCTCAAAAGTTTGGGTGTATTCTGATATGGGTACCTCTTGTGACATATCCAATGTGATATATATCCAGTATAACCAGTGACACAGAGGAGACGGGGATCGCCTCCCTGTCCCCCCCATAAGGATGCTATCTGAATACCCCCCCCCTCCATATTAATTAAACCCTCTCTCAAACCCCGCCCCAACCCGACACCATAAACGTTAAGTTCCTCTGCCTCTGATAACACTGTGATACGTGTTCCTATAATGGTGCCTCATAGATAAAGTCACCCTCCCACCTGTTGTGTCACTATAGCACCATGTAGGAGTCGGTATGGGCTGCAAGGGTTGGTGTATGAGGGTGGGGATGGGGGGGGGGAGTTAAAGGGAGGCGCCAGCAGGGTGAAAAGGGTGAACCCTTTAAGGGACGCATAGTGCATTAATGTGGTATGCCCCGGGGGTATGCCCTTGGTCGCCTTAATTCATGAGTGCAGCCCTGGCGAGTAGCTCCCCATGCCTGCCTTCATGCATCATACCTACTATTTAGGAGTGTATATAAACCCTTCAGGGTCGGCATGATGCATGAATACAACTCTGGCAAGGTAATGCCAGTGCTGCATCCATGAATTATGACGACAATGGGCATAATGCAGTATAGCACTATGTGGTCCTCCAAGGGTTAAAAAAGTAGCAGCCAAGACTTTACCAGGCAGAGGGGGACAAGGGGTGCACCCCTCTTTGTGGTGACGTCCACATATTGATATACCTCATGTAAAAAATCACTACGGCACCTTAGATAACAATAGACACCCCTGGTGTAAGACACTCGGCCTACAGAATGGGACATGCTGTGGGGTGTCATCATAGCATGTTACCCCTCACGCCCCACTCACCCTATTCACCCCAACCCACCCTCTCCTCTGTTCCAACTCACCCAAACTTTAACACACCTTTATTAAGCTACTCCAAAACATCCAGTAGTGTTTAACACATTTATCCATGTTTATTGTGACAACATTATACCATTTATATAAAAAAAGATCCATAATTTGCTCAAGGTTATATATTCTTAATGGCCCACCACTTCCCCTTTTAATAACCTCACCCTTTGTGAACGCCATACTTGTTTGTGTCTACAGGTACCTTTGATGGTGTGGGGCTGGGTCATTAAACACCTGGTGATGTCACTGTGACGTCCCACCCCCTAATAACAGCCCACACACTGACTTACTTTTAAAGGTTCTTTAAACAGCAGCCAACTTTAAGTAGCATGTCTTGTCGCGTCCTTGGCATGGCATCAGTAGGAAGTTACATAGACTATTATAAGCAGCACAAAGGGAGAGTTGGCCAGGTATATGGCATAAGTATAGTATCTCATGTCATGATCATGGAACCTAGTCGGACACGGCAATTCACATGATACCATTGAGAAGCATTTCTATTCAAAACTCTGATGTCTGCATTCCTATAGTATAAGGATGACTGCCATAGGGCATTAATGATAGCTAGTGGCACTGCATACTAGTATATTATCTAATAATGTTAAAAGTACTCACGGACTATGTGCTACCCAGTAACCAAAATACTTTAGCCAATGTTTCAAAACGTGTCCCTGTGGCTCCTTATATTGTGGTCAAACGTCGTGTAACGTTTATAACGTTATTCTGACGTAATATAACGTACTTTTGTTAGGTGGGATTTCATCATGTAAACAGCAGCTGGCGATGTCCTCCGCATCACCCTAACATGTACCCTCTCTGACATCACATCAGTACTGAATTGGCTTGGATTGGTATAACCTGACAAATCTGGACCAGACAGGTGCTCAACCTACATGCCATGCTGAATTCCACCCGAACCTTCAAGTCATGCATGTCAGATTTGCTACCTGGCCATTTTGCTACCAATACAGGTATCACAAGATTATCTATAGTCGTAAGGTGTAGCTTACAGGATGTTAATACTAGAGTATGTACGTCATGCTAGCCCATTGACCCCTACTGACAGACCGTGTAGTTGAACAGGCCTTACATCTGAACTTATGACAAGGCCAAGTGACCTTAAATGGTCCTTTGGCCCAACCTGTTTCACCTTTGCCACTCTATGTCCCTGTCAATGTCCCCCCATGTCTAGTCCCTCATGCCACCGACTCAGGTGCACTGCAGGCAAAAGGTAGACCCATGGAGAAGGAGAGGGAAGGGGAACAGGCAGGGGAAATGTGTAAATTGTAGTAGGAGGGTGGGGGGCAGTGGCTAGGTGATTTATGGAAGGGGAGAGGGTTAAAATGTAAGGTAGGGGCAACTATAGTGTAGTCAGTATCACTCAACAGGTCATTGACATGATGATTCGGACAAGTGCCGGATGACACCTTGCATAATTTGTGACAGGTGAATGCAGCTGAGGCTGCCCTTATCACAATGGACCCATACTGTTCTTCCTCCACTTATAGACCCATCCTGAAGACACTCCGATCCTATTGCCCCATCGCCTGTCATACGCGGCCGTAAAACTTAACACAGGGTGGAAACAATTTCAAAATTCCTGCAGAGAAAAAAGTGTGTATGATTAGAATGGGGAATTAGCCTTTACCCAACTGTGTCAGCACCTCCATTAACTACCCGGACATGGCATTGGTGTCAGGGGACCGGGCTACTTCTAAAGTCGTAAATGTCTAAATTAAGTTCTATATCTCTGGAAATTGCTAAAATGAGGAAGATTGTCTTGCGTAACACCTATGTATCAGCGCTAATTTTGTGTGTGCTCGGTTTAGGCTTGTTTTTCCCGTGTACTTATTTCCCAGTAAATGTCACAAAAGCACGACAATTTCAGCAAATTCTAAGCTATTCTTCTACCTATATTTTCATATTTAAAGGCTATAATAGATTCCCACAACTTATATGGACAATTCTAACCTTGGTTTGCAATTATGAAATTCTCCATGACATTCATATAGGACTTTAACATTTTTGTGCTGCATTTATCATAACACTTTTTTCCCATCTAATATGGTACTTTATCCTCAAATCCTTTTCAAAATACCAGTAATCATAGAGAATCGCAGCTTATCACTTCTTCACCACACCCAAAGTTGCTAAGCACTAACAGGACATGTGAAACCCAGGGCAATACAGTCAGCCATCACTTCCTCACATTTGGAAAATGCAAGGGAAATGTCTGAGGGAGCAAATTGTCCAAGGAAAGAAGTCCAGATATAAATGAACATAAAAGGCCAGTTCATAGGGTCTGTCTGAGGAAGCTAGGGATTCGAGGTAGTAAATATTCGAGGAAGTGAGGGTCGACTGTATTTCAAAAATGGGTCGAAAAGGCCCAAAAAAAAAAGAAGGTGTGTTTCAGGTTGCATGGTCTGAAAATCTAGGGTAGGTAGGTCGGTTTTTTTTTTCTTTTTTACCCAGAAATCGACTCAGGAACTACAACCCGACTCGCCGACGACCGCCTATACTCGTGAACCATCAGATCGACCCTTGTATAGCCCCAAAATGACCCAAAATATTTTTTTCAAAATTGCATAAAAATTTCTAGGGTCGGCCCTGTTTTGCTAGGTAGGGTCGGGTAACCTGAAACACACCTTTTTTTTGGCTAAAGGAGGATGACCCTGTGGTTGCATGCCAGTTGAGGCGGCATGCTGGACATGCTTGTGTTTCCCATCACCTGCCGCCTGTAGCTGTAGTGGGGTGGTGAGTCAGTGACAGCCAGCTTGTGGCTGACATGGCATGTGAATATTAACAGGGGACACGTCACCTGATGATGGCCACCACCTCATCCCTCCTTATCCCACTCCTGAGGGATGGATCAACCACTCACCCCCCGACATCCCATCCCTGGTACTTTTCCCTTATAACCTGCAATGCATGTTGTGGCAGCTACAGACTACTATAGACATCCAACATCCCATCTCTGGTACTCCTCCTCCCTAACCTGCAATACATGCTATGCCAGCTATTCACTACACTACTAACCATCTGTACTCACACCAATTACAAAACCATATTTAAACTTTTGCATTTCTACCGTGTTTTTTTTATTCTCACATTAGTCATCTCCAGATAAACAGTAATAAACTGTAATTAACAGGCAACAAATTATGTTCTTATCCCAACAACGCCCACATGTTTATTACTATATCATCATCTAAAAACTGTCCGAATAGCAACATGATAAAACCAAATCTAATAAAGTATACTACAAAATAGAACTGGGGAAGGTAGGGTATTCCTACTTTCACCACTCACTAGTATTAGTTCCTATTATGCCACACCCATGTCTAGTCATGACACCTGAAACATCGGAACTTATATATAGAGTTGACTGCAAATGTAATGCTTTCATTGCATGTTAACCTTTAAGGATGACATAGTGATTTAATATATTATTTCCTTTGTCTTCATGATGCGAGAATACAGCTCTGGCGAGTCTACATGTCAGGTGTGCATTCATGCATCATACTGACCTTTTGGGGTTGATACAATCCCAAAGGGTCGGCATGATGCATGAAAGCAGCCCTGATGATAAAACTCGCCAGGGCTGTATTCATGCATCATGGCGACCAATGAATAACATATTGGAGCACTGTGCAAAGAGTTAATAACTGGATTCCTCCTTCTTTAACATCGGACACCAGACATCCTCTTCAGTCCTGTCTCCATAGTGAAATGATCTGCGAAAAGATGCCTTGGTGCAGGGTACATAAAGGTCCCTTTTCCCAGTACATGTCTCCATATATATATATATATGATGTTATGTTATTTTCCACCTGTTTTAACCTCTTTATACTTGAACACCTTTCATGTCATGTCAGGAGTAGAATAGGCCAGAACAGATTCATTTGCCGGTGCCAGGACAAACCGTCTGCATGCAGAGGGCTTTAAAAATTCAAAAGAGAAACAAAAAAATACTCCCAGGTGACCTTTAGAGAGTTGGCAGTTTCAGGACCCCATTTACCTGGGCGTAGATCTCCGATAAGGCATCTCCCCATCTCACGCACACAACGTCCTTGGCCGTTTAAACTTCAAGTGGGGGCTGGGTTGTGGTGGTAGGACCCTGGTGGTGCCACCCCTGGTCATTGTCCAGCCTGGGATCACTCATTTAAAGATGACCAATGGCTAAGGGCCTGATCCCTTGGGTCAGGGATCAAATGTCAACGGTCGTCCCGTTATACTGTGAAAGATACACCTAAATCTGGGGGATGCATTAGGTTGGTGGGCCTGACACTGATTTAGGGGTTAACCGCCAGGGTCAGAAGTACCTGAGCTATGGTCATTTATACCTGTCCGCCTGTGTCCATCGCCCCAAGGACAGAAGTTTGAAATTATGGGTGGGTCGCATTGCCAATGTTAAAGTGGGTCACTTTTTGTTGGCTAGCAGATACGTATAGTAACTATGGAATGTCAGGGATATGTATTTATTCAGTAACCACCCAAAGCATTGACCTAAAATCAACTGACCCTCTGTCCCGTTTTTCAGACATATAGTGTATGCTATATGTCGTATAACAATATTCTGAAAGGCTAACATTTGCTAGGCTTTAAGTACCTTTAATGAAGCTTGATTCTGTATAACAATTCTGTTGTCAGTCATGCTACAACAGACCATATATATATATATATATATATATATATATATATATATATATATATATATATATATATATACATATATATATATATACATATATATATATATATATATATATATATATATATATATATATATATATATATATATATATGTATACATACTACTATGAATGAGCACATTTAAATGATCGGTGGTCGAATACCCTAAAAGAGCATTCAGTACAAAATATAATTGTTGTACAGTATATAAATGGCTATGCTGAAAAGGAACGGTCCTGCACTATGCAGTTCCCATATGAAGTATTGAATGTGCACTGACTCCCCAAGCCCATCCACCCACAGCATCTATAGGCAACTGTTTTCCATTCCTCCACCTTATACCAACTCCCTGATGGACAGATACATAGAGCCTCTCCCATACTTCCACACCAGCAGTTAATCTCCGTCCTCCATCACATGTGTCTCCGTGCTATCACCCTGAGGCGTCCCTGATTCCAGATGCCAATTAGACTCATGACATCTTCACGCCTTGCTGACTGACGGTACATGGAGGGGCGAGCACTTGGACATGGTATCTATGTGATAGGGTGGGTGGTGGTGAGGGGTGTAGTGGTAGGAAGGGAGTGGTATCAGAGATAGCAGCCGCCGAAATGCTACATTGCGTACCTACTACTAGTACTAGTAGTGTCGGCCGAGACCAGATAGGTTATACCCTGTGTTTATCTGTGCTTATCATAAGGCTATTTGGTCATATTCTGTTTCCTAAGTTGGCGATATAGCTTTCTCCATGGCCTGACTTTCTTCATTGCTTTACTCCATTTCTCCCCTTTAGCCTCTCACTCTTCATTTCTCTTTCTGATTATTGAACACCTGGCAATAACTTACTGCATTTACAGTGATTTACAGTATGCTTTAATTCTCCTTTCGACCAGATGCTCGGTTATATGATGGAAATAAGCATACATTTCTCTGATATTTCATGCCACATGGAACCCCCCAATACATTCACTCCCAAATCCTTCAACCAATATGGCTCGTATAACAATCCATTCATCATATTGCACCAGGAATGTGTTTCTTATACTGCATTTAAGATTACCATCTAAATTAGACTCAATAGTAGAACACATTAGTTCTAATTTGTATCCATTTCACCCTAACTCAGTCCACCTATCAGTATATCAGGGCAGTGGCTTCTCACCCAGCGTCTTGTCCGTTTAATGACATCTGCTTCAAATCTACTCCTCCCTAGTAGCAGTAACCTGAGACGGCCTCAATTTGTAAGCTGGGGATTGGGTCGGGCACCAATTGCCGCAGCACATGGGAATGTATCCATGCAGCAACTGCTCTGTGGCGCCAAAAGTGTCCATGTTGTGTACAGCCTGTCTTTCTACGCTGGCTACACTGATGATCTATGTGCTTTGGGCCTTAGTCTGTAGCGGCTATCCAAGGTTGGTTATAGGGGCATTGGTCGGTACTGACCATGTCATATTCAAAAATGACTGAGGCAAAACAAATGAAATATGATTAATGCCTTACTCAAAAATACTTAGCCCAATACTCATAGAGATGGAAAGACTAAGGTAAGTTAGTAAGTACGGATGAACCTGACATTATTAACTAACCTAGGTTAGATGTATAGGGAGCCAAAGATGCTAACTAATGGTTAATCACTATAGTGACAGAGTTGTTAGCCAGTACTGAATCAGGTCAGAATATCAGTGTGTATCAGTGACTTTGCTGTGCCCATATGGCCTTGCTGCGCCCATCGTGCCTGGCTGTGCTGTCTATATTTGTGGCCATGTTTTCGCAATGTGATTTGTTGTGGGGCTGTCTATATATCATCATTTTTGGCTATGCTGTGTACATTGTGTTATTCTAACTGTATCATTGGTCATTTTTCCCTATCCTTTGCTGTGCATGAGGCATCCATATTGCTTTACTATGCTACCCATGACTCCCCCATAGTTCCACCCTGTATACATCCATGCAGCAGTGTACATCTTAACGATCTTGCTCCAGTCTCAATCTTGGTCTTCCCTTGACTTTTTATCCCTGTTCAATCTGTGCCCATGTGGATATCCTGTTCTGTACGCGGTTCTTGTCTGATAATTAAATCACGTTGATTCTGGAATTTAATATGTTCATAGCCACGGGTTATGTTATATCATTATATAATATCACTGACCAGCCAATGTTTCTATGGTTTGTTGATGTTCATATTGATGTGTGTGACCAAGAAGTCTAAGCCAGTCGAATATTAGACCATACACTAGTCGTTTCCTATATTCTCTCAGTGTATCAAACTAATTGGCAACAATCAAGAACAGTAAAAACCCAAATGACTATATTTAACCCAAATTAGCAGAGAGCTAGATGCTGAGAGAATAGTGTTGGCTTTTGTTTGGAAGGACCCCTACTAGCACTATATCTATAGACCTTCCCGTGTCAATGGTGTACAATGGTGACCCCAGGGGTCGGGCAGCAGTCTAGATGACACTGCACACATTTGTTTCTCTAGCATACTAATCTAGCTCGTTGTGGTTGCTCTATGGAGCCAGGCCCAGCTTCTAATGTCAGGGTATGTCAGATGGAACCTAAAAAATGGGTCTAGTCTGAAAATTAAAAGACTACCTCTTGCATAAGTGTGAATCGTCTCATTTCCTCTACACTGTTCGACCAGCACGCCTTGGTGACCCTCGGGGGATTTATGTGCCATAAAACAGCAGGGATAAATACCGATGTCCATATGGTGGCTGGCCCCGGGCCTTATTAAAGGCTAGCACTATAGCCTTTAGTGTCCTATAGCCTGGAAATGATACCATCTAATCTAGTCTATATAGGGATGGAATTTGACTCCCAGTAAAGCATAGCGAGCTTTCAATCAGGACCCCTGGATGCAGGAATCCCAACGCCGCGATGCCCATACAGTGAAGCAATTGCCTGTTCATAATGGTTCCCACTCATTTGCACCTGGGTGGAAATTGCCCTTCTAGGTGTCACCATGGGAAATAGTCTCCTTCTTGGACCTTCCAATATTAGTACCTTCTTATAAACACTTGAGAACACGATCTTTTTCTAATAAGTCAATTCCAGACTATATATTCAAATTTCACTTGAATCTTAAACTAAAAAGTGTAAGTAGATTTTTATTGAAATTAAAATGATGCTTAAATAGAGTTGGAACTCATGATTAAATGGCAAATAAAAGGCTGGCAACATGTTTTTACAGTTAATTCAATTGAGCCATACATTATAGTACTTCCTCGAACAATGCCTGTCCCCATAGATTGAATACTCCACCATTTCATTGTGGTAGACAAGTGATAGAAGCAGTTGAACTATAGGTCAGAGGTTGAGTGCCAAGGTTATAAGGTTGGATGTTATATGAACATCACTACACTATATGTCAAAACCCCCCCCCCCTTTGTTTATGTTTGTACAGGTCCAAACGGCCTACTGTAAACATAGTGCTGCAGACTGGAGGATGTCCTGTTGTTCTATTTGGCAAGGACCCAACAGGATCAGTGGTGCTGAACGAAGGAATACACCAGCCAGTGCAATAATAATCCACAGTGCTTTAGAAATTACTCCAATATAGGGGATATCTAAAGAAAATGCCCACCTACACACAGACAGCCAAGTCATATACCATTGATAAGAAAGGCATTGATGTATGAATGTATGAAAAGGTTGGCCTTTTTCCTCCAGGACTTCTCTTTTCAGGAAAAATCAACCAATATATATTTATATATATATTTATATATATATATATTTATATATATATCATATACATATATTATATATATATATATATATTATATATATATATATATATATATATATATATATATATATATATATATATATATATATATATATATATATGTATATAGAGCCAGTGGAAAGTAGAAACAGTTTTTACTTATTGGGAAAAAAAGGAGGCGGGTCCACTGTGGCTTTCAAATCGGTAGGTCGCCCTAGTTGTAAACCACACAATGGTATAGGGTGACAATGTTCTGTTTTGTGAGTAGGTTGGCACCCTGGTCCACTCAGGACGCCTTCCACCAAGTGCCCTCAGCCATTGTGGGCCAGTTTTTTCTCAGCCATAGAGTTGGCCGTGCTGTGAATATGGACGCCTTAACATGGGAGGATGTGTTAAGCCCTTATAGGGTTGAATAGTGCTTTAATGAGCTATGATGTTTGTCGTCATGATGCATTCATGCATCATGCTGACTCTTTGAGAGTGCATCAGGCCCTTAGAATTGGCATGATACTCGGATTCAGCACTGGAGAGTTACTCGCTTTAATGCATCATGTCAATGGTAGAATTCATTAAAGCACCATGTGGTCCTTAAAGGGTTAATCAGTGCATACCCCTACACCGCCCGGGGGGGGGGGGGGTAGGCCCCACTGATTTCAGGTTTAAGAGAGGTGTAAGGGCCTGTGGACTGGGGAGAGGCCTTTTTGGAGAGAAGGGTAGAAAATTGGGGTCTGACTCAGGAGTGGTGTGGGCCGGGCCGTAGGTGTGAGATGCCCTGCTGTGATTCTCTTAGGGCCCGCCAGGTGGCATTGTCCTTGCCCCATTGTCCATGACACCCCTACACCGACATCAATTGGACAGGTGAGAACGGAGGTCAAAGGGTCACCCCCCCCTCCTCACCTTCCACAGTTATTCCCGCCCCCACACTCTCAACAATCCTCCCTGAATTGTGATAAAATCTGAAATAACAACTCACGGTGGTACAACGGGGCCCTGGGGAGGCCCACCGTGTGGAGATGTAATGGGACTTTAATTTAACCCTTGAAGGGGGGCCGCGTTGTGTGTTGTATGCAGTATGCCTTCGGTCGTCATGATGCATGAATGCAGCCCCAGCGAGGAACTCCCAGGTGCTACATCCAGGAGTGTGTGTTTCAACCCCAAAGGGTCGACATGAGGCTTCAATGTTAGCCCTAGCAATGTATTTGTCAAGATTACATCCATGCATCATGACCACCAAGGGCATAATGCATCATTGTACTATGCGGCCCTTAAAGGGTTAATGGCATTGTCATGGGGCTACAAGTGGCCGGCAATAAGGATGGGTGGGTGCCTGGTGGCTGGCCTCTTAAACGGCCGACAAAAATGGGAAATAAGTGACTAATTCACCGTTACCGTTAAGGAGCAGCCTATTGAGTATAACAAGGTGGGGGTTGATTCCCATACACCTACTACTACGCCTGCCCATGCAATACTGTTATATAGACAAGCTGAATCTTCATAATGTCTATGGGAATGTTAGGGAAATCAGGGAATACATGTACATCCATTCAATACAATCACATGGCTATGACTTCTGATCCCTGGCTGTCTTGGTATCTTTGATCTAGGCGGGGTGGATGATTAGTATGCAGACTGGATTGTCCCTGTGAAACTCACCCATCAATTTATAATTAATGTGCACTATGTGTTGTTGTCCTTCATGTCTATCAGTATCATTAGTCACTTCAGACCCTTAACATACTGCTCTAAGCCATGTCTTGTATGCCCGAAGGTGATCATGATAGCAGGGTTAAATAGTATTTTATGTATTAAAGAAACCTAGAGAGGAAAGATCCATATCTGCGTTTCTAAACATCCTATCTGCCCGCTCAAATGTTATCTCTAATTACATCAGCTGATCTTATAATACACATGTAATTTTTTTGAGTTGACGACATGATCTCAGGATAAAACAACATGGTTCCTAGTAATGAAGGCATGTGTATAGTCCCTAATGACAATAGACAGTATACTTAGTACACTCTTGGGGCATTGTCTTAAGAACTACTAAATGTACATAGCAGGCCTAAGGTATAGTCACATCCACTCGATTTACATGCACATGTATTACCAGTAAGTACAATCTTGACTTTCTACAATTCAGTAGTGTCTATGCTGCTGTATAATCTGCTTGTTTAATGCGGGGAAGTACATGTATAGTGACATTAATACAGACATTTTGGAGGGATTATATTCAAAGGTTGTCACACTACCTGACTGTGCTATGAAGATCATATCAGATGGCACAAGTCTGTACCCTTTTGAGGGCCGCATAGTGCTTTAATGCACCATGCTATGTTGTCGCCATTATGCAGGAATGCAGCCCTGACGAGTTACTCGCCAGAGCTGCATTCATATACATCATGTCGATACTCTGGTAGTGTTTCAGCCACATAGGGTCGGCAAATGCATGACTGCAGCACTGGCGAGGTAATCGCCAGGGCTTCATCATGCATCATGACGATAGAGGGTATTATATATAATGCATTAAAGGGTATAATGCATTACTGGGTCCTTAAAAGGTTATAACGCGTTGTGTATGAAGGTGATCTTTACGCATAATGTCAGAAGCTAATCACATCTCACTGACAGAGGGGCACTAATCAGTAACTATACAGTGTGTAATTGATGCTACCTATTCACACAACATCCTCAGTCGTTTTGTACCTGGGCTACCTTGCCAAAGCAAGACCTGAATGTTGGCAATGGAGACCTGGGGTCACCTATATACATACACTAGATGTCATTAGGCTGGCTGGGGTCCACTCACGTTTAGCCATAGAGCAATGTGCCTCGGGGGATTTCCAGTTTTTTTAAACTACAGAAAATATTTTCAAAGGACCACTATGCCACAGTGATTGACCCAGGTATCAGTATAAAAAAGAGTATATTCTGTGAAGTCCTTGTTGAATGGCATCTACTATCTACCTTTTATGAGGTCAAGGGTGAGACTATACAGTGGGTAACATCTAGTCCATAGTCAACATGCTTGGCCACTGTCCATCAGGCTTGACTCCCGACTAGATTTTACAATGTATACATGGTGATAGATTGTGATATATTAGATGGTGTCATAATTCATTATTAGGATAGGGATCGATGCACTATGTGTTAAATGAAATGTTGATTTCATTGCGTTGGACTTCACGACCTACCGGTATATACGGTATCCCCTTTGAATTTGAGTATGATTTATTGAATGACGACGCCCTTTATGTAAGGGGCTATTTTTAAAGCCCTACACTAGAGAGTGGGTCACTAATTTCTATATTCTAAATTTCAACGTGTTTCTCTTTAAATACCAGGCAGTCATACCCCTTTTAGATCATGTATCTAAATATGACACTACATGTTGAAAACGACACCCACTGTCATAGGACAAAATCAAGTGTGATGTGTACACTTTCTAGTTGGCTCTAAGGCACTGCTATACACTCACACCGATAGTACATCTAAAGCATCATGATATATCACTGTCACAAATATAATGTAACATCACATTGTGATAACATGATCCTACGATGATGTAGAGTCTATACGGGAGCACATAAACATAACACCTCTGACACTGTATCACTACTGTATAAGGCCAAATAAAGGGTTTCAGGTCACCCAACCGACCCTATCAAAACAGGGCCGACCCTTCCTTTTTTTATGCAATTTAGAAGAAATGTTCGTATTATTACCCTTTTTTGGTCAAATTTCGGGTCTTCGGAGAGGCGGGGTAGTACTTCCATGTTTAAAAAAAAGTTTAAAAAATAAATCCGACCTACCGACCCTAAATCCTTTTGTCATGTTACCTGAAACAAACCTTTTTTCTTGGCCTAAGGGAAAATCATATTCTCCCCGTATCCATTGCATTCACTCAAATATCTATTTTGGTGACAAAGAATGAATAACTGAAAGACAAGTTCTCCCCCAGCATAATGGAAGAGAATCCCTATATTGCACTGTATTGAGCAAACATTCATTCAATATAACCATTTATTCTATTTCCTGTGGTATGTGAACGTATATAGCGCCCTATAGCAGGTGTTGACATGGGTATGGCTGGTTGGGGTGTGTAGCTGGGTAGTGTGAGGGTATTAACCCTTTGAGGGCGGCATAATGCATTTATGCATCATGGTCGTCATGGTGCATGGATGCAACCCTGGGTAACTCGCCAGTGCTGCATTCAAGCATTATGCCGACCCTACCGGGTTGAGACTCTCCCGAAGGATCGGCATGATACACTAATACAGCACCGGGGCTGCATTGATACATCATGACGACAAATGTCAACTTTTAGCGACATGCCGTCCTTAAAGGGTTAAGGGCGGTGAGGGTGGTCCTAGGGGTGGAGTGTTAGGGGCAGGAGGAGTAGACTACATGAATGACATGGTGATGGGATGTAAAGGTCGTGACCCTGGCGCCGCTGCCTCTATCAGGGGTGGATAATCAGACAGCTCGGATTAGACCCCCAGAAACATCCGTCTCCTGTTCCCTTTAACCCCCTCCTGGGTAGCTGCTATCTGGGGGTGAGATAGCCAGGACGATACCTGACAAGGCCACAGCAGCTACTGCTACTAGCAATCTGCCCCGACACCAACATGGCTGATTAAACGTCGGTGGTTGTATGGATAGCTGTGTTCAAACATAATAGTGTTATTTGAGGTATGCTTAAGCTGCTATCATCTAGAATGGTTCCTCTGATTAGCGTGGGAACATACATGTATATGTACATGCATGATGGGGACGTTCACGAAAGACGTCGATGGCGAGGGTGTGTGTATTTGTTCGGGGAGGGGCTGGTCTTTGGGCTTTCTGGTGAATGTAGCCGTACAATTTCCAGAAATAATGATACGGGAGCCTTAAGAAAGGTTCCAGATTTGGCGATATGTTCTTTGTGAATGCCACTTGTAGGCATAATATTGACAGTGGTCATCATAAGTATTGCCATTATGTAAAACGGTAGTCCTAAGTACATGCGGCCATATGCTATGGCTTTTGTCATGAGAAACGTATGCTATTCACTGTAATTAGTACGTGTAGGTACACATACTAATTACTGTAGTTTTACGGCAATTCTACTGTAGATTTACAGTATAGTATTCTATGTACCTACAATAAATTGTACACCTACAGTAGATTCTACTGTACGCCTGCAAAAATGGCAACCAAAAGTTTACAGTGTTTTCAATATTTGTATATGGGGAAACCAAAACATAAATCTACTGCCAAAGACGCTGATGGAGAAGGGATGTCACTATCTGGCTGTCCCTCATGTCCCATATTTACTCTGTGTACAATCAGTTCCCATACACATACCACCACTCAGGGCCCCTTTACGGAAGGGTAGCTTGGGTTTCCCCAACTCATTCCGTCTTCGGAGTGTCCTTCAGCCCTAAACTCTTTACGGGCGGCATACTGCTTTAATGAATTATGACTTTTATCGTCATTATGCATGGATATAACTTTGTCCAGTAAAACGCCAGTGCTGTAATCAAGCATCATGCCGACGATCTGGGATTGATGGATACACTCCGGAAAGATTGACATGATACATTCATGCAATATAGCACCAAAGTGTAGCACATTAAAGCACAATGCGGCCCTTAAAGGGCTATATAGCTAAAGCCCCTTCGCCCAATGTAATCCGCCCTCCCCCGCCCACTAACCAGAGAGGGAGGGCGGGCAGGGCTTTGAAGGTCCGCACGTGTTTGCGTGGCCGGGGGCCGGGGGCTGACATCCCATTGTACGGGTCACACCGACAAACGGACACCAATTTATTCTCCAATCATCACTGTGACCCGGGCCATGGCCATATTTGCCCACAACTTAATATACTTCTATCGGTCGCTGCAGTCCCCGCCCTCAGCCTGTCGGGGATAGGATAGTACAGGGGTTGCCCCACCCCTCTAACATCCTTCATTATATAAGAACAAATTACCAAATGGGCCAGAGGGCTTTGGGGCAAACTAATAACAGCGGCAGGGCACCGGGTAAAGCCAGGCGAGGTCATTCTGGGGAATCGATTCGCGGCAAGCTGGGGGTCTTTGCAGTTGATGCAATGCAATATGTGGGGAATTTGAATCATTTGGTGGCGCAGATTCCCTTGGATTGACCCAGGTGGGGATGTGGTCGGGAGGGCTGTAACCCCCCAATGTGATTGTTGATTCCCTCGTTGCGCTCCCCCTCGCCCTGGTTAACCTTGATTTGCCTTTGAGCCCTGAGAGCAACCGCCGAGCTGCTCCCTCATTGCCTCGCCGCGCTCTGAGCTGCTCCCTCCATTCACCCAACCTCAATGCTAAACACCCCCATTTGGCCCCCGCCCTCGGGCTGATGAGGGTTAAGAATACCAGAATACCTGTAAATTCCTCTTTATCACCTACAGCCCGAGCACCTCATCCATTCATTAACGCCTCACACCGAGCTGCTCGCCGCTAGTGGAGGCGGCTTCAGGGTGGTGTGGGTGAAAAATGGCGAGTCCATAGGGAGGTGGTGGGTCTGGTCGGGATGCTTAACCCGGGGTGGTTAGGGCCCAACCCCGGTCAGTGCCAGGTCCCCGGGTCCTCATAGATAACGCTCAATGCTCTCCAGGCTACACTTTCAACACATGTCAGCCGCCCTCCCCGCCGCCCATTCCTCATCTCCCGCCGCCCTATACACCCATACAGCAGCTCTAAAATGCCCAGTTCTTACTGCCCCTCCAGCAGGAGTCGGCGTACAGTAAGGACCATTATCCTAGGCCTTATATAGGGTGGGTGGGGGTTTGAGGCATTGCAAGAGGCCGGCAATGGACGCTACCAGTACGACCTGTTAGTCTGCACCTCGCATGCCACACACCACCCCACAGCCTGCTCACAATTGACTCTAACCCTTTAAGGGCCGCATAGTGCCTTTATGTGTTATTATCATATGCCCTTGGTCGTCATGCTGAATGGATGCAACCCTTGTAAGTGTACTAGCCAGGGCTGCATTCAAGCATCATGCCGAATCTTCAATGTTAATACACATCCAAAAGGTCAGAATGATACAAGAATGCAGCCCTGGTGAATAGACTTGACATGGTTGTATATTCAAGCATCATGTCGACGGGCACAGCACATAAAAGCACTATTCGGCCCTTTAAGGCCTCTAAAAACCAGCCCTCAGGGAGCAAGGCCTGCATTCTCCATAGAGTTAAATACACCTCTTTACTCTCCTCTCTCCCCACCCCCACAACCCCTAGCCCCAGCGTGACGGCCCAAATTGGCCCGGCTGACCCTATTCTGTTGATCACTGGTTGGGAATAGGCAAAAAGTGACCAGCAAATTTGTGTGGCTCGCCCACAAGTGACCCCCATACAGAAGTGCTGCTGGTGGTGTATGAGCCTAACGGAATGATGTGGACGGCAGGGCTGACCGCTCTGACCCCCCTGATTGAGTGAGTGTGACCCCCATGGCCAATGTTAAGGGGTTATATTTATGGCAGGGTCTGCAGAGTGCCGTGACAGACCGCCATGAGCTCCATGCTGTGGGGTACACCTGATGCCATGGTCTCCTGCCTGTCTGAATATGTATACCATTTAAACACATAGCTATGATTCAATCTATACAGTCGGCCCTCACTTCCTCTAACATTCACTTCCTAGAATTTCCCCTTCCTCAGACAGAAGTCCTACCACTGGCCTTATATAATTGTTAAGTTCACTTACTATGTATTTGGACCTATTTCCTCGGATAATTTGCTTCCTCGGAAATTCTTCCTTGCTTTTTCCAAATTCGAGGAAGTGAGGGCTGACTGTAGGAGTGTGTGGGAGATACAGGTAGAGTGACATTGTGATAAGGCACTAATACTATAGAATCCCACTGTCAAGGGAAATGATCACACTGAGTTTATTAACAATACACGAAAAATATGACGTCATGCTTCAATGGCGTCAAATAGCTGCCGTTTCTCCCAATAAAATGAATTACAAATAGATATATCAGAGACAGGTGTTGAGAGGGCATACAGCATTCATATCAGAGGACCTTGAAAGGGCATACGGCAGCACTCAGTATAAATGTTGTCTTTTCTATTGCAGAGTCGGCCTGCCTTTATAAAAGGTGCAGAGAGTGAGGCTTCCTCCAGTGACGACGACTCCATAGACGATATCCTGGACGCTAGCTCCATGCCCCACCAGAGTGGCCAGACAGGAGAGAAGCCATTTGGGGGCCTCTCCAGGACCCTCACCCTGGCCGAGTTCTACGCCCCCAGTCCCAGCCCTCAGCTAGTGCAAAGACCAAGAGGTAGGTATAGTATGCATTTGAACTTCAGGGAGTTTAATTATGCTGTAATGATTAATGATAATATTATGTGTATGGCAATGTGACTCCAGTAATCTGTAGTTGAAGATATTCAGGCCATTTGGTCCAACTTATAATGATAGATTTGATTGAAAATAATGGATATATTTTTCGTCACTTTCTGTTCAAAATGTTAGCCAATAAAGGCAATATGGTGCATGTGTGGTAAATGGCATGTGGTCCTACTTAAGAAGGCAACTTTGATTTAAAATATAGGATAAATTTTGGTCCTTTTCTGTTCAGAATGTTAGCCCATAATGGCAATATGGTGTATGTGTGGTAAATGTCTGGGTGTAGGCTACAGTAGCAACCATGATAAACATCAGTGACGAATCTTGACGAGGTTGATTGTTTGCTTTTACACCTTTCTGGCCAGAAAGATGGTTTAATTGAAGTAATGCCTCTACATAACAGCCATCCGATGCCAGAAATAATATTGAGTATAGATAGTTGTCCTTACCTAACTATTGAGGTTACCAATAATAACAGCTTCTGTACTGTTGTATACATGAACCGTAAGAGCGTTCATATAGTAATGCAGTGTAAATGGAAGTGAGGTGAAATATTATTTCAAAGATCCTACTGCCAGCTCGAGTTTTACTCTCACTTAGCCCCATGTACTTCACGAGATTCTTGACTCATAAAAAAGGATAAATAAAAACTTGAATGTCCTTTACCTTATTGAGCACATCTAGTTGGGGACTCACGAGATTTAAATTGCATGTCTAATACTAGTGGTTGGAGTAGCATGTCAACAAAGAAAAACAATAGAATTTATCAGCTCATAAATAATTCATACTGATAAAGGGTATAGGACCATGGCCACCTTAGACCACTACCTGTGCAAATAGTTTATATGTGAAACAGTTCACCCGTGAAACCTCTCCATTATCGCCCATTACCCATACATGGCATTCCCAAGTGGATTAACCCTATTTGTTCTGGTACCCAGAGAAATGCTACGGTCCACACAGGAGCAAGTGAACATATAGAAATTAGAGTTAAAAGCACATAGGGCCATATTGTCTGGATGAATGGCTGGGTTGACCAGGAGCTGATATGTAGACCCTGGCAGCAAGAGAGGGTGATTTTCAGTTTCCAGTTCTGTTCATGTGGGCTTGGATAGAATGCTCATAGCATTGTCTCTAGAAAATGTCTACATTATATGCAAGCATCTTATATCAGGAGATGCATGAGGCAATAATCATTTACACAGTGCTGATAAGATGGCATAGCTGTATTATTGTCTACAAAGCCTCAGGAAAAGTGCAAAAATCTTATCAAAGATTCCTCTGAAAAGTCGCAATGTTCTGCTGCATTTGTCTATAGTATAGCAGTGAGGGGTAGTAGTAGTAGTGGTGGTAGAGCTCCACCCTTTGTACCCCCTCCCACTACCACTACCTCCAATCGGCCACCACTTTGCCCATTATGGCTGCACACGAACGGTCCGCGTGTTTGAAACGAGCGGATTGTGTGACCCTGATAGAGGCGCATGATAACCTTCAGCCTGGTCCGGCCCCACCAGCCCCCAACAAGGTGGCCGCATGCTAGCCCTTTAAGGGCCGCATAGAGCTTTAATGTGCTTTGCCTTTGGTGGTCATGATGCATGAATGAATGTAGCCCTGGCGAGTTGCAGGCTTGGGCTACTGTCATCATGCCGACCTTCTGGGAGTGTATCGACCCCATAGGATCGGTATGATACTTAAATGCAGCCCTAGTGAGTTACTCACAAGAGCTGCATTCATGCATCATGCCGACTAAGGGCATGCTACATTAAAGCACTATACTGCCGCATGCTAACCCCGTATTACCATGACTGCATGACCTTTGTGATGTGGCAACACAACAGGCCAACGACCCCCAACCCCCAGACACAGTCCACACCACTATTACATTCTACAACCAACAGACTGTTTCATTCCACTATGTACCTCTTTTTTCCTCATGGGGTTGCCCTTGATGTGGCCTACAGAACACCTCATCATGTACACAATGTGCTCGTGCAGCAACCACTTCTGGTGGTCATGGGATACACCAACCCAAAATGTAGATACTTTTGTCGCCTTTTGTATAGTGTATGCTCATAGCTGTAGCCCAGGGGTCACATATAAGATAGATACAACTGTTCTCCATTGGTATAAAGCAGCTATAGCAATACCTGCATGCCTCTTAACTCCCAGCTACCCTATTATAAAGCCTTGAGTACCGGTCCAGTATTCCCACTCTTGGTGGAGGGGCAGTAAGGATTTGGCATTTAACAGTTATAATATGTATTTAAAAAAAGACATATTATAGTCAACCTCCCTAAATGTTTATAACTCTTGATTTAGAGTCTACAATTGCACCTATGGTGGTGATTTACATGCAATCACGTCAGTCTTGTAAAACTGACGGTTGACAGATTTATGACAAAACTGAAGTCACATCACTGTTATAGGGGTATCAACCTCTTTTAATATCACAATACACAGCTGGAAAAGGAAGGTCAACCCCCTCCCCATTACATATGGATGGCCTCTACTAGACTAAAGCAATAGAACATGATTAAATGTAGCACATATCCCTGTCATCTAACAGGATATATCACAGACCTGTGGTGACTTTAGCCCTTCAAGGGTCGCATATTGATTTAATGCATTGATTCATTGATCATCATAAAGCATGAATGCAGCATTGGCGAGTAACTTGCCATTGCTACATTCAAGCATGGCCCTACAGGGTCAATTCATTCCCTAAGGGTTGGCATGATGCATGAAGGCAGCCTTAGTGAGTAGACTACATTCACCAAAGGGCATCATAGCACATTAAAGCACTATACGGCCCTTAAATGGTTAGCATTGTGGCTGTAACCCTGGATGACCTATACCTGCCACTCACAGCCTCCTCCAGTGCTAGTATAGAGAGCCTGCCCCCACCCAGTTATGCTGCCCATATCTCATCTCCTTCTGTACCTCATGTAAGTTGTATGAACCCCACCCCTCACCACTGTCCACTTGGACGCTGTGGACACGGCGCCGACACCCCCAAATCACATTGCTGTGTTTAGGTGCGGTTAAAGTTTGATGCGCTCGGCGGCCGCGAGGTGGCGAGTGGCTCATTGATGTTAACAGGATCTGCTCGTCCCAAAGGTCACAAGTGGTGTGCAGCTCGAGCCATGCCGGACACGGCTAGACCCGCCTACTACTTAAAGCCTTCACTGGTCTGTGGTGTTGTATTGAGTGACATTGTATAGTATTTGGTACAATTGTATTTTCCTTTTGTTATAGCAATGTTGTTATGGTGTTGGCCTATAAGGCATGTATTAGTTTACCTATACCGTTATGGGATATAACCACTGTCCCATAAGGTCAAGTCGAGCTGTGATATCTCTGACAAGTGGGCATTAGTTATGTAAAGGTTAACCCAAAAGGACCCACAAGTATATATATATGTATAAAATAACCACAATAGACTCACCGGTAGACCCATAAAACTCGGTAATGTGAGGGTATACGATATAACCAAGGTGTGAAGTACCTTGTCTAAGCCCTCCACTGTGGTTTAGAAGCCATAATCATGTGCAGGTAAAAGTTAACTGGGTTAACCCACAGGTTATACAGCATAACCAATGTGTGAATTCTTACCCCTCCCCCATGGGTCAATACATTTTTGTAGCAGACAGTGTAACACATAATTCTCCATGCATATCGCCTCCAATGACGTTGTTACAAAAATAGCATTACTGTCTACCCCTGCCTCCAGGCCAGACAACCCGATAAAAGATAGAGTCTAGACATTGACCATCCATCTGGAATATCTACTGGGGGCAGGAGTTTTGTGATAGGCAGCCACAACCATATACATTGGACATCCTGTAGTGTACATATACAGCTATTATATTGGATGTCTGAGTGAGTGGCTCTTATATCAACATGGATGCCACTCTAACCATAAGGGCCAATATGTCACCTATCTGACTCATATTTAACACGTTAGATCATAATGCATCTCAGTGGGCACAACATTCCATTCAACGTGGAATCAACAGTGAATCAATATTGGATCAACATTGACAACCAGTTATCAGTGTTGATTCAATATTCTGTCAAGGACCACTAGGATGGTAGAGGTATAAACGACTATTCACGATACATTATATTGGCCTTTGCAAACCTGCTATACAGGATTTGTTGGCCATCATGAGGCAGTGGCTTCCCACTTAAAGCTATGTGGCTTCCCAATCTTATAGGTATCAGGGTGTAGTCTCCGCCATTGGAACAGTCATTAGTCATGAATTCCTCGTCAGATACCTGTGACATTTGGCCGGGTAGAAGCAGCCTCTATAGTATATTTCAACCAAGTCACCTCTGACATTACCCTTGACCTAAGCTGGACGGATATGCCATTGTACCCTTCAGTCGGACAAGAGTGAGGAAGTTGACATCGCCCTATTCAGTTACCTGTGACCACCAATGGCATTGCCTGTGAGGCCATTTAATGACCTTCCCCAATAGCTGGTGCTGATTAAATGGACAGTATGCCGCGTCTGGTGCAGGATGAATGTCAGAGGCCATGATATTCGTCTCATCAGCCATTCAGTAGTTATTGGAATGAAATACATCCCACAACTGTAGATAGATACGGACTCTATGGATATTAGCTGGCATCAGCAAATGTTGAGGGCACTCTCATCATATCGTTATAGGGCTAATGGATTAACCAGATATCAGAAGACATACTTAAGAAACTTTCCTTTGCATTAAATACAATGTATATTAAAGGCTGAACTACATACTTGACTGGCATAAAACAAGACCATACCAATATATTATTGACTATAGTGCTTTGATGCATTAACCATTATTGTGACGATGCATGAATGCAGCCTTGGCGAGTAACTCCCTACTGCTGCAGTCATGTTCCATGCCGACCCTACAGGGGACGATACGTTCCCAAAGAGGAGGCATAATGCATAAATAAAGCATTGGCGAGCTACTCACCAGACCTTCATCCATGCATCATAACCACAAAGGGCACCACCCATTAAAGCAGTATCCCGCCCTTAAAGGGCTAACCCTGTCAGACAGACATAGTTGAGTACTGCAGCCTCTAACAGCAGCCCAGATGTCATCAGGTCGTCATATCAGCCTCCTGCTACACCCCACCACCAGGAAGTACCGGCTGGGGGTATGTTTGCCTTGTCGGGGTGAGGCCGGGGTGGGGCAGGCAGGCCATGTTGTGTCAAGGGGCAGGAGAGGTCCCCAAACAATCAGCAGCTCGGCAGGCCGTGTGTGGCTAGAGATCAGGGGGTGAACCTTGTGTGTGGGGATCAGGAGTACAGGGAGTTGGGACAATATCCCATCACTGGATCATGGATCATACGGCCCCCAGTTGGCGGCAGTCACTTGTGGGCTATTGATGTCTGACCCGCTGCCCTCCCCACTGCCACCCACACACCTTATACAGGTCTAGATACTGCCCTACACTGTTAGAAGTTGTTGTAGCTGAGTTGTAGAATCTACTGTAATTTTACAGTATTACTGTACATGAGCAGCAGAATCTACTGTAGTTTTACAGTATATAATACAGTATTAGTGTACATGGGCAGTAGATTATACTGTTGATTTACAGAATAAAGGGACATATTTTTACAGTGTACAGTGTATACTACAGAGATATCCTGAGTATTGCTCCTGTATTATTCGGTCTGCATTCATTTCTGTCTGTGCCACAGTGTCTGTGTATGTGTATGGGGGGGGGGGTGGTGCCTGCTATGGGACATATGTACAAAAATGTAGACTTAAGATAGTGGATAGAACGTGAATGGCCATCTTGCCTAATATCAAAGTATTGAACACGTCTGAATGTGGCGGTGCTGATACCCAACTATCATTTTATTGACAAAGTCAGTTAGAACCAACTCCACGTCTGGCTGATATTTGAACGTTTCTGGTTTCGAGTGGGAACATGTCCTCAATGACCTTCGATGGGACACGTATATATATATATCCATCATATATGATGTATTAGTCCAGTGTTAGTACGATGGTTATTTCCACGGTTCCAATAGCTGTAACAACTGCATTCTGAGCTTTAAAATTGAATTTGATAATTCGCATTGTATATTTGGTTATTGTGTCTATAAGAAGTTCACATTAAGTATATAAAATCTATGGAGGAAAGGTAATGGGAATATTAGCTCGTACAGCAAGCATACATACATGCATGGGTCTGAGGCTCTCACTTGGCACGGTTGGTGAAATCATTTTGGATCCTATTCACTAGGTAAATCTGTGATCTGGGGGAAGGCCATTGATAGACCTGTAGAGGCAACTATTGGCAAACTTCACACAGTCCCTTAATACACACACGACCTTTAGCCATTTAAGGAAAGCATACTGCTTTAATGTGCTATGCCCTTGGTCGTTATAATGCATGAATGCAGCCTCAGTGAGTAACTCGCGCGTGCTGCATCCATTCACCATACCGACCCTTTGCGATGTATTGACCCTACACGATCAACAATATGCATGAATAACTCGCCAGGGCTGCATTAACCTATCATGACGACCAAGGACTTGGAGCATTGAAGCACTGCACATCCCTTAAAGGGCTAATACACACATAGCCTCCATGGGCGGCCGGCAGACCTCTGCCTCCTCCGACCACTGTTGGCCTGCTGTCGGCGGGACTTGGCTGTGGGCCAACACTCAGTAATCGTCTCGGCCTCACACCAACGGCGACAATGTTTGATTGTGATATTATGGAGTGTTGATATAGTTTTAAGCACGCCTGTATCAAGTGGTGGCGGCCGGGAGGGAGCAGTGGCCATCGGCTGTTATATTGGGCCGTGCTCGGCTAGGTACGACTTGTATGCACAAGACATGTTTACTGTCTTAACCACAGAAAGCCCTCCAAAAAAGCCTCAGTATACTCCCCCACCCTATCCACTATAGCTACCCAGCAGTCTAGAGTTAGTCACGGCCATTTCCCTGCTTGCTTTGCTCACAACGGGACAGGATTTGGCTTCAGCACACCTGAGTTTCATTGCCTGCCTCCTGGATTGCCTTTTTTTCAACCGCAGAGTGCTGCATTTCTACCTGGCCTGCCTGAAGCAATCCACTACCACCAATCTTACCGTCACTGCCTCCGCGGGATTTCCGCCGCCCGGGCGGCTGGATTTGGCAATCCGGATCAGGACGGTGGTGAACGCCTGCCCTATTGTACTGTCCACTGGAGATTTATAATACATTTTCGCGGCTGGAGGGCCACATATTGTGCTCGGACTAGCCGCGTCTGGCTCGGCACCAAAAAGACCTGCACTGGTTGCTGGTCGGTGTGTGATTGATCTCATAACAGGATCTGCCGCTGGTCCTTGATATCACATTGTGAGCATATAGAGTTATACACATTTATGTACACGGCGCCAGGGCCGAGCAGGCTCCTGTGAAACAACGTTATGACACAGAGCCTGGGAGAATACACGGGAGGACGTACTACCTGAGCAATAGGAGGGATTCCCATGGGATATATCAGTTTTAGAATATCACAAGCTTCACATGGCATACAGTAACGTGATATATATCCAGTGGTGGAGTTCTGATCTACTTTCACTGGACGTGCCTCTGTAGCAGGAACTCAGGAAAAGTGAATTTGTGGATATCAAAGTGAGGATTTAGTTTCCATGCAGGTAGGACTTGCTGTATATCTCTTCATGTCTCCTCCCTATTATATACAATTAGAAACCGTAACTCAGCAAGCTCATCCCTGGATAGATATAAGCAAGTGATAAGTTTATAAAGTCATTCAGCAGCTACAGATGCAATCCCTGATGGAAACTGTTACCCTCACAAAAGCTGTGTATTAGTGACATGGGTCACACCAGTGCACATCGATATACTTAATCAAAACCAATGCACATACCATGTATAATGTGTGTCCAGTGGGGTCTACAAGGTTATATCATGTATGAAAACATACATTGCCATGGCCCATGTTGCCGTGTTGAATGTTAGACAGTTAAGTATGCGCTAAAGCGATTTCACTTGCAGATGGTAGTGTGTATACACGAGTGATCCTTATTAGGTAATGGTCAAGTCCTGAGTACTTTGTTCTGGTGATCAATATCCCGAGCTTATATGTTCATGTTTGTACTAGGATACTGAGAGAACAAGGGACAGTATATACCTACTGGTTATGGTTTCCTTCCTGATATGCTTATTTGTAAGACTTTATTTGTTATCAGAAGATGAGTCTGAAAAGGAGTGGAATAGTCAAGAATGGACAACATTAAATTGAATCACGATTAATAATCAAAACGTTACCATTGAGTATGAACACCTTACTCCTATGGAAAAACACATAATTATTTTCTCCATCCATTGCAGAACAACAAAGGGGATTCATAAAGAGACATCATATACATATATTTCTGCAGTTTTTAAAGAAATAAAATGGATAGATAATGTGTTTGATGCAATGATAGGTCGCCAGTTCTAGGTATATATGATTATAAGCAAACAATTTCCCATGATTAAGCTAGTTGATATATCATTATTATGCAAGTATGAGATTGGTTGGATTTCTGATAATTAAGTCCACTATATAATGTGATCACAGGATACCGGATGCCATAAACCTTAATCCCTCCCATTCTAGACTGAGCTATTAGCCAACTCCTTTAAACCATGGTGGTACTGCCAAAAAGAATAATGGCCTGATGTCTAATCAAATGACCTGAAAGGTTATACTGCCAGCAAGCATTAACTTATATCATTGCACCAATGTACCTGTAAGCAATACTTCAGTTTTTACCAAATGAGCAGATGTATCAATAGCATTGAACAGCAGGTAGGTCTACTACCATAGGTGTCCATGGTAGAGAAGCAGACTGATTTTAATTGAGACTCTTATCAGGTGTTATATGGGTTACAGACAGTTGTGTGTTAAGTAATAGATAGACTATGGTTATGAGAGGCTAACTCAGAATAACCACAGTAAACTGGCTGGCACCCTTATAGGGTGCCTGCCAGTCTACAGTAGTCATATTTTGAGTTAGCCTCACATAACCATTGTCTATCTGTTTTAAACCACAGCTGTGAGGTTGTGTGAGTCTACGCAGAAATAACCAAGGTGTGAACTCCTTTGTCTTAGCCCTCCGCTGTGGTTTAAAGACATACAGAGAAATCAGAGAGCCCACCAATTGTGCCGGAAACTCCCTTCCGATTGATGCATTGTCAGAATCTGAAAGGAGAGTCCAGCAGTATAAGACTCTTACAGCCTGTTTGACTCACTGAGAAGAGTCTACTACATCCTTTGCGTGGCTCTCATTGCAATACCAGGCACTGGAGAGCGAGAGAGAGAAAGAGAGAGAGTAGTCTAGGAGGCGTTGGGATGGACAGGCCTCACATCATCTCTGTGTACGCAAAATTTCAGATGATAATATATAGGTTATGACCATGTTCCTATATGGCTTCTTCCCATTCTCTAATCCCATTTACGTCCATTGCAGGCCTGTACCGCAGAGCAGACACGATGGAGGTTGTGTCCCTAAACAACAAGAAGCCACCACAGGCTCCTGAGAAGCCACCCTCTAATGGCTTCTCTGAAACAGGCGAGGCTTCCTCACCCGAGTGGCGCCCAGCCTACCCTAGTGGTGGGCCTTCATCTAATGGACTTACTGAGGAGACAGACACGGTGGACGCCCTCCCCTCCAGGGGTAGGGATTCCCAGGGGGTTACTGGAGGAATAGGACACATAGCATTAACATCCTCCAGGACTTCTCTCTCCGAGCCCTCATCGGCCTTAGGGGTTCAGGGATTAGGCTCACAGAGCAGAGACAATGGCTTGGCATCGGGGTCGTTAGTCACTACCAGTAGGGAGGATGGGTTTGGTACTGGAGGAGGTGCTGGAGGAGGGACCTACACTAGCACTGGCATTAACCAGGGTGTGGTGCAGCTCAGCAAGTCGCGCTCAGCTGATTTCCTTCTGCCCAGGGAGAAGTCAAGTCTCCATAGCCAGAACCTGGATGTAAGCACCGTTCCTCCAGCCCAGGACACCACCCATAACCCATCCCCACGTCACCGCTTCCACATAGACCAACACGTGGCCGTCATCACATCCAGGCATATCAGGACAGGCTCCTCCAACTCCTCTAAGGGCTCCTCCAGTGGCTCATCTGCAGCCAATGGCTCCTCCGGGCAGGGGCAGGAGCAGAAGATGCCCCCACAGCAGAAGACGCCACGGATCCAGGCATCTCACGTGGCCTTTAGGAGGGCCAGGACCGTGTACGGCATGCAGGGGTCGGGCAGTGCACCAAAGGCACAGCCTGATGATTCTGTGGTAAGGACAGTTATACTTTTGTTATAAACTTATACTTCAAAGAATGCTTAAGATTTTACGAGCTGCATGAGTTTTAAATCTATCACGATACATGCATGAATGCGACCCTGGCGGGGAACTCGCCAGAGTTGCATTCAAGCATCATGCTGACCCGCAAAGGATTGGCATGGAACATGGATGCAATCATTTGCCAGCATATCAAATAGTGTGTGTACTATATGTTAAAGGTAAAATATCATTAAAAAGGTTCCTATCTCAATCAGGCTCTTAAAGAGATGGCAATTGGGTTTGAATATCATAAAAGCGGTTACAATACATGTAGCCAGCAACCATCCAATATACATAGCTTTGCCTTTTGTTGCTTAGTCTTTGAACTAGAACTATACACCCTGAAAGGTGTGTTCCAGGGAAAACAGATTAGAATGTACACTTTAGACCTGCTCCCAACCAGATACAGTAAATGTGTGTTCTAATTCAACCTATTAAAGTGAAGATGTATTTCAATGAGTCTGTACAAGTACTTGTGCAGTCAGGTAAGATATCCAGCGACTGCTAACATCAAAGCAAATGCAATAATTCCCAAGAAAAACAGGATTACCCAGAACACATCAGTGTCAAGGCTAACAAATGAAAAGGTACAAATGCACACGTCCAAATCGATTCGGGTTGATAGCAGGAGTTATTTTCTTCTTGCTTCTCTTCTTCCTTTCATCCTGGGGAATACCGACTACAGGATTTAGGATTCCGTGAACGGCTTAAAATTGCTGGCGCTCCGTGGGTATGGAGTAGGGGTTGGGAGGGGCGCCATGGGTGGGAGGGATAGAGAGTACTGTGGAGCTTAGAGGTAAAATGGCAAGCCGTTTCTGTATAAAAGTCAGACTAGGCAGTCACTGGTAGAACTCCTGTACCATGGCCTGTTGTTTATGTCACCTCCATACTCTTCTCTTCAATGAATGAAATATATTAGGGATTTATTCCATATTTCGTGCAAATATCACATCCCATACATACAGCTCAGGGAGCTCGGTTTTATTCAAAAGACGTGTAGATGACTCTCTGTTGCTAGGAGAATTCTGCTACAGTAGAGTGCTTATCTTGATACCTCAAAGAAAACGGAGATTGCCATAGAAGGTGAGAGATCAATGCAGAAAGGTAGAACAGGGATATCTATTCAGGCTATTAGCACATGATCTGCTTTTATAAGAAGAAACTTTGAGGTGAAAAATCCTTGTTTTAGAAGGCCAGAGACATGTCTCTGGTCTCCAGAGACACTAGCCTCCTCTTTTAAGAAGGCATCATCAACAAAACAATCATGATTGTTTCTCAGAATTTGGAGAGAGATGAACCCGAACCCTAACCCTAACCCCAACCCTATCTGTAGTCTCTTAAAAAAAGGTAGGGCTCAGTCTTTATTGTAAGTTGTGGTCAAAGATAGTGGTCATGTGACAGGATTTGTTTGTCTCCAGGTTCTGACAATAATTCCAGAGGTGATAACTAAGAGAAAGGAATATGTCTCTGGAGACAGAAGACATGTCTCTGGGCTTTTAATAGAAGGTGTTTTCAGCTGAAAAAGGAGATCATGTGCTAATGGGGTGCTCTATTATAGGTTGTGTTATCGGTCCAATACTTCCAACTCTTTGTCAGCTCTCACTACTCTCTCATTCACAGCCCCAACTCCCTAACTACGTACCTCAAACAGAAGCACTAGGAACTTTTCTTCTCCTTTTCATGATACTTGGACCTTGTATAGCTTTCCTTGCGACTTCCAAATCTGAGGACTGACTACATTTCCTCGTGCCCCTGGCTCCCCATACGTATATACTGAGAGGGGGAAGGAGGGGGTTCTTGGGATTGTCCAGCGATGATGCCTGCTCTGATTAGACCAGATTCAAGGTGAAATTATCGTCCAACAATGGTTGGTGCCTGGTCGGCAGTTTCCACCCTGCGTGACCAGCGCCTCCCTCAGTCCCTCCCCACCATTGTACCGCACTGGTCAGCAGTCCTAGTGTCTGACCCCGGGGGGGCAGTCACTCTTTGATGCTAGGTACCAACTGCGAAACTACAGCCCCCCCCCTATTTGGTCATTTGACAGCCCATTGAAAATGTGCATTATTTTAACAGCCCCCTATTTTCTAAGAGGTGAGCTGACAGCCCACCTCTTCCATTTAGAATGAGGTTATTTTGGAATTATATAGATTACTTAAGTTGTGTATGAGATTCAAGGGTTCATTTTTTCTATTTCAATTGTGACAGCCCCTGATTTAGTACTTTCCAGTCATTGACAGCCCCTAATTTTTTACTTTTATGTGATTAACAGGCACACTTTTTCTTGCTTTGGCGCACACACAGCGACAGCTCTTTGGGGTCGTTACTGCAGTTGGTACCCATTCCTATACTGAGTACCCCCCCCGGGTGTCTGACCACCCAGTGACCAGTGAGTGACCACTCCCTGCCCGCTCACGCCACACACACTCACGGCACAGCAGTAATTCACAATGGGCTCTGACACGTTCCGACGTTTGTACTTCTGTACAGAGAGGCAGACTCAATGGTGAGTCGGATGTGGACACAACTATTGTAAATGGTAACATTGTTGATGTTTGATGGTTCCAAGGGAAGGGGAGGTCATGGAGTACGTTGTCCTTGTTGTAGGTATTTGTTTAAGGGAGGATGGGGAGTTGGCAGTATTGTCGACCATTGAAGTGTGATCAGCTGGTGATGGGTTCAGGAGGATGGTAGGGACAGGAAAGGAACTTGGCTAAATTATTGTCATTATTTTGGAGTATCATTGATTTCCTTTTATAGTCATTTGTAGTATGGACCACTATTTTGAACAACACTTTCGCCAACGTGAGCAGGGGCAACTTGGAAGACACTCTTTTAGAATTATAACTTTGATGTGATATCAAACATCAACCTTTATCAGTGCCTCATTATAATTAAATCAGTGACTGGCCTGTGCACAGCAAGCACATAGTGACTACAGTATCAGCCTTATCTATAGTATAATTTTTTTAAATGTATAGTGCGAGAAAAACGATTTAAAACAAATGTGAGAGTTTCTGGAGGTCTCTGGTTTAACGTGTTGAAGTTAAAGGAAGGTGCAGTCAGGCAGTCGTGCCAGTATTCTATAGTTAAGAGGGGCGTGGCAGGGGGACCTCAATGAGGAAAGTGGGGAGGGGGGTCGGTGGGGGAGGCTGGGCAGTTAGAGACAGAGGACGGACGGGGGCTCGTTGGGGGGTTGGGGAGTGAAAGCGGCTTGACCACCCCACGTGGACAGTAATCACCCACCACACGCTAATTGTCCATTTGCGGCCCAAGTGGTCACCGCCCGCGCGCGCCGGAAGTCGGGGGTCGACGACGGCGATCGTCGGCGGCGCGCTCTAATCACGGTCGTGTCCTAATGCCCAACAACAACCCATCAAACCGCCATGTCGCGCGCCACGCGCATGCGCACTGACGACGAGGGTAACCCTAGCCTTCCCTCCCACCCACATCAAAGATGGCGCGACGCCTAGCGACGAGATCCCGCGTTAGGAACGCGGACTTCATGGAGCAATCTATGGGCTATTATCGGCCATTGAAAAAGTCAGGCAGCTCCGCTTCCTTCCCCTCACTTCTATCCTAGCCTTCCACCCCCCCCCCTCACACACACCAGCCATGCCCCGCCGACTGCTCGGCAGTCCCTCTGTCGCGTCGCCCGACAACGCGACGTCGGCGCCGGAAGTAGGTTTGTTAGCGGGCCTCATTCCGAGCCCGGCGTTTCAATCTTGGTGCATTTTAGCCGGACAATGGCGGGTCACGGGATGACGGGAGCGGGAAGGTGTATTTCCGCAGCTCCCGGTGGATGCAGTATGAAATGCCGTATCAGTGAAATGCATTGCTATGATTAATGGTAATAGCACTTTACCTTTACTAAATCTTATACTGTTAAAAAATGCAATTTTGTGCAATATATTGGCTTGCAGGGTGGAAGGGGTTAATAAACGTAACATGCTATTGCTGTGTTCTGCCTCAGGCATACCAATGCACATGTGTCCCACGTTCATTAAACATCACTCAATTCAATCTGCTATAAATGTATAGTTAATATATGCATCTATCAATAACCTAGTGAGTGAGGGCTCAAATTGAAATACATTATTCAATAAAAAAAACCCATCATAGATGGCGCGCCATAATATGGCACATGGAGTGGGGGGCAGTCAGTATCCGGTCTACACTGAGCTGGTTGCCGGCGGGCTTTAATGAGCAGCTCAACCTGAGGTCACGTGGGGAGACCTGAAGGTCACAGAGCAGCTCACAGAGGTCACAGAGCAGCTCTCAGAGGTCATAGAGCATCCCTTGGTGCGAGGAGGTCGGTCTGAGCTGCTCCAGGCCAGGTCAGGTGTCCTCTAAGCAGCACATACTGCTGGTGGTGATTCTCTACTTAAGTTAACCCTTTAGAGGCCGCATAGTGCTTTAATGTGCTATGCTTCTTGTGGTATAACCTGATGCATGGATTTATTAACCATGCAAACCCTTCTGGAGTTTATGAGCCCTATGGGATAGGCATAATGCTTGCATGCAGCACATGCGATTTTCTCGCCACGCCAGGGCTTCATTCATGCATCATGGCGACCAACGGAATATAAATAAAAGCGAAATGCAGCCCTTAAAGGGTTAACCAGGTCCTGAAGCCCATCACCTCCTCCTGCCCATGACCTGGGTGATCTATGAGGGCGTGTAGGCCTCACTCCTTTAACCCTTCCCCTAGATACACTGGCACATTATATCTCCACAGGATATAGCCTACTGAGTTTTTGACATTTTGGTATTTTTGACAATTTAGGTTCCATAGATGGGGCAGTATTTGTTAATTGGTTCATGGGGAAGGCTCCTTCTCAACTACATGTATTATATATCTCATAACCAGTAATTGTGCACTCCTGATGTGCACTATTTAGACTTTCCTTTATTAGTCATTGGGTTAGGTGTTCTGCAGTGAACTTACTGCGTTTGGCAACAGGTATGGTAAATATTGTATAATACATATACAAATGGCCATTCAATACTGTCTCCCCTTAATTACATATAGGATATGCGCCCAGTCGACTTCTCCATACTAGACCCCATGTATCAACTCCAGGCAAAACAGTTCCAATCCCTCAACTCTATATTGGCTTGACCTGTTCTACCCTATCTTCCCCTACACCCACCACACCCCATCCTTCCCATGGCCTACCCCTTTAGTTGATCACTCTCACAGAAACCCAATATTTCCCCTTCGCCGTCACTAATCCCCAACCACTGATATTAACCTGGCTCCCATGTTCTTTCATGTCCATTTACCCTTTCATGTCTCATTTTCACAGTCCCCATGCTGAAGGTCTGGCGACTAGGGCCATAATTAATTACAAAGATCGATCTCGGGACCTCTTCCCATCGTCATTTTCATTTCCACAGGCGAGGGTTGGGGGAGTGTGTGGCGGGGTTTGGATGGCCCTTCTTGTGCTTTGAGCTGGGATTATAGAGACTCAATTAGCGGATATGGCGGCGACCACATGTGGCTCGCCGACCCTCTACTCACCGAGTGGAGCAGCTCAAGGGGGACTGGAGCTGCTCATCGAGCCCCAGCCTCCCATTGTGTCCCCAGACCCCCATTGTAATTACTCCCTATCAATGAAGCAGCGCTAACCCTTTGAGGGCAGCATGGTGCTTTAGTGCATTAAACCCATTGGTCGTTACATTGCATCAATCAAGCCCTGGAGTGTCTACTTGTCAGGGCTGCATTCATGCATCATGCCGACCTCATTGAGTTGATACACTCCCAAAGTGTCGCCATGATGCATGACTGCAGCCCTGGTGATTAAACCCACCATGGCAGCCAATAAGCACAGTTTATTAAAGCGCTGCGGGTAGGCCGTCCTTAAAGGGTTGAAATGATTATTTTTCTGGAGGAGGGCTGTAATTTATGGGGATGTGCTCGGTAATGAAGGGTACCGGTAAATGCGTGTTGTATTGGTTTTAAACTGACCTGGACATTAGATAGGCATTTGACATCTCCCGACCTCATCCATAAATCACCCATAGTCACTGGTCAACGCAATGGGTTCTATACGTTAAGCTAGAGAGACTAGAGACAGCTACCGGTAGTTTCTCTGGTTAGACATATCCCGGGGATATATCTCCCCTTGTTCAATACACTATGTTGGTCATACAAGTTACACAGCACAGAGAGAAGCAAAGGTGTCAACTGTGTCTCCCACGTGGCTCTGGTAAAATAGAGAGTTAAACAGCTAATGACTCTGCTTATATGAAGGGTCAACCTGGGTTGACTCTCTACGATCAGTGTCAACTTGAGTTGACTTTCTACGATCAGTGTCAACTTGAGTTGACTTTCTACTATCAGTGTCAAAAGCTATTTGACACTCCATTTTTGCCAGAGCCGCGTGGGACACATGCACAGTTGATACCTTTTCTGTGTGAAGCCACCATACAGCTCTGTCGCAAATTACTCAGGATAACATATTCTAACCATATATATACATGCATATCCACAGATTCATCCACAGGAACCATACCAGTCACACCTTCACTAAATCATGTTTACCTTCCTTATACCTTGCAGGCTGCAGTCGCCACACCCAAGGCCATGTCCAGGGACCCCCAGGAGTACGCCTTCATGATCCCCCGAACCGTCACCTTCATAGCCTCGGACGGCGAGTGTGACCCAGGAGTACCTGGGATTAAGAAAACCACCAGGAGGGGATCATCCCAGGACCGCAGGGCGCCAAAGGGCGCAGGTTCTCCAGGGCTTATAGCAGCGCCCAGCAAAGGAGCAGGCGCCAATAGGTCACGGACAATGAGTTGGGGCGTACAGCCAGTGGGGAGCCCAGATGAAGGGGTCCTGGGACCTACTAGTACAGGTGGGAAGGGCAGCAAGCCCACCCTGAACCTCTACATGCGACCCACCAAAAACTCGCGACTCAATCGGCCATCACGCAGATAACTAGTATTGTCACATATATAGCATAAGGCCAAAAAAGAAAAAGGTTTGTTTCAGGTCACCAGACCGACCCTATCAAAACAGGGCCTACCCTACGTTTTTTTATGCAATTTCTAAAAATAAATTCTGTATTTTTTCCATTTTTTGGTCAATTTTAGGGTCTCCGGACCGGCCGGCTAGTACTTTCATGTTAGAAAAAAATGTTAAATAAATCCGACCTACCGACCCTACATTTTCTGCCCAAGTTACCTGAAACAAACCTTTTTTTTCTTTTTTGGCCGTATGTCAGTCATCTCAGTCGTCGGTTTTATCTTTTCTAAGGTGAGAAAAGAGAAGACATTAAGACGTATGATATCTACCTTGCTTTACTGCAAGTCTCAACCAAAAGTATTAGCATTTATCATGTGCGTGAATTTGACCTGTCCAGTGCCAATTTCATTTTCTTATTTAGCATAGTATTTAATTGTATTACTAGGGTATATGGGACATCCATTCTGAGTCTACGTAGTGTGTATTACTACCGTTCTGTGATATGCCTTGTATAGTTAACATGTCATAATAAGTGGTTTGAAGAAAACGTTCAAATGAAAGAGTTTCATGTATAGTAGTTCTAACTAAAGATAATTATGCTTGGTGCTTTTTAACAGAAGATTCTTGTAAATAAAATGAACATTGTTTTCCCTGGAACTTCATAGCGATCATTAGACGGAAACAGTTTTTTATTTAGAAAAGCATTAATGTGATATCTCCCTGTGATATATATTTAGTTTCATTCAATAAAACATCATTTCACACAATTGCCTTGCTTGTATGACTATACGATATCTAGAGACATCGCTGATTGTCAAGTTCCAATGTTTCTCAATATATATGGTGGCATTTTCGTGATTATGTTTTCGAGTTATTGAGGAACAGTTAATGCTATTGTTAACTCTCCTAACACTGAAAAGTTGGCATTTATGTACATTTATCCTATTTTGCACCCACCCACCTCCCCTTCTATAAAGACACAATAGTGGGTCTATCCTTTATGGCACTACACACTGTTTCTTAAGGTTGATTGCAGGCTTCAACCTCAGCCCGCAGCAGCCTTTAAAGGGGCTGTCATCTAGCCCAGGGGGAGATCGGAGGTGAATATGTTCCCCAGGAAAATGGCCATTACAATTTGCCTGGGGCCAGAACGGCATTAGTAGGAGCAAAGCAATTAACTGGTCATCACCCGGCCACAGTGAGAACGGCCAAAACACGACCCCACCCCCTCTCTCTGCATCCCCATCCCCAACCCCCACCCGCCCCCACATCTCCCCTCGTCCTAAAATAGCATCAAGTAGACAGTGGTTTATGTGTCCTCTCATCACAGCTCCCATGATGTCAGTCTATAAATAACTACCTCCAGCTGGTTAATTGATTACTCTAGCACAGTAAGGGATATGCTATTATGCACTATGGTTATCACTCATTGCAAAAACATCCCCCATATAGCACCCACCCCTGGCTCACAGTCCTACTCATGCTATCCATATTGCATGTGTTGTGGGCAGTGTTCCTGGGGAGAAGGATGGGATGATGTGTAATTCACATGCAGATTGTGTCTATGATTACACCCGGCCGCTTCCATGGCTATTCCCATGAGGCTGGTCAGCCTCTCCTGTCTATCTCACACTGCCCTGGACACCCACCAACTGCTGCCCTTTTTGTGGGACTGAATAATGAGGATGACTAATCATGTCCAGTCCTCGGTGCACCACCCCCTAACGACGTTGTAGTTCTACTCCCAAAACAAAAAGCTGCAAATAGATCGACACACTTTTTAGCGTTTCTAATGGTATAACTATAAGTGTACTACATTGGATAAGTGACCTCTAATTGGAATCAACCACGTATGCCAGGTAAAGAAGGAGCTTATAGCTTATAATATATCAACTGTCTAAGGACAAAATAACACAATACACGCCCAGGGCACCTACGGCTCCCACATTATCAGTTCCGCAGATTCGTGGATTTCTACCTGGATTTCCATATTTTTATTTCATCACCATTTCAGGATCTTTGAGGAAGAGCTTCTGTGTTTCTTAAAGATACTGATGGACTCAACACTATAGTGTCCGCTAGTATTAAATATAGAAATAACAAATCAGTGACATTAATAATATACATAACTGCTCATGCCTGGATCTATGCACAGTGCATGCAGATATGGTGTAAAACGGCTCCTGGTGTGGTCATCTGCTGCCCAGGCACCCCCATCCCTCAGCCTCCTGGTCAGTGTACCAAGGGACCTGGGCAGTCAGGCTGTCCGGACCTGATTACATTACACACAGGTAATTAATAGCCATAATGCCATGTTCCCCCCGCCTCCCAAACTAATGACTGCCCTGACCCGGAAAATGTAGAGGTTATGTTGGGATGGGAGTAGGAGCGACAGGCGGCCAAAAGACGACACGGTAATGGTGTTTGCCTCTGCCAGAGTCTTGACAAGGTCTTGGGGAGGGAATCATATCCATTATATGATGCTGCTGCTTGATATGGTGATGGAGGTGGTTAATCATGTAATTTTACATAATGGTTATTTATGATAGATATAAGAAAATCTAGATACCGTATGTTGTTAAGATAATAACAAATCGCATCAATAAATGCATCCAAGAACAACTAATGAATTTCTGAATGTCAGAAGGATGTAATTGTATTTGAATTACTATCTCTATACATGTATAAAGATGTTATTAAAATAGTTTTGTTCAATAAACAGTTTTTTTTAAACCCAAATCATTTCTGTCTAATGCTATAATCGCACCTTACACAATATGTGAGCCAATAACCCCGTCCAATACACTATACGTATAAAAATGTAATGTATAACTTTAGACACACAAACAAAATATTAAGTATTGCATAGATCAGAAACAAAGTTTGCACGACTTCCACTAAAATTATCTCTGATTCCAATTATCACTCACCTGATCCTTCCTGTCAACCATTCAAGAACACTTACATTCACAAAAAGGTGACGAGTTATTTTAATCCTTTAAGAGTGACTTTCATTCTGAAGGCCTTAACAGTTTTTGGTGGGTGTGAAGTGGTCAAGGGACCTGCTATGGGGCTTTGCTCGGGGTGGTGTTGTCCCCGTATAACCATTTAGATGTCACATAGTGCATTAATGCATCAGGCCCTTCCTCGTCATGATGCACGAGTGCAGCCTTGGCGACTAAATCCCCAGTGCTAAATTCAATCATCAGACTCACACAAGATTATTGATATATTTCTGAAGGGTTGTTATGATGCATGAATTCAGCCCTGGCGAGTTACTCACCATTGTTACATTCATGCATCATGACCACAAAGGGTATATTAAATTAAAGCACTATGCAGTCCCTAAAGGGTTCATAAAGAGTGGTGAAAAGAGGCAGGGAAGGGCCTGGGGCGGTGTGCAGTGTTCACAAAGAGCTAATCACTGACCGTCACACGGTGGTCATTGCTGTGGTCAGCCCCTGCACCCCTCCCCACATCTCCCCCTCCCCCTGGACACTGACAGAACACAATCTGGTTACTACTCAACTAAATATAAATAAACCACCCAGCCAACCACAAGTGGTCTAATATACCATGTATATACTGTAGATCTCAACTATGTTCCTTTGTTTGATATGACTTAGTAACCACATATTGAAACACAGGATAAATACCATAGAGCTCATGCTTGGATCTGGGAATGGGTGGAATGGGTGGGAGAATGGCCAGTGGCTATGTGGTGTTCCCTTTACAGCCCAATGCCTGGCGGCTGTGGGTTGGGTGTGAGGAGAGGGGAGGGTTGTGGGTGTGGTGGTCACTCCCAAACGGACATTAAGGGCCGTCGGGCACCGCTAATGTCTGCCTAACCAAACAGAACTTAATTGAGCAGACAATCTGTGCTGTAAGAAAACCACCATCGGTACTAAATGAATCCACATCAGAACCTATTGCAGTGCTGTCGTGGAGGGGGGGGGGGTGAGGAGGGATTCAGGTGAGATATGGTATGTGTGGAAGAGTTCTGTGGGGAAATTGTCATTATAGTGAGCAATGGGTAAGGCAGTGGAAGGAGACTCATATACGTTGTACACGGCAATACTAAGCTTATGAGAAACCGTATGGGAAAGAGGAAAGGTGTTTTTCTCTACTGCGGAGCGAGACAATTGAGGCATTAAGAGAAAACATGGAAAGGGGCATCGGGGGGGGGGGGTCATTCATTTATTCCAGGACAAGGTAAATATTCACTTGGATCACATAAATTTGTTCCAATGCGTTTGTCCCAACTTATAAACAGCCATGTGGGTCTGCTTTAGTGCTTAGCTCTGCTACCACTGATATATTCATGCAAGTCTTGGTGAATACAGCAGCTATTTATCTCTCGTTTTTGGCCTTCTATTATCAATAATATTCTTAACTACTACTTTGCTTCTTGGTTAATAAGATGTATGATATTATTGTTCTCCAGTTACCCATGTATGTGAAAGAGTAATACAGCAAACGTCGGTGTCGTCCCCAACTGTTGCCTGCCCCCCCCCCCCCCATCAACTCCTCTACTGGAAAGCTCCACTCACATGACAATGTATATACCTGACCCAAGTGGCCTCTAAGACTATTATCCGCCTCTACACCAGCATACTGTCGGGGCATCCCGTGGATGGCTCTATATTCATAAGTAAGACATCAAATATGACTGTGGTAGTGTCTAAGCCCTGCCACTCCTGCTCCGTCACGTACTATGCCTCCTCTCGGGATTAAGTCTACATAATCTACACGACCCCTATACCCACCATAGGTCGCTGCTGTCTGTCGCGTTTTCCAGGAGCAAGCAACAAAGAGCAGAGGTCCCCCCTCTCACCCCCTCCCCTTCCAGTCCTCACTCTCTCCCGTCCTGTGACGATTTTCACCTGTGTTTACTTTCCTCCCACCATTTACCACTTGAAAACGTCCACCTCGCAAATCGGCTTTGTGTGTATCCAAGTGAAGCCGCCGATTGAGCCGTAGTCCTCAGAAAGCTTTCTCTGGTATTATTCCCTTATTCTCATGGTCCCCGTCTATTTTTTCTGAGGCGGTAGGTAACATGAGATGGGTTTAGTATGTGTAGTCAGGGTCCAGGTGTCGAGGCAGATCGACTGGCCTTTTGATAGTCAGTGGTCTGCGACGGGGCCGATTTACATATGGTGGGGCCTACTGATAAAAAGGTCGCCGATTAAAAGCTCGCCGACACCGAGGCGTGCATCCTAATTCTGAGTTTACTGGTATGGGAGTTTTGAACGCTAGGGAAAGTGGAAAGTGGGCGCCAAAAACAAGACTGATGTCCGTTCCGAAACACTTCTCTGAGTGCCCATATGCACCTGCCCCCAGCTTTATTCTATATATTCAGAGTGCCATATCATTCAGAGAAATACAGGCAGGTCGTGCCTCAAGTGGTTTATGTTTTGTCTCGTCGCTATAATAGCGGCTATTACTCTCTCCCTTGCTATTCTATATTGCCATATAATTGCCAATTCATACAAATTATGGATAACTATGATATGCGTTGAAAGAATAGGTGGACTCAAAAGGGAAGTTATGTTTTTTAGCACCGATCATCAAAACGGTTAAGTAAAAATGAATGCGTCTTGCCTTCCCTTTCCTCTGTCTCATCTCTGATGCAAAGAATCAGAATTGGGACGAGAGGACTACGAACACTACAACATAGGTTGGCCACAAACCATATCTCACCAAATCTAAAAATAGCACCACAATGCCTCCCCTTTACGCTCTGCCGACCCCGTTAATGTCTCTAAGATATCTATAGGACTGCACTGATATAGAGTAACTACATTGTGCCTACATTCTATATCAGCTCCCCCAGTATAGGGTGACCCTATATTGTGACTGTAAGGTCCTATCGACGAGCCCTAGGGTAACCTTTACTCGTGCCGGGTCTCCTGCGGGGCCAGTGTCTAACCACCAAGGGTCAGACTACAAAGGGCAGACCTCATTAAAAGGGCCTGGCCTTTTGTCAAGGATCTAGAAGAAAGAAGCAATTATCCACCTCCCCCCTTGGCGGAAACCCGACCCCATGGCCGCAGAAATCCGACCTCAGCGTTTGAATCTACCATGCATGCCAAGTACTGTATCTCCCAATTGATAAGTATACCTCTGCTGCAGCTAGATAACTGTATTTTCTACCTGTATGAGCTAGTCATATATCTTGTCGAGTCATGTGTCAATCACAAAATAGTATTCCATATTAACATTTTAAATAAGGAACTGTAAATAAGAGAATAGAATCTTACTAACTGGATTGACAGTATAATGCACTGGCAATAAGAGAAGACATTATTTTTTTAGTCAATAGCATTTTTCATATAGGTGAAAGTTAATTTCACCAATTTTGATCATCACTTTGGGAAACTATCTTTTCATCAGAGTAATTACACCGCAGTAGGGGTCCTGATATACCCATACCCACCCCCTGTCAGTCCAACACTTGCACGTGTCGGTTTGCAATGTCGACCGGAAAGAGATACCCGAGGCCTGATATTGCGCATGCGCGAGGGGACGGAAGCCACGTGACACTAGGGCCGTTCTGCGCATGTCAGAGACAGGTAAGGTGAGATGCCTCTGTTACCTAAACCACAATTAAATGCGTCGAGTGTCTAACCCCCCCCCCCCCCCCCCCATCTCCAACTACCCACCACACTCCCCACCACACACCCTTACCAGACTGTCACCACACAGCCACACACAGAGTTAGACTTGTAACCACGTTTCATACACACTACCTTTAACATTTAGGGTAAGCTATGACTCAAAAATAGGGGCTAGTTGAAAATGAAATGTCAATACATTTACTGCAAATTGCTTGTAAAAGCAGGTTTGAGCACAACCAAGATGCCAATCTCCAATTCCATTTAAGGGGTTGTTAAAACAGGGAAACCGTCATCATACTCTTGCCTTGAACCCCACCTCATCTATCTAAGGCCATGGGTACCACTCCCCTCTCCACTCTAATTCTTGCTGGAGGGGCAGTAAGGATATGGCATTTAATACAAGCTACCGATGGGGGAAGTACTGTTTCGCCTGCCGCCAGAGAATTCTACCCAACATTAGGCCATGGTGAAAATGAGATCAGCGTGTCTAGGGAGACGTCCACATTGTTTTCTATCAGTATAATTGCTTCCTGTTCACTCTTTCAACTTATTTCAAGATTGTATCCAAGTACAATGTCAGTGTCGTCTTTCCTAATGATGTAGAAGGTCCCCTTCTCCTGACCGTGCCTCCTTCTGTACAATAGCTATCCCGCCTTGACCACCATGGTAGATTCCAGGCAGAACGCGTTACCTTCGCGTGACCACTGAGCCGTGGCCCTCTGGGGGGTCTCCACGACGGTGCCCAGTCCAGTGAGCACCAGAGAAAGGCCCCATCCTCCAGTGCCTGCCTTCAAAGGTCTTAAGACACCAACACTAAAGCCTCCAGGTACAACAACAGGCACCTACACAACCATGCCATGCCCTTCATGGAAACGCCTTCCCGGAAAGCTGGTGCCAAGCCTCCCGCGGTGCCGCCCCACTCAGCCTCCCCGCCTCATTGCCTTTCCTTGGTCGTCGATTCAGTTTGCTCGATTGCCGGGACGGAGAGGCAGCAAGCGGCCAAAGGCTGCGACCATTCAGGCCAACCCTGTACATAGCCAACCCTTAACACGTCTCCCACATGCTTCAGTCGGCCCTAGCAAAATCCCTGACTCGACCAGAACACCAAGGCTAATCCAGCCATACCTTTAGTGTGGCTCAACTTCTGCTTTTTAGTGTGGGATAATTTATTGGCGACCATGGGCATGGCTGTACCTGGGCTCTCCTCTCACCTGCCTGTGGATTGTGTATGTCTGTAGGGCGGTGTCTTTGATGGGGTTTGCTAATGGCGTCCTTGTGTTTCCCTTATTGGCTTCATTTAAGGGGTTGTTGTGCGGTTACTGGTGGTCCATATGGTGATTAGGTGCTGATCCCACCTGTTCACTGGTCGGACATCTTGTCTGGTGTCTACTGTGGTCAGGTTTACTTGACGTAAACTTGACATAAACCATATGTTCTCTCTCTCGCTAGAACTATATTGACAAGTCTTTGTCACTATTACATACCATTAAATTTAAGTTTCATGGCATGGCCATTACTATAGTCAGCTACGTTGACTAATTTACCTGTAGATACACAATGAAATTAACAGTTGGTGAAACACATAAAGAGATATGCAGACAGGACAATCCAACCATGGGGGGGGGGGAGACTTGTCCAGCTGAAAAAAGGTCAAACATTTCCATGTTCGCCCCTACTACCAATTTGAAAATGCTTTTCAAAACCCGTCCAAACCAATTTTTCCATTCCTGTTAATTTCACCACACAAAAGTCATGTAATCACAATACAATAACAGGTATTGTATATCAAGAACGCTATTCATAGTTCAATAGTGTGTATAGTGGAATTGTCTACTCTTCTTGACAGTTCACACTTACATAAGTATGATTCTATCATCTTATTGACAGTTCCTCATTTGAATTGACAGTTGGAACTGTAAGAGGTGGAGGCCATTTCGTATTTTGACAATATATATTTCGGTTGTAAATATACTGAAACATGAATATAAGATAGAACTTCATACCGTCCAGTTAGTCCCTGTCTTTTTGGTCAGTTGAAAAGGGGCTCTGGGGGGTAAGACAGACTGTGTCGAGATCCAAAAAGGTCTGCACTTCTGCTACCTTGGCTACCGGTATATTGTTGATACTGTATATCCTGTGAAGGATTACTTTGTAATCATTACTCATTATCGGCTGTGATAGAGTTATGATAAGTGAGCAGTGATGCTCTTGTATAGCATATACTGAATAAGATATACATCAGTGAACTTCTACTGTGTTCTTTTTGTTGGATCATAACAGCTGTATACCCTACACTCTAAGAAAAGTGTGTTGCGTGAACATGCATAAGGATTTATACACACAAACACATTTTTGTGATCAACACACGTTTGGCAAAGAGTGCGTAGTGGGTAGTGTGTCACACCAAAATGTGTGTTAAAAGTGGCTGCAGAAAAGCGTGTTGATAAGTGCGTAAACGTAACACACTGCTCTTAGAGTGTATGGCAGTAACAACCATCATAGTCTGCCAGACGGTTTCACTGTTATGACATATTGTCCAACCATTTAATTAGTCTGAATTGTCATATTACAGCCGAACTACTGAACCTCCTACCAATATTCATACATCAGACCTCGTTGATCCTTAGCCATTCCATCCCTAATTGGGGTTTCCCTGCATCCTCCCTTGCATTACAGGTGACAGCCTTTTAATTGTGTAATTTTCCTTGTGTCCTCCCTCAGTCTATTGGAGTGGAAATCAATGTATATCAAATTCTAACCTCTAACTACACAAGAGAAAGTCAGAAATCATCATCATAATAATAATAATAATAATAATAATAATAATAATAATAATAATAATAATAATAATGATAATAATAATAATAATAATAATAATTAAAACAAGTGTTTATAGATATCATGCAAAAAAGGTTTTAGTGATTTTATGCAACTCCTGTTCTTTAAATGGCATTGCCCCTTTTGTACAGAGCTAGAAAATATATATTTCTACCTATATGTTACTTTTTATTTATGCTGAATCCTCAAATACTAGTGTAGGGCACCTATTACAATCATTGCTGTGATTAAAATTTCATCAAAATCCTAAGATGATTGACAGGTGTGACCCCAGGTCAGCAGATGACCTGAGGTCACGCCTGTCAATCACCCAAAAGTACAATTGCCCTAATAGGGCACAATCATTGGGAACAGAAAGCATTTGACCATACCTACCCCCAGTATACAGGCCCTGGGGATTCTATTGGAACTATTGTCATGTTGCTAGGACCACTCTGTTACCTAGCAACAGCAATTCCAAACATTCCATGCCTAGCAACCGGCACAATCATTGGGAGCAGAAAGCATTTGACCATACCTACCCCCAGTATACAGGCCCTGGGGATTCTATTGGAACTATTGTCATGTTGCTAGGACCACTCTGTTACCTAGCAACAGCAATTCCAAACATTCCATGCCTAGCAACCGGCACAATAAGTGGGAATAGAAGGTATTTGACCATACCTACCCCCAGTATACAAGCCCTGGGGATTCAAATGGAACTATTGTCATGTTGCTAGGACCATTCTGTTACCTAGCAACAACGACTCCAAACATTCAATGCCTAGCAACCGGCACAATAAGTGGGAATAGAAGGTATTTGACCATACCTACCCCCAGTATACAAGACCTGGGGATTCTATTTGAACTTTTGTCATGTTGCTAGGACCACTCTGTTACCTAGCGACAGCAATTCCAAACATTCCATGCCTAGAAACAGGCACAATAGGTGGGAATAGAAGGTATTTGACCATACCTACCCCCAGTATACAAGCCCTGGGGATTCTATTGGAACTATTTTCATGTTCCTAGGACCACTCTGTTACCTAGCAACACCAATTCCAAACATTTCATGCCTAGCAACCAGCATAATAGGTGGGAATAGAAGGCACTGACCGTACCTACCCCTAGTATACAAGCCCTGGGGATTCTATTTGAACTTTTGTCATGTTGCTAGGACCATTCTGCTACAACAGCAGTTCCAAAAATTCTATGCCTCGCAACTGGCATAATATCTGACCAACTGCCCTAAATTATTTGTCATCCCCCACTGCCATGGATGCCTTTAATTTCAGTTGATCACAATAATCTAAAGATTATATGGAGAGATCAAGCCAGAACGGAAAACTTGTGTTCGGTTCTGACTTGTAATAATAATAATAATAATAATAATAATAATAATAATAATAAAACGACTCCATACATATACAAGAGAATACCAGGAATCATAATCATTATAAAATAAAGAGGCTTCTTTTTAATGGAAATATACATTGGTACACCATAAGTGACCCGATAAAGAAAAACCAACACGTGCATGGGTTACATTTACGAAACATTTAACAGACTTCAAAGGCATATGGTGTGCTCAAGTATATCATTTGTGTATAATATATAGTAGTACATTGTACCCCATGTTGCATGATTCCTAAGAAATCTGAACCATTTAAGTGGCATGGAGAATCATATCAAAGAATAAGACTTAGTGTTCCAGTATTGCATTTGAATTCAAATTGCAAACTCGATAACGGCAGACTCTGCACCCTTACTCCACCAGAGGAATGCCTTTATGATTATTTGAGAGATCATTACCGAATGAACATTACTTCCAGCACCCAGTCACCAGTCAATGGGGGCTGCCGTTACAAATGCTGTTCCCTGCTCATGTGGGTCTCAGACAAGGTAGTCTATTGAGGTGTGTATTTTCATAACGTGTGGTAACGGTAACGGTAACCGCTGCTCACCAATCTCAATCACACACTTACTTCTCCCTCAGTACACCACCTCTCACTGCCACTGAGAACAACACTCAACCCTCTAAGGGCTGCATCCTGCTTTAATACACTGTGATTTATGAATGCAAACCTGGGGAGTAATTTGCAAGGGATGCATTCATGCATCATGCCAGCCCTATGTAGTTGATACACTATCGAAGGGTGGGCATGATACATGTACATGAATGCAGTCTCTCCCTAGCCCTGTATCCACGCATCATGACGATAAAGGACACCGCACATTAAAGCACTATGTGGCATTTAACGTGTTATTAACTGTGTCTTAAATACAACTGCACCAGGGCAGGTGCTATGGCGCAGATTTCCCCAACTATAATAACATGTGTTTGTTGATCCGTGAACACATGAACAGTTAGAGTGGTGTAAGTGGTCCCAGGTCTTCCCGTTACCCCCGACCACAGAGGCAGCCAACCATGGGTCCCTCACCGACCTGTCACGGTACACATTCACACAGACTGGTATTGGGACCATCATGGCTGACTAGTTCTGTGTGCTGGATAAGAGACCCTGTATCATGCTTTAACCCTTTAATGGGCATATACTGCTTTAATGAGTATATACCCTTTGTCGACATGATACATGAATGCAACCCTCGTGGGTCTACTCACCAGGGCTGCATTAATGCATCATCCGGACTTTTTGGGAGTCTATCAAGATCATAATATCATGGTGCATGGATGTAGCACTGGTTAGCTACTCACCAGGCCTTTATTTAATGTATCATGACACCCAAGGCCATGACACATTAAAGAACTACTTGGACCTTAAAGGGATAATGGTTCCTATTCTGTGGCCTTTCATCCAGGGTTATAAGACATATTAATGCAGTGGTGAACAGGTCAGGTCGGGCCAACAGACGCCTGCCACTAACGAGGCAGCTGCTGGAGGTGTGGCGCCTTAATGAGAGTCAAAGGTGGCCAGTGTTCTCACTGATAGGTGTGCACTCTGTGACGCATTGTCACAAACTTACGACCCCTGCAGTGCATGAAATGTTTTAATTGAGCAGCTTTGAGCAAAATGTAAAGCTGGTTACTGGCCATAGGTGTTGGTGCAAATTTAAAAATAGTTTTCCGGTAATTTAATGTTTCCCCTCATAGTTGCAATAAGTTGCTTGATCTAGGATCATTAATCACTTTTATATGCTGCTTAAAGTTACTTAAATCCAGTATCTCATGCCGTTTTCTAGGAGCTGCCATATATATGGCGCACTAGAATATAATATGCCTTGGCATAGACATTGTCTGAATCGATATGATAGTTAATTATTTAATAAGTAGGCCTCTAAAATACGGGGTACACAATATATCAACTGAAACATAAGCTGTCGGGAAAGACCAGCTGACCCGCAGATAAAAACATAAGGAAATCGAACGACAACCGCATAGTCCAATCCCGCTCTGATAATATAAACTATGGCCTTACTCAATAAAAAAAACTGATCACGCGAAGTGTGGGTGAACTAACAGTGTTCTCTATACTACCTGGCAAGCACGTAGGTCCCTGGGGGGGAGGGGGAGTGTTGGGTAGGTGGGGTTGGGGTGGGGGGGGGGGAGGTAGTGGCACACCTGGGAGCATACCTGCAGTGACTGCGTGTCAGCCAGGTGCCAAGGCCTTTGATCCTGTTTCTATACCGCCTCCCCTCCCGGCCACAACCCGTGAACCTCCATATCAATACATAACGGCCCATAATAGGCACTGACCCCGGCCCCTGTTTGTTGTAATCGCGCAGCAGCCATTATCACTGAAGCACACACGAGGAAATCTGAATCGCGCCTCGTTCGATAAACTCAACAAATGTGGGGATTGTTGGGGGGTGGAAAGGGGGGAGTTCGCGCCCGGCGAACAAAGGCTACAAAACGGAAGGTGCCCTGGCAGCATTAGGGAAATATATGAGCAAAGGTGCTGACAAGAATGACGTGAAAATATTGGACCTGGGAGGGTGAAAGCAGCATAACAAATACAGCATTGTTATGGCGCACACGGTGTCAACAGGCTGCTAGGCTGAATGGTGAAGACACCACCCTATAATATTCTATTCTAAAGGACTTTCAGGTGATCCACATTGGGTTTGTTTCTATGGGAAAATAATCTGCACATGCGTATATCGGTGTCATAATTTTTCCACTTTGCATAACATTGGGAAATGGGTATTTTCCACATGTAATCTTTCCTAATACTATATGCCCAAATCACTCTGTGTTCATCTTTCCCTTGCAGCAATATGTGCCCCATCCCGACTTATTTTATATGCACATAACAAGGACTGGAGCAACTGAATTGAAGAGATAGTGGTATTACAAAACAATTCATGATACTCATAGAATAGTAGTCCGTAGAACAGTCAATAATATAATTAAATAATATGATACAGATTCAAGAAACAAGTAATAGAAAGAAACGTTACAAGTCTCATCTACAGAATAATAAAAAAAGAAATTAGTTAATACAGGTAGGCTACATAACTTGACTCTAATGAGATGTTCTTTCACTGTCCAAACCGCGAGACATGCTATGACGATATATTGGTTTATACTGGGCGACCCCCCCCCCCCCCCAGTTCTCATCAAAGCCATGAGTGAGTATCCTATATGTGTCTGTTGGAGCAGTGTATGTGGACGATGTGACAGAATCTGACACAGATAATCTATAGGTTTAAGAGGTTAGTCAGTAGTGGCTATCCCAGGTTCGTCATATATAGGGGCCAAAATATGACTAAGGGTCTTAGAAGAAGAAGCCGTTTATGAGCAGTAGTCACTGAAACAGGTCGTGGGCCGCATGCAGGTATATCGGCAATCCATGACGGCGTCAGGTGAGGGCGGCTGTGGGCCTTTGACGGCAACCACCAAGACTATCGAGTGTCAGGGTGGGGCAGGAGGTGTGTGTGTGTGTGGGGGTGGGGGGGTAGGTGGGTTGTAGGGGGGAAGGTGACTCCCCACAGTCAGCTATCCCTGCACTGACTGCACTAGTAGTGTCAGACCACCAAATGTGCCAATTCGCAGAAAGGAAATATTCATGTCGTCAATATAGACTCACATTTCTATACACACACAATGCTGAAACCAGATAAGGCTCCCGAGAAGCCAACCTATAGTGATAATACACATGCCCATATCTATAGTCTAACACTATAGCATATGGCTGATGCTGTGTGTGGGTCCCCTACAGGATATATATTACCAGGGAGTCAGTAAATATTTCCGTCTGCAGCCCCCACTGCATTAAACAGAACATCCTCACCTCCGTCAATTGGTAGTCGTTTCTAGGTCTGTTGGCCCGCTCGCCCTCTGGTGGCATGGGGCCGGGGCTGAGGGATGGGGGTGAAGGGGCAGGGCAGGCCTATTGACCCGCGGGGCAAGTCTATCCCTACAAGGGCCGCATAGCACTTATATGCAGTATGTTCTTGGTCGTTATGATACATGAATCTAGCCCTGGCGAGTAACTTGCCACTCGATGAGGCCGCTTTCAAGCACCGTGTCGATCCTACGGGGTTGATACATTCCCTAATGATCGGCATGATGCATGAATGCATTCACGCATTATGACGACACTGGGGATAGTGAATTAAAGCACTATGCGGCCCTTAAAGGGCCTATTGACCCACAGGGCAGGGCAGGGCGGGAAGGTGCACAGAGTGGACAGTGAGGAAGCTGAGCCTATCACCCTTTAAGGACGGCATAGTGATTTAATGTCCTATGCCATCTATCTTCATGATGCATGAATGCCACCCTGGTGAGTAACTCGCCAGCATGCCGACCGTACGGGGTTGACACACTCCCAAAGGTTCGGCATGATGTACCAATGCAGTGCCAGGAGTTACTCGCTGAAACCATGTTGGTGTATCATGAAGACCAATATTGGCTTTTAGTTTTAGCAATATGCTGTACTTGAAGGGCTAGACAACCAGTCAGCCTCCACCTCCAGCCCCCTGCCACCCACCCCCCGTGTTTATAGATTGCTGCGCCTATCAGTTCCTCATGACACCTATATTTCCGCCCTAGCTTGTATTACTCCAAGCTCTAGTTACAGAGGATCTTACTCAAAACCCTCTAGCATTACAAGAAACCAACCCTACGCCATCTTCGTGCTTCCCTCCACAAAAACTACCAACCACTCCACAAACCAACCAAGTGAAGGATGGATAATAGATTAGCCCTAAAATGCCACATAGTCCTTCAATACAGTATGTCCTTGTACATCATGACGCATGAATGCAGCCCCGGCGAGTAACTCGCATTCAACTGCATTCAATTATCATGTCGACCTGACCGGGTTGACATATACACTCCCAAAGGGTCGTCATGATGCATGAATGCAGTCGTTCCGAGTTCCCGACCAGGGCTGCATGCATGCATCACATGAGGGCAAATGGACTTAATTAGATAAAGCACTATTCGGCCTTTAAAGGGCTAACACATGGTGATGGAGAAAGGCAATCATTGATTCTAACCAGTTACCTTTTAATACAGATGAAGACAGAGGGAGATAAGCGGTGCAGGCGTAGCAGGCATCGACCGTGAACGATTAGCAGAACATCGACAGATGGAGTATTGCAGGTTACAGCCTTGTCCTTAGAGTCTGTATTGAGATTGGCCAATCTAATAACTGTTTTTATGTCATTCCTATTAGCCCTTTAAGGGCCGCATATTGCTTTAATGTGCTCTGGCCTTGGTCGTTATGATGCATCGCCAGTGTTGCATCCACGCATTATGTTGGCCCTAACTGAGGGTATAAACCCAGTTTGGTCGGCATGTTGCTTGAATTCAACGCTAATGAGTTACTCGCCAGGGCTGCATTCACATAACAGGACAACAAAGGGCATTATAATGCATTAATGCACTCTGCTGACCTTAAAGGGTCAGGCTGTAAAAGAAGTGCTTTATAGTTTGCAGAAACGACGTGACGAAGTGGCATCTTCTTATAGTGGCTCTTATTAGAAATAAAAGAAGTTGTAAGCATTGTCTTTGTACTTAGCTCATCGCAGGCAGAATCTATAAATCCTAATTCTCGACACTTATATTAGATTCTAGGTGAAAGACGACGCTCTCCTTTGCAGTAAGATGTACTTAGTCATACACTAATAAATAGTGTATTATAGATGCATGAGGCATTCATTTATTGTTATACACCACTTTATAAAGCCATGGATGCATTTCGTCCATGTATTTTATGATGTTACACAATTCTGAAGGCGGCCTTAGTCTTAATTCTAATACTATAAACAGCTGATGAAAATAGTCGGGCTTTATATTAAACCTGAACAAAGACAGTTTCTCTTACCCCCCTATTCAATTCTTTTAATGTATTTTTATTTCTAAAACCTGGACCACACATGCACCTGCATGCCAAAGCCTTGGAGTGCTGTGCTTGTGCAAGGCATGCGGGGCTAAATGGCATGCCCCAGTATTGAACTTACGATCGTTGTGCCCTGTCGGCTTTTACGGTCTTGTCAACCTCATCGACCGGGGTGCTACATAGTGGGAGGTGGATACCCCCCCCCCCCCTCACCTCCATCACCTCTTTGATCCCTCACTGACACTGCCATGGTCATCTCCCTTGCTCCTTGCCCCTAACCCTACTCCCCACCCCCAGCAACAGTACCATGACCCACCCTTTCACCATAGAGTCAGGTTCCCTGTCCAGCCAGCCAGGCAGAAGAAGGCAAAACAAAAGGTGAAATGACACGACCCTGGGTCGATTGATCGCGGAAATGCTCCAATTTCCAAACAATTTTCAAGACTGGGTTATGCTGTTCAAACTGAGCATAGGGGCAGACGGGTGTTAGGATCAGCTGAGGGGGCATACAATAGGACAGAGGATATCTCAGTGTGTTTGCCCGCCTGAAACACTGAGACGGTTTGTCAACACTGTGCAATCGGGCTGGTGTCGTTGGTGGCACGACCCTGTGGGAGGTGTTTTTATAGGGTAGGGGGTATTGAACCACAGTGAAGATAATACCTGTCCCACAGCTGTTTGAGGTGTGAGTATCCTCTATACTTTTAACGCTGATCATTTCAATACATTTCACACCTGCAGATTTGCCATTTGATATCGTTCTCAATTGCTTTCACATAATTTCTGATACACCTGGAGCTGGTTCTCTCCTTGTGTCGTTGTATAGATATGGGGCTAATATCTTTTAATGCATCAAACAGGAATTAGAAAGCTCTCCAAATCCGATGTGATATTTTATTTTAAGTGGCAATGCGTGTATTAAGATATAGATCTATCTACCTGTCCACGTTCATGGTCAGTGACTTGTAGAATTACAATGCAAAACTGGACGTAAATCTAAATATTTTAAGATACATATTAAGATTACAGAACCAGAGAGCCTTTAAGACATCCAAAGGCAGAGGTTAAACACATACCCATATCACTCCTTGTTACAAGGAAATATGAAGCAGATATCCAATCTATAAGGGTCCAGGTGCAGGCTAGTCTAGATGGGGGTTGACAGATTCCCCTCAGCCACCCCACCCCCTCAGCTCCCCCTGCCCCAGCCCTACCTGTCCCCAGTATTGACCCACCCCAGGTGTAGCAGATCGATGTCCGGAGACGGGTACAGGAGTAGGGCGCCCTCCTCCTCCTCCAGGTGATGACCTTACCTCCTGTGTCGTGTGTGGAGGTGAGCACCTTAGACCAAAGGGCATGGGGGTAGCAGGGTGTGGGGATAGGGAGTAACAATAAGAACAGCAGATACAGTAGTATCAACCACTGTATTAAGGGGCTTAGCGGCGGTATGGGTAGTATGCTAATGTGATAGATAATAGAAGCAGCATTATCAGCAAAGCCAAGCACTAAAACAGCAACAGTGGAAACCGTTTGAAATAGATATGAATACACCCGACGGTATCGTTAAGCAACCAATATGACAGCACATATAATCAAATCTCCAGAAATAATTTAGTGAAATATATATGATTTATAAACTGTGATATGTTGACGACGACGATGGGCACACATTTATATGTACAACTTACGGTCAATAAATGATTAAAAGCCTTACAAAAGATTATGTATACATGACCGTCTCCGGAGTGGGCCATTTTAAGTCAGTTTCCCCAATTCACACCCAAGGCCACATTATCCAAAGATGAGAGTAGGATAGCCTCACAACAAGAGTATTAAAGAAATACATGTACGTGAACACCATTACCACATGTTGCAGTGCACTTTAGACAAAGGGGATTCACTGCTTTTCAACTGGCTTCCCCCAACCGCAATAGTATATTGAGAAAAATGTGGCTTCTCTTTTCATACGAGAATTACGCCTGGGTTTTGGATATCCAACTGGAAGTCTTTAGAGTAATGTCTCATCGGCCACGTGATAATTAGGGCCAATATAGGGGTCCTTAGTGGAGGCGCAGGCAGCAGAAAAGAGGCAAACAATACTCTCATTTAACGCCACCCACATTTATACCGATTTAAACGGAGCTGCATTCTCCAAGTGAAAACTCCGTGTCAAATTGGATTGTGGCCAAGGTATTGACTCCTAGCAATCTCGACTTGGAGGCGACATGAATTGCATTTTGCTTGACAAAAGCAGGTTGGTAATTGTGGCTTGGAACTGCTAATCGTGGTGGGAGGTGACAATAGGTGGTGATTAGAGTGTGGTGAGGGGGGATCAGGCCTAGCAGGGTGGAGGTGCATGCCCATAAGATATAGTGACCCTTTAAAGGCCACACAGTGCTTCAATGCGCTATGCACTGCAAATCTAAATGCCCTGACACTTAGTCTGAAGTGGCAAAACAACACATGACTAATGCCTTACTAAAAAGGACTTAGCCTTAAAGATATTGAAATGGAGAAGACTAAGGTGAGTTGGTCAATACCTGACAATATTAACTAACCTATGTTGGTCGTATAGGGAGCCAAGAGAAAAGACTGACTTGGCTAGGGACTGTAGTGACTGAGAGATTGGTGGTATAGGGAGCCAAAGAATATCAGTGTGCCCTTTGTCACAGTGATCCATGGATGCAGCACTGCCAGTCTAATTGGCAGAACTGCAGCTATGTATCATGTCAACCCTTCTGGGATGTATCAAGGCCTTGATACCTCATTGTGATAAAGGGCATAACGCATTAATACACTATTTAGCCTTTAAAGTGTTAAGGTGGATGGACATTTCAGATTCCTCCGCCCATTCCACCCACCCACTCACCACCCACCCACCACTCACAATATCAATTAGGCTATAGTCCCCGGTCCCCAACGATGCTGAGTATTGTGTTCTGGGTTGGTGGCTATTGGGATTTATAAGTAGGTGGGGTGTGAGTGGAATTGAGCGGACCATAAGTACATGTATATAGCAGCAAGAGCAGCAGTAATAGCGACTATGAGCAGTTCAAGGCACATCCTTAATATCATGTATAGATTCCCACAACGCTACAATGATATGTCTGGCTCATGATAGGGTTTGGTGAGCCATTGAATCTTTTCCTAGCTTAGCAAATCCCTTTAAATGGCAGATACAACCGCCTAGACAATCAAAACACGTGTTTTGCCCCTCTCTATAGAATAAAGATTGTGGGAACGGCTCGTATCCCTTACCATAATGCATGTCTGTGCTTGAAGCTTGAGGGGAAACATGGAGCTACATACATTAGCGATTAGGTTCAGACAATGCGTTCTCCCCTGCATGGCTGGCATGTTCACCCGGCATGTTCAGACCCTATAAACTTCTTATATACACCAACTTAACTTCTCCATGTTTGGAATTAAGCAAATGATGTACATGCAGCATTTTTGCCCTGCTACCTTCTGTATACCCCACCGATACACTTAACACATATTATGTACCAATTTGCCCCTATGTATAACATATAACAGTATACCCTCAGCCGATCAACCGCCGTATACATGTATTATAGATATACCTTATTCAGACCCATACATTTCCCATATGCCATCTAAATGTAATAGTGGATATTTTAGGGCGACAAGCATCTCTAGCTTAACCCCACGACCACCAAACCATGAACAACACACCCTACCAGTCCCATGCAACAGTACCACCCATATATTATAATAATCTGACATATCCCTATATACATGTTGTGTACCTTATTTGGACCCATACACATACCATGTCCCATACACAATATAAAAGTGGATATCTCAGGACAACATGTATTTCTGCATTAACCCTCCCACCACCACCACCACACCATGAACACCACACCTTAGGGACCCATGGAACAGTACCACGATATATTGTAATAATCAGACATATATACCTATATACATGTTGTGTACCTTATTTGGACCCATACACATAACATGTCCCATACACAATATAAAAGTGGATATCTCAGGACGACATGTATTTCTGCCTTAACCCCCCCCCCCCCACCACCATAAACAACACACCCTAGGAATCCCAAGCAATAGCACCACCCATTTCTATAATAATCAGACCTTATTTGGACCCACACATGTACCATGTAAAATACACAATATGACAATATAATGAATTAGTTGTGTTGTTTATTTAGGGCTTAGGCTTCAAAGGGCTTTAAAGAACAAAAACACAATATAATAGTGGATATCTCAGTACAACATGTATTTCTGCTTTAACCCTCCCACCACCACCACCATACCCTAACCAGCAGCACACCCTGAACCTGCCATGCTAGCTGCCATGGCCGGGGTTAACCCGCCGCCCCTGGCCGGCATATAAATCCGTCTCATTAGGCTGGTTGGGGGAGGGTGGACACGTTAATGGTGGCAGACATGAGGTGTGTAACACTACCGAGGCCCTCCTTACACTGATCTATGGGGTCAGGGAGGATCAAGCTGCGGCCGGGGACGGTAATATGACCAGGCTGGGGAGGAGAGTGAGCTGAGGTCAACTGAGGGAAGGAGTTATAAGGGTATAATATATGGACATGTTTGCTTCATACTATCTGTGTGTGTAGTCAGGGGAATAGAGGGCCATATAGAGTCATACGTTATAAAAAGAAGTAATATAAAATAGAGGTATCTAAATAGGGTGCAGGCCAACTTACAAGCACATATTGAATGATGTAGATATATACATATTAGAAATAATTCTAAGAATAGAGTTAACACTCGTAGTCATAAGGAGAAAATGTATGATTTCACACATCACGTATATAAGCAAAGCATATTACAGTCCATCAAAGTATACCGGAAGTGGAAGTTTGTACTTGCAGAGTATAATATCAATTATTATCAGCATGATAAAAACGTTATTAAATCAAAACAACAAACATAAATAACCCCAGGTAGACTGAGAAGGACCATATACAAGGTATGTACCAGCATACTATACTGTTTTATAGACCAGTAGCCTACACTACAGCGCCAGCGTTGGACAGCAGTCCATCTTTAAGAGAAGCCATCGATTCCACCTCTTTCTTGCCGCTCCTTAGTTACATTGTCGGCGTATAATCTACCGGTGACCAGGAGGTTACGACACGACGGCCCGCGCGCCCTGACCCGCACCGCCCCGCGCCGCCCCTCGCCGCCGCGTCGGGTCGCGCCGCCGACCTCGCGTCAGCCCCCACCGCCGCCGCCCACCCCGACCTTAGACCTCAGCCCCGGTAGGCGCGGGATGGCGCGGGCCCTGGGGGCGACACGACGCGGCGCCGCGCGGCAGGGCCCGCCCCACACACGCGCGGCTCGATGACCTTTCGTAATATTATGCAAGATGGCGGCTCGACACGCTCATCCCGCGGGAGCAGCTCTAAAAAATATAGGTCAGTGAGACGCAGCAGCTGCTGCTGCTATTACCCATCAGGCATGTGGGCGGTGGGTGGATCTATGATACTTTAAATCTGTTGTTGCAGCTTCTAATCTTGGTGCTTTAATTATGTTATATCTTAATCTTTCTGTCATGTGTTAATATACATACATATTATGAGTACACTCATTATAGAATATTGGTGATGACTCCTGACCATTTGACGTGGGCGTACACGTACATTATATATTCAATATTTGCTATAAAAGAGATGGCGGGTTGTATCCCTACTTGCTTGCATAATGAAAGATAGTGGAATCTATAGTTACCTATTGCCAGTAGTCATATTTCAAAAACAATATTTACCCACTATGTACCTTAGCCAATGTGGACCATATGTCGCCGGAAGCTGGCCCTTGGGTTAGGGTCGGCGCATGCGTACTACAGAGCCCGCCGACAGGTGCGTCAGATGGCCATTACGCATGCTCAGACCGGGCCGGCTGTTTATCTTAGACTGGGAGAGGGTGGGTGGGGTTGGGCAGGGGGTTGGGAGCTGGGTGGTGGGAGGGTGGAGGCCCGGCAGGGGTCAGGGGTGGCGGCGCCCCTGGGGTCCGGGGTTACTACAGGGGTTACTATACGTCGACACGCCGCCATTCAATGCCACAGGCGACACTCACAAACAATGTGGAGACGGCTACTTTACACAGTAGCTATCACAAGTCAGTGTGCGCTTATTTTTGAGTCGTATACAGGTATATAGAGTAATATCTTATAAACAGTTGTATTGTAAAACCCAGTAACATAGTGGAAAAGTGATTAAATGAATGTATACATACATCGCTCTACGCCCTCAACAAATAAGGGGAGAGGAGGACCAGGGGGTGAGAATGGAACTATGTAATGAAGAATGTCGGAATATATGGCACAATTCCCTCCGTGTATATCTAAAACAGCTATCTGTAATACAGGCGGGAAGTCTCCTACATTTCCTGACACCACCCTACCACAGAGTCCCAGTGATATAACAGCAATATAACAGCATTATAAATCACCTTAATTAACCACACCCCCTGGCCATCCCAGGGGGTAGTGGTGTGGGGGGCGGTGAACCATGACCAAAGTGTCGTTTCGCTATGCTACTTACACACAGGCGGTGGGGACGGTTGGCTGCCCCAGTGCCCGGCGCAGTCGGCCGTTTCCATACACTACTACCACGACTGCTACTACTACATGTGTATAAGTATAACAGCGGCTAACAACACACCCATATCACAATCTACTGCTGGGTGCAGGCAGTTGTAATCTGCTAATAGAATTTTTATATTACCATATGTCAATTTGTACATGTATATTTCTAGTCCATCCATTGGAGATATTATAGTATTGATACAACGTTATTGCTATGATGTTATTATGACTGTGAATATGATAACAATGTTGAGTAATATAATGTGTGATAAACATATACATAATTGGATTCTAATCCTCAAAATGCCTCAAAATTGCCATTGGGTCTGATTACCAGTAAAGCACAGTGGATTGATAATTGTACATGTACATACCTCTATGGAAACAAATTGCTCCACAGTATCAATGCAGCATAATTGAATAAATATGTAATATTCCCAACAAGATATCCCACTACAGAAAGAAACAGACACATACATGTAATGTGATGGGTGTAGGACATAATATAGACAGTGCGCCCCACCTGCTGTTGGGAGAACCTTCTGTTGCCCCCTGACCCTGCAGTATGTGTGTGTGGGAGGGGAGGCAGTAGGTAAGGTAAGGGTAGAGGTTAAGGGGAGGCTGCAGCCTGGAGGCCTCACCCCTTAACGTTACCGCCTGGAGGAGCAGCAAATGCCAGGTGTACACCCCCCCACCTCACCTTCTCATAGTCTCAGAGACACTGTTAAACATTTAAGGGCCGCAAAGTGTTTTAATGTGTTCTGCTCTTTGTCAGCATGATTCTGGGAATCCACACTGGCGAATTTACTGGCGAATCTACTCGCCAGTGCTGCATTCTTGCATCATTCCTACTCTCCGAGAGTGTCGGCATGATGAATGGATTCAGGCCTTGCCAGTAGACCTGCCAGGACTGAATCCTTGTATCATGTCGACAAAGGGTGTGGGAAATTAAAGGGCTATATGTGGCCATAAGATGGTTGGCACAAACTCTCAATGTAGCTAGTGATACAACCTTTGTGTGGGGTTGTTCTTTTTAACTGTTGGTTTGGGATTATTAGCGAGACAAGACACCTAGGATCAGTTCTCTGCATCAATATTCAAAGGTATTCTGAGGAATATCCCGTGACACCTTTTCATGCTCTCAAAATAATCTCCCGTATACTGTATCCTTTATACATCGTATCATTATGATTTCATTGAGTTTGAAATGCTATTGAATAACGTTTTAGTACAAAGGGGTTCAATATCTAATATTGTTTCATGTCAACGTGTGTTTAATACACAGATGTTCCAAGCACATTTGTGGTGAGCATGGTTTCCTTTTGGACAGTAGCTTCTCGGTGTGCTGCTGTTGTGGCTTCTCTGATTACGGTGGCTTCCCCTGGGCTGGTAGACGGCAGGCACGTGAGCTGTTTACCCAACACTCCGCCAGACGGCGCTAGGTGTGGGCGATAATTGGGGGCTCTGGGGGTCAGACTGCCACCCTATTATGCAGGAGGCAACAATGGCGGTGGGATTCTCACTCACTAGACTGCATTATTAGCTCTGGTTGGTCAAAGACATGTAAATGGGTAGTGGAGGGATACAGAAGCAGAGAAGTATCTGTATGAGGTGACTTGGCTATAGAGGAGTTGTATTGAGCATAGAAGGAGCAAATAATTAGAATTAGTCTGATGTTGCTAGTCACCCCCTCCAGTCGTCGGCATTGAACCTATCTGGGAGTCTTCATTTGTGAATATTTATGTAAACAGTCTTGGTTTTCCCCACTCATTTTGCATTACATTAATTTCTCACCAACAGAATATGTGGCACAAATGTAAGTATTCAAACTCAACTGAACCTCACCACACCTGAATAGAAGTCATGATGAGCCATGTACTCTATTATAAAAGGACCGATCGTAGTTGCGTATGAATAATTGTGTGTGTACTTGTACGCTGTAATGTAAGCTGCTCCTCTGACCCTGGTTGGCAATCGCCCCAATTGAAACCATTGCTATATTTGAGTGCATAAGGATATTTTATGGATGATCATTGTGTTCACTACTATAAATGGACCAATCATAGAGTGTCCCCATAAAGTAACGCCATAAGGTTGGAGTGATCTTATACTGTTAGAACCTAGGATTAAGCCAAGCTGTGTCAATATAAATTCAGAATTTAAAAAGAAAGGATATGCATATAAACGTGATTTGTATGTTCTTCTCATGGTATCTATTACGTGAGCTGCTCCCCTGACCCTGCAGGGCTGGGATCTGCTCAGTGTGCCCAGTGTGCCTTTCTCACTATGTAAGGTTCAGTTGTTGTTAGAGTGGAGAGACTTAAATAATGCATGCTGTTTGGGGGCGGTCTGGGTAAAGGTTAAGAGGTACCTTCACGCCGGCTTTCCTCCAGTGCCTCCCTGTGCACCTTACCTCCAGTACCCTGCTGGTTGGAGCTGCTCCACGTGCACGTGCACCACGCAGCGTTACGTGCACGCGCGGCAGGACTCCGCGCGGCCCGGATCCAGGATCCAGGGGCCGCGCTCCTCCACCTCACGGGTCAGCGCGGCGACCTGGGGGGAGGGAGGAGGGGTCAGGGGGCAGGGTACGTGTAGTACGCTGGTACTATGGGGGTGGGAGTGGGGGGGGGGGTTATGGTGAAGGTTGTAAGTGGAGATGTCACAACCCATAACAGTGGCCTGAGTTTATTCATAAAACCTAGTGATATGTTTGGATTGACAAAGGAACCATTTAACACCATAAAAACTATATAGTGAGATGATACCCATGTACATTACATTAATCGTATTGCCAACAGACAGGTGACACATTGGACGCTGTAAGCTAATACCCCCACAGGTCCATGTAATTAAGTTTTAGAATCTAAACCTGATATTGATGCTCGGGGTTCTTCCTGCATCTCCAGCACTGAGCAGCTCACATGCATGGCATCACCAGACATGAGAGGTTGTAGTAATCAACTGCTCACTCCCTTTTTACATGGATCCCACTGAGTCACTCAAGGTCAGTACCTGGGCTGTTTAACCACACTGAATGAGTTGATCTGCAATGCCCTTGGTCGCCATGTTGCATGAATGCAGCCTTAGTGAGTAACAGTGGGTACTCCATTCAAGCATCATGCCGACCCTACGGGTTTGATACATTCCCAAACGGTCGACATGATGCATGGATGCAGCCCTAGGAGTAGAATCGCAGTAGTAGGGATGCATTCATGCATCAGGACGACCAAGTCCAGAGCATATTAAAGCACTATACAGCCCTCAAAGGGGTAAAAACAGTAACTGAGGGGTCTCTGGTTTGTGGGTGAGCAGCTCATTGATCTCACGGCTGTACTCTAGTATTGATCGTTGACCTAATGCTCACGTCACACGGGTTAAGGAAGGTGTGTCTAGCTGCCAACCTGATTTGGTGCTACAAGACTATACTGAGTACCTCTAGATTGCTGAATAGGGATCGTGAAATAGGATGTCTGGCTAGTGTTGAGTGACATATACATGTATTAGTATATAAGGATACCATTTCACCGTGTCCTGTCCCGCTTGACTAATGTTGAAGCAATTGGCTTCTTGTTGAGTCCACCATAAAAAGAAAACATTTAATCTGAAATGTGGAACCACATTTTATATTCTGCTCATTCCACAACCCCATTTATGATCTATAGTTGTATTCATAATGGTTCCACCAACTCATTCTATCTTGCTTACCCTTTACTTTTTTCCCTTCCCACCTCCATACCCTTACCCCCCCCCCTCCCACACACACACACACCCTCCCAGCTCCCACCTGGCTTCTTCTCCTCCTCCAGTGTGGCGTATAATGAGTGGGGGAGGGTTGAGCTGATTCCCTCAGACAGATCACAGCGGGACCGTGGAGGCGCGCCTCCCCTCCCCTGTCCTCCTCCAGGGCCTGTTTAATTACATGAAAAGTGCGCTGACGGCCGCGTTGCGTAAGGAAGACCCACCCCAGGCAGTCTTAAATCACTTTTTTGAAGACTTGCAACCGTGCGCGGCCTCTCGTCGTGTCTCGGTGACGCCCCAGGGCAGTGGGGAGGCGGCGGAGATATTACATAGCCAGTGCTGGTCTATATAGATGTTAATGTGCCGGCCGTTTTTATGCCCTCTGGAGGATTGGTGAGCATCTTGGAATTCATAGACCCCGTGTATAACCCCGGGGCGGGCGCTGCACGCCGTGGAGGTAGTTAAAAGTGAGGGGCCCCTCTCCGAGGTCCGCCAAGAATTCAATTCTAGCGCCTTTGAAGTTTGGTCGGCCACGCAGGCTATCATTTGATTATTCCCATTCTCTTCTAATGAGTAGGAGATTGGAATATGGCCCTCGATACTCATTTCCTTATCACTTTTTAAATCTATTTTTACACCGTTCAAAAAGTTCCCTCTGTAATACCATGTTCTAGTTGTTAAAACTCTCACTGAGACAAAGGTATAACATTCACTAAAACAAATCCATTGCTATAGATCTGTTTCAGTGAGAGTATTCTACACAAGAAAAATGGATCCATTTGATATGTTTATTCTCGGTGTTTATTTTACTTACATACACATACATGAATACATATCAGTTTGTTGTATCCCTGCTAGTAGAAGCCGTTCCCCAATATCACACTAATACACTCTATTGTTCCTGGGCTTCATCAGTTCACGATATGCACACAATAGCTGAGCACATGAAAGGTATGGGTGGTTGTGGAGCGATCATTTGATCACCTAGTTGTGGCAGACCACACCAGCCCCTCCCTCCTCTATCAAGGACTGGCGACCACACCACAGCCACACAACAACCCCAACAGTCGCACCCCTGCCATTCCCCCTCTCTGTTTCATTTCCTCGCCCCTCATTGTATTGCAAACCGCGCTGCACGCGTCGCGCCGCCCCCAAGTAACGCACGCGTAACGCCACGCGGTGCTTTACGCGCGCGTGAAATGGACACAATGATTGAATGAATCTTTTATTGGGGGATGATATGTGTTATAATGAGACATGCAAAATGATGATTTAATTAAGGAAAGCACCATATCTGAATCATTGATTTACTTACAATGCTAAGTGAAATTAGGAGTTAGATGTGCGATAGTATAGGCTGTATTGGTTGTACATATATATACAAATGTACAGGTTTTTAAAGTAATCATTTAACTTTATTCACCAGATGTGTAGACTTGTGATAGTGAATTAGGTTAGGTTAGTTTTTATACTGATTTTTATATAAGACACTTGAAAGACGGTCCTTCTTTACATATCCTACCATCAAAACCACCACCCCCCCCCCCACACACACACACCACCTATAAAGTAGACATCTGAAGGAGTGGATGTAAAGTGTTCAGCACGACTGGCTGCAGTGTGTCTCCGCCGCCCCCACCCTGAGACGGGCAGCCATTGTTAGCCCTTTAAGGGCCGCATAGTTCTTTAATGTGCCATGCCTTTATCGTCGTGATGCATTCATGAAGATGAGTCAACTCGCCAATGCTTCATTAATGCATCTTGCCGATCATTCGGGAGTGTATCAAGCGTATAGGGTCGACATGATGCATGAATGCAGCCTTGGTGAGTTACTCACTAGGGATGCATCCATGCATCATGCAAACAAATGGGGATAGTGTATTTAACCACGTTGCTGTCCTTAAAGGGTTAAGGCCTTGTTCTTATAGTGGACTGGCCTCCTCCATTCTTCCACCACACACACGTGGAGGAGGGTGTGACTGCAGAGTCAGGGGCTGAATGAAACAATGTCACGGGTGTTAGGATGAGAGGGGTCATTCCCAGCACATCAAAGGAGCCGAATTAGCTCCTCTGGGCGCAGGAACCAGTGTAGTGTGATGCACACATTGTTATTTGTAGCTTTTATTGTTTCTTTTACATCAATTTACAAATCGGCGTCCTGTTTGGGTTTTCAGGTTCCTTAACCCGACTGTGTGCTGATGCAACCTCTGAAATCAATAAGAAATAAATCAATTAACTAAAATGTCATGGGATGTCATGGAATGATCAATGGATGGATATTTAATTTATAGGAGATCTCGATCTTGACTTTATTGAAATATTATATATTTGTATCAAAATCCCACCTCTCCTACAAAGGCCCATAGTACCAATCCACGCTCCACTAAGAGTCTGACAGTAATATTGGAAGGGCGGTAATAATTAAGCCTTCAAAATGTCAGGATGGGTAAGGATAATAACCAGGGTTAGATGCATGTAGACTGACAACAATGTATTGCTCTGCATTATGTGAATATTATCTGGAAACAGTACTGTGTCAAACCCCCAGCGGCGCTATATAAAGCCCAGAGTACAGGTCCTCGCCCCACCCCGCCTCTTAATGGAGGGGCAATAAGAATGGGTCCTATAGCGCTGAATATACCTCAGTATTACGCACCCAAACGTAACTGACCCCACTGAATCCCGCCACATTCCATATACTACTCAGGGATTGTGGCCACACTCCATGTACTACTCACAGAAAGGGGCAGCGTTGGACCGCATTGCGTCACGTAATGAGTGAGTAGTATATGGACACGTCGGTTTTCCTATGGCTATACTGATACACCAACCCTTGCCATATGCATTCTGCATCCACATTCAGGCCTTTGGAAACGCGTATATGATAGCAGGCACGTGTATGAAAGGATTAAAACTAACAATACTATCTCACAAATGTCAAAAGACACGACTGGTATCAAGACAAGGTGGGGTGGAGCCCGGGTAGAGACATGTCTCCCTCTTCACATCATAACAGTGACAGGACATGGGGCATGTTGTGACTGTGAGAGAACACTACATGCCCAGTCAGCTGACTGGGGAGTCAGATGTGACTACCCCCCCCCCCCTCCACCACTACCCTACCCCTGATGCAGCCATAACGTGTACATCCAGGTGCTACAAACCCTGGAGGAACCCAAATCACCCACTCTACCCATGTGCACCAACGCCCATGATACACACCACCTTCTCCAGTGTGTTATGTGAAGTGTCCAACACTGGAGGTACTATATGTCCATGTAGTATATAGCCATCAGTCATAGATCTCCTCAATTCACGTGCAGATATCAATACCAGGTCCCATGGCAAGCTACCCCTATGTCTCCTATCTCTATCTGTGGGTAGTATCGGTGACCTGGTGAGCAGTGCTATCAGTGTGAGATAGCAGTGTATGCAGGTATGTCCCGTGTTGTGGCCAGGGTAGTAGCACGGTGGGTGAGTAGAGATACAGGTGCATTCCATATGCTGCAGTCAGGTGTGTTGGCTGAACGCTCTGCTAGTCACTGGGCGGTGCAGGGCGCGGCGGGGGGCTCCAGACCTGGTGGTGGAGGATAGAGAGGGGTGCCTAGCCAGCCTCCGCTACTACACCCCTACCTCACACTCACACTCCCAGAGGTATGTGCAGCGGGAGAGGCTCCGCTAAATGGAAGAGCGGCGCGGCCAGCAGCCAATCAGAGCGCGCTGTGGTATTATGATAAGTAGGGCGCTGAGGCCCCGCCCAGGTTCGAAGGGCGCGACCCGCGTAGACAAGGCTACACGATCAATCTTGTCGGCCGTCTGTCCGCCAGCAGCCGCGGCCGTGCGGGAACACAGACGTTTTGTTCCAGCAGCACTAGCAGCCGCAGCACCTCCCTGTATACCCCCAGTATCTAAGGGGCAGCACTATGAGTATGGGGCTGTAGCATGGGGTGTGTGTATATACATGTATATATAAAAACACATCATGTAGCTAGAGGGCACAGTGTCAAGTAGAAGCAGGCTCTATAGGTGCACGGGTCCTCAGCAGCAAGTAAGCAGCCAGGGGCCCTGTCCCAGTTGGATGGTTGGGTGGGCACGGAGACAAGATAGCTTATAGAGAGTGGGGAGCGTGGGGAGGTGGTATTATAACACCTGACCTGTTCTCGCCGTGTTTTTGACAGTCTAGCTGACCCTGCCTTTAATGTACATGACTGAGGGGTGTCGGAGGGTTCCTTGTCAGGGATAAAACGCACGCGCCATTAACATTGTTTACTTATCCTCAGACGATCCACCACCCCCACCCTCTCTCAGTCTCTGCGCCACTCGTCAGGTGAGTGGTATAACAGGTGAGGTCATGTATGACATGCTCTCTAACCTCCAGGTCACCATGCTATATAGCTTGGCACCTGTGTTACGTCTATACACCTCTACTACGTCTTCCCCTTACCTCTCCTTACCCCCCTCAGTAACCCTCCCGCTCTGCTGCTGATCTTTATTAATAAACACAGGCCGCCCAAAATGTCAAACGTACACGGCACTCATTCCTGGAGTACGTTTGAGGTTGGAGGCCCGGGGAGAGGGGAAACATGTGGTACTGGTGGGTGAGAGTTGAGGCCCTCTCCCCCTCTGTCCGCCCCAGGCCTACTCCTCCTTCTTCTCTGGCCAACATGGGTCCGACAGCGGCGCGGCGGAGCGTGTAATGCGAGCCGCGGGAGGCCCGCGCTGCAGCACTGTGCTATACCGGTCCCTGCCGCGCGGCGCCGCCCGCTCATGTAACGCGCCGTAACGCTGCCGCGCGGTGACGCGGCGTTACGTCGGCAGGTGACCTTAGGGGTCACGGCAGGTCAGGGGCCGGCACGAGGGGTCAGAGTGGGCGCGGCCCCGCGCGCATAATGCCCACCGCCGAGCTGGATAATTAACGCGTGACATTTGCATGGCGCGGCCATGAGGAGGAGTTATGAAAATCACCTCTGGAGGAGGGGGAGGAGGGGTGGCAGTACCGTGCGTACGTAGGGTGGGAGGGAGGGACTAGGGAGGGGAGGGGGAGGGGGAGACAAGGGGGAATCCGGTCAGTGTCGGCCAAGCCACTAGTGCTACAGTGGACGTCGGTGACAGCACACCAAAAAAACAAGACAGACCCACTGTACACAGCAGCTCCTCTCCACCCCTGAATAAACTACTCTGTCCCTCTCCTCCCGCACCTACCTCCAGTGTACTACTAGTAAGAACATTGTAAGAAGCACAGACCTCTAGAGTAACCTCTACTGGCTAACCAGGGCACGCAGGGGCTGTAGGCGCAGGGCGCCCTACTTAGGCGCAGGTCGGCCTATTTATCTATTTCTAGCTGACATAGTGATACCAGGTAGCCGCCACCTTCCCCTCTGCACTCCTCTGCCCGCCTGGAGGTCGGCAGCGGATCACAGGTGAACACTCCATGCTGCCGCTGGGTGGCACTAGCAGCTGGAGTGGTGCACAGCCCAGTTACAGAGGTCACAACACTGAGGTGAATAGGGCCTTACCGGGGCGGGTGATAAGCCTGGGTGACATTCACAAACGATGTAGGGTTATGGCACCCACTGATAGAGCTAGAGGTGGGGTGGAGGAAGGTTGTCATGGCTGGTGTCAGGCAATGTATAGGTAGTATCCGACATAGAAGATATAGACAGCGCGCGAGGGGAGAGACCCCGCCAACCCCGCCGTACGCAGGGGCAAGGCAGGCATGGAGGTAGTAGCGGGTGGGCTGCGTAGCGGCGGCAGGGAGGCTGCCCGTGAGGAATTCAATAAAAATCACAGCGTGTGTATGGGCGCTGGCGAGTCCTACCGTAAGTGACTGGGGGAGGGGGAGAGAGGAGAGGCGAGCGCCCATACTCTGGGGCCGGGCCCGGGGATGAGATGCAGGGGCGGGCAGGGCTGGCCAGTCATTGGTCGGGGCGTGCCTGACCCCGCGCCACGCGAATGTAAACACGGGCGTAGGAATATGTGAGGCAGCGCCCACTGACAGCGGGTCGCAGATAATAAATGACGCGGCCAGCCAATGGGAAGCCCGGGCCGGCGCCGCTCGTGCTGCCCCCTCCGGCTCCCGGCCGTGACCATCCAGCCCCGATTGTCGCTATCTAATAGCTTCCTTGAACCCACATGACATCCACTTCCATATAAGGGAGGCGTTGCCATGGCGACTGAGCAGTTTCGTGGGCAGTGTCAGAGTTCAAAACATATAGAGTGCCTTCAGCGTAGCCGGGGCATTCTCCCTTAAAGAATTAACGCGCGCGGTGGTGCCACCCACCCCTGACAGCAGAAGCAGTGTCTGCACATGCCCGAGTGTTTGGGGATATACTGGTCGGCACGCTCGTGTGTGTGTGCGCGCAGAGGGGAGGAGTAGGAGGCACCAGGAGGGTTAGTGCTCCGTGTCCCTCGCCGGGCTTGCCATCACTGGACAGTGCAGAGGAGAGCAGGCAGCGAGCGCGGCCCCTGCTGCACCACGCGGACTATAGTAGCCAGCCTGACAGCCACCTCCACCATTCGGCGCTCGGACAGCGCAGCGGCCGGACTATCACTGTTTGAGGTTCACAGGAGGCTACTGTAGGAGGCTACTACCACTACTGCCACCACCAGTGGACTTGTACTATTACTACTACAGCATACTACACCCCTGCTGCTCCCCACCACGCACTATGTGTGCACACTTAGCAGCACTGTAGCGGATGACACTGTGTTAGTGCCTCCCTCCCACCACCACCAACAGCAGACAGCTGAACCTAAGGCGCCCGCACGTCGCCGATAACCTCTAGTTGAGGCCGTGACATCAGGCAGGACGGACCCTACCAGTGGTGCTGCTGCAGCTACTACTACAGCTCACACACCCACACACTGACACACCACCACTAGACAGGTGCTACTACAGCACTGGATCCTACCCGAGACCTCCTCGCATGGTAGTCTGTTTTATTTTTTGGAGTCGCCCGCCTTAACCTACAACGTTGGCGCGTGCACCATTTGCACTGTTTTACCCGTCTGACACCATGGCCATGCCGACTTCTGTGAGTCAGCCTGGCGGGCCCACCAGCTGGGGCGGGCACAGCGACGACCTCTCCGTGTCTACGGTGGCCCAGCCGGTGGGGCCCCCGCAAACGCCTCAACAACCCCCGGTGACCACCACACCATCGACGACCACATCCACCAACTCTGGGGGGTCACCGGACAACAAGTCGTCGCACATCGAGTGTGTTGTCTGCGGGGATAAGAGTTCGGGCAAGCATTATGGCCAGTTTACCTGTGAAGGGTGCAAGAGCTTCTTCAAGCGGTCAGTTAGGCGGAATCTGACGTACACATGTCGGGGAAACAGAAGCTGCCCGATTGACCAACATCACCGCAATCAGTGCCAATACTGCAGGCTCAAGAAATGTCTCAAGATGGGCATGCGGAGGGAAGGTACGTCTTTCGGTGAGTTTGTCTATTTCAGGGTCAGCAGGGACAACTCATGTCTGCAGAGTCAGGGGATGACATTTGTAAACTCAACTTTATTCCTCACTTTTGTTTTGCTAAATTTTATATATTAAAGCTGTCTGTGCATACACATGTATGCACGTGCTGCTTGGATCCCCTGGCTCGGATTTAGAAAGAGGACACTCCTGTGACCTGTCAGTGACCATAATATTGAACTATGTAATACATTTTACAATATAAGTCTACACTGAAAAACTCTGGACAGCTCTGGAGTCTGTAAGGTCGTCTTACAGGACCACCCTAGGGTCTTCTAAGTGAACAGCATAGAATCAACTAGCTTCAACTCGTCAAATTGACAACCTACCAGGTTACCATCCCACAAGACGACCCTAGACTTGTCAAGGTCGTCAAACTAAGATAGTTGATGCAGGCTTAGATTAGCCACAGCTGGGGGCTCATCATTGCATAAGGGTGGTAGGTCTAGGGTTTCAAATGTATGAGTTTGGTCTGGTTCCAGATGACAAGATTATTTTATCAATTTATTTATATACATAACCACATGTATATAGAAGTGATATTTGATACACTAATGCCACCAAGGATTCACATAGTGTATCACCAAGTCTTTATTGAGAGTAGGTTACTCTCCAGCAATGGATACCAATATAAGGTGCATGCACCTACTTGTGCCCTGGTGAAAGACACAAAAGAGGTGTCTTCCTTCTACACATGTGCTCTATTTTTTTAATGTTGTCAAAAGTATGCATTCTTTATATCATCTTACTTTGTCCCTAGATACTTCACACAATCCTCCATATTAACATATATGTATTGTAATACTCAGTATTATATCAACATAGGAATTAATCAATTTGTTCCCAAGGGTACATATTTATGCTAGGTAATGGCCACCTGCAGGGAGAATGGTGAATCACTTCTAGACAAGTTTAGGGCTGGCATATGCCAGGTAGCTCTAGATGGGTCTTCTTACTGAAGAGTTTTGCTTGCCAGCCCCTCTCCTTGTCAAATTGACAAGGCAGTGCCAGGTTTGCCGACTCTGGATTTTTTCTGTGTATCTACTCATGAAAGCATTGACTTGCAGAACCACAGGGCAGTACAGCTCAGTTTGTGGGCTGACATTGTGAGTGTTGTCATATTGGTGATATTTAAGTGCAAGTGATGAGGAGGTCACTTGAGAGTCCCTTACATGTACCCCTCCATCACACAACCCCCCCCCCCTCCTCCAATCTCCCTCCACTCCCAACTCATATTCCCAAACCTCCCTGCTTAGAAAATGACAGGTTAAATGTCAGCAGTTTAAAACAAAGAGCATAACTGTTGCCCAGCACCCACATGGTGTGATAGGAGCTGGATGATGGTGGCTGTGGGGGGGGGGGGTGATCATGTGGAGTCATCGTCCTCGTGGTGGATCACCGTGGATGGTGAGAAGGCGTGGTGGCAATAACTGCAGCAGCCAGCCACTGGCAGCAGTAGCAGCAGCACCATGAGGGGGGTAAGGGGCTGAGTGTGTGAGTGTGTAGGGGGGGTGAGAGGGTGTGTATTGTTGTCATTTTCCATGCACGCCCATGGGCCTGTGACGGCCGGGAGGAGGGAGTCTAAGTCCTTGCACGGCTCAGGTTGACGTCCTAGCAGGGTGTGAGTGTTACTGTGGGGGGTGTATGGGGCTATTGCCTCCTTCCTCCTGCTCCTGCTGCTGATGCTGGTAGTGCCGGTGGTATAGGCTCTACACAGGAGGAGCAGGAGGAGGGAGGGTGGGGGATGGTGATGTAATAGGCGCATTAGCAGGAGCAGCATCGGGCGGCGCCTGATGAACAGGATATAGTGTGTGATTCGGCTCGGCGCGCACCATCAGTTGCAGCCGAGCCATGTTCGAGACTCAGCAGCTCGCCTTGCTCGTGCTCCTCCCTAGCCGCTGCTGGTGTCAGCATCACGCCCTGTCTAGCAGCCAGGAAGAAGCCATCCTCAGACCCGACCAGCCCGCTAGCCTGGTCCCCGTAGGGCCCTGTTAGCGGTCAGTAGGGCCCAAAGGGCATCAGGGCCAAAGGGCACCAGGGTCATTAGGACACCAAAAGGGCAGTGGGAGAGAAAAACTGGGTGAAAACATCAATCACTACTGCAGCTATGGGAGGAGACAGGGATTTTAAAAGTGAAAGGTAGACTGAACATTTAATATTGTGATTCTGACTTGGAATTGAATCCATCGCTGCCATTGCCAGCAGCCCCATCATGGCCACCATGAGTCAATGTGTGACTCCAGTACCTAACAGCTCGGGTGCAACTACTGCTAACATTGCCACCACCACCTCCATCCTCTCCTCCTCCACCACCACCACGACCTCCTCCTCCAGTGGGTCACCTTCCTACTCCACGGCGGCATGTCGGCCTGCAGGTTCCGTGGTCACGGCGGCCAATGGTCAGACAGTCTACCTGGACGCGGCTGGGATGGCAATGGCCCTGGACTTCTCAGGGGCTGGCGCCGCCGCCGCTGCAGCCGCCGCCGCCGCCTCCGACCCCGCCCCTGGTCCCCACTGCCCGCCCGTCGACGCGACGGAGATGCGTTTCCGCCGGTTCTCAACCATGTTCCGTGTGCTTTCTGTTTCAGCCGTGCAAAGAGGTCGGATCCCGCCATCGCAGCACCCAGGCTTCCCGGGCCAGGTGTTGACCAACGGCACCGACCCCCTCAACGGACACACCTATCTGAGCAGCTTCATCAGCATGCTACTGCGGGCGGAGCCCTATCCGACCTCCCGCTATGGACAATGTATGCAGCCCAACAACATCATGGGAATAGAGAATATCTGTGAACTGGCCGCTCGCCTTCTCTTCTCGGCTGTGGAGTGGGCACGGAATATTCCCTTTTTCCCGGACTTGCAGGTAACGGACCAGGTGGCCTTGCTGCGGCTGGCCTGGTCGGAACTGTTTGTGTTGAATGCCGCGCAGTGCTCCATGCCACTGCATGTGGCCCCTTTGCTGGCCGCCGCGGGACTACACGCTTCACCCATGGCCGCTGACCGTGTGGTGGCCTTCATGGACCATATACGGATCTTCCAGGAGCAGGTGGAGAAGCTGAAGGCTTTGCATGTAGACTCGGCCGAGTATAGTTGTTTGAAAGCCATCGTACTATTCAGTTCAGGTGAGTGATCCGCCGCTATCACATGGGGCGAAATAATTACCATGGTTATTATTGTTATTATTATCATTACTACAACCCCCTGGTTATGAGTATTGATGGACGACTCAATATTGTTGTTGTTACCTGGTGTTATTGTTGTTGGTAGTATTGTTGTTGTGTGTGAGGGTGGGAGGGGGTTCTGGGGGAGGGAGTGGTGTTTAGTATCATTATCCCTGTTGCCATCAATACCGGCCATGACAGCATCCTGCACCTCTGCCAGCCTGGCCTTCTGAACCCATTGTTAATCGTCCCTTTATTGGAGTTCCCATGCCTTGTGGCTGGCACATCCCCTGTCCACACACCAAGCTATTAGCTACGTTAACACTTGCCAACCCAAACCTGCAATGTGAGACAGGCCAATTATTTTATCATTTATTCTTAACAATTATATTATAAATTACTTACCTCCAAAATTAATTCAGTTTTAATTTGAAGACGATGAGACTATATCCCATATTTTTTTTAACTTAATAAAACAATCATTTATAGGCAGCAGGATGCCATACTGTAACCAACCAATTTTAAAACTTCACATGCCCCAACCTCTCCATTTTACACTATATACACCATGTGTGGCTTCCAACAGTGCAAAGCAAAAAATACACAACAAAACAACCCCAAATTGAAACCAGTCGACCTACTGCTTCCCCTCGTAGATAGTTTATTATTTTAGGTGTTTTGGCTGGTGACAAAAATCAGGCGACTTGATGTGAACGACATGGCGTTAGGACGTTCTCTAGTGCGGAAGCCATTGTTGACATAACGTGAGCCGGCGAGCCGGGCTTGGGTAGCGTGCGGCAAGGGCCATGTCACCACCAAATGATACATCATTAGGCCCAGCCAGCGCCACGGAAAATCAATCCCCAGTCATCAAATATTCATCCCTTTCACCCAATTGAAATACCAGCATACCTGGTTTTGAATTTTAGCCTCTGGGAAAATGGTTAAAAACTGCACAGAGGTGTGCGGGTGATCATGATAATGACAACAACATTGGTTGTGCTATTGTCATGCAGGAGATATAGGGGGTGGGTTACACAATAACATGTTCAGTATTGGGGCCATCACATGAGTACAGGTTGTTTGAGGCTGGCACCATGCTGAGTGATATCACCTGTATCCATGGAGTGGGGTGTAGTGTAGCATAGCTAACCACATGTTATTGATCAGCTGAGAGATAGTAATTCTCCATAGTAAGATATCATCGGCAATATCACTGCTATCCCTGCAACTTGACAGTATTGATTTCATATTGGGCGGTGACCGGCGCCACTTAGAGCCACATAAGGCTTTGTAAACCTCTCATGTGTGGGCCATGATTTCAGCACCCTCCCCCTCCCCCACCCCTCATCACCAAGCCCACTGCCTGTGGGTTAAATCGGCGCGGTGTCTTTAGTGCTTCTTACAATGTGCTAAGGCGTGTGTAGACTTCTGATTTCCCCTACCCAAACCCCGCGCCAACCTCCAGGCCTGGAGCTGGCCACTACAAGGGGGTGGACCTTGGGGCATCAGTACACACTAAAGCTTGACAGGACAATCAATGAGCAGTATAGTACCCCATCGACAAGCGCCAGGGGTTAGTTACATCGGGTAGGAGACAGCAGTACTATGGCAAACAAAGGCGTGTGTTTTATGAAGGCTTAGGAAACTGGTGAATGTTCTTCCTTGGCAGGTTGAGTGACAGTCAGGTTGTCATTTTCTGAGCTTCTAAACATATAGAAACGTGGACGTTTCTTGTAGAACTGCACTATCTATGTGGTCATGCAGCGATGATATATATACATATAGAAGGATAGGGTCTCTAAGCCCAATGTAATCTGTTGCCGCTTAGAAATTATGCGATTCTCTAACAATTACCGAGGTTTTGAAATATCCAGATGAGGAGACACTATTTCAAAAGAGGTCTAGTATGGTCAGTGCTATATTTGGAGATATATGCGCGTGTGTCATGGAGAGCACGTAATTGATTCATAATATCTTTGGTTTCATGCAGACCGTAGACCCAAGACAGGACACTTGGATGAAATCTCGAGCCAGCAAGGTAAATATTCGCTAAACTACCCGCTGACACCATACCTAGACTTCCATTGGTTTTGTCTCATGCTCAGACCATTACCTAGCTGACCACTCTTTGTAATAACAATGATTAATGACAATAACCTCAATACTCATACTACGTAAGGTGGAGGATCTCAGGGGCCTGTTTCCTCTGGTGATTCACATCCCAACCCTGTACATATACAGCCTGCAGTTGGAACTACTAAGCACCCCCTGCATCTCCTAGAGCAAGCCTGGCTCTGCGATATAACCTTTCTTTAGAAAATGCTTGCTTTTTGCCCGCAGCCAGCAGTAGTCATTGCATGCCTTGCCAATAACATACATAAGTGCTGCGTAATTGGCAGCTTGCAACTCCTCTGCACCTTAATTCAAGACCTGACAGACAGCAATATAATTAATGTTTCTTATTCAAATTTATCCACGGGTGGTTATGGGATATTTGAGCCATGGCATGGACCTTATATGTATGTGAGATATAAGAGAAATCACAGAGCCCTCTCAGATGAAGAGACATCAATATTATACCACAGCCATTTCCAAGACCCTCAACTCAACCTGGGACTAAATGAAATCAGAAGCACGTGTTCACTAACCTCCCAAACACACTCACACACATGGGTCCCTGCCATCTGGTTTTGCCTGGACTTCCACGTCTTGTCAGTTCGAGTCTACCAGATTGTAACTCCCTCTACTGCTTCTCCTCCTGGTCTTCCTTCCCCACCAGACGTACACATTTCACAGGGTGTAGGGTGATGTGAGCAATCAGATTAAGGCGGTGTAGTGTTTTTCCCGTATCACGTTTTTTCTGTCTCTTATTTGTGGTCCGAGCCATGAGCAGAACATGTTTCTCGGCATATGGTGTAGTAGTAGACATTCTAGGCAAAGGCATGCCAGGCATGGGATGGTTCTACTTGTTGTTTGCCCTTTACTCCAATGTGATATAATAAATGGAACACCAGCCATAGTTTCAGTATCTAGGTCGTGTTCCCTATGCAGTATGCAGTATCATTAACCCACAAAGGTAGCGCGAGAACTAGGTCTAGGCGTTTTAAGTGGAATTTTAGCTGTCATGACTCATATCTGTTTACTTCCTAAAACTGCATCACTTGGTCACGAACCTGGTTGGCATTGTATAACCACTACTCCAGGCTCAACCCCTGGAGATCCAGCAGACATTAACAGGGAAGTAGGCAGGGATTGTTGTAAGAAAGGTGTGTGTGTGAGAGAGAGGGGATGGGGGTCAAATTAAGAGCCTGGCCTGCAGACATCGCCCTATGAATAAAATCCCATTTGAGCCGGAAAGTAATAACGCATTTAATTCATGTGCCATGCCAAGCATGGAGCGGAAAGAATCTGAGTTGCTCGCTGAGTAGCTCACCCCATGCACCATGAGTCCGGGGTCTACAGCACACTCCCACCCCCAGACCTTATTGTTATTGGCGCTACTATAATATAAGACAGGCCTGGGTGACGTGTCATAATGTCTTTCTCCATATTAAAAGGCGGAGAAATAAATTGAAAGCTTTTGTGTGTGTTGGGAGAGTGGGTTGTCGGGGAGAGCAGTGATGGGTCCGGGCAGGGCCGGGAGACTACGACGTCCTGCTCTCGGGTAGTAGGGGGAGCAGCTCCGGGGCCCGGGAGCACGCTAACTGTCTTAATGCGACTCACGGGGGTGGCCTGAATGGCCGGGGAGCTGCTCGGGGTTCAGAAAATCAATCAGCCCACAACCAAAAAACACACCTCACCCCCCATGTTCATAACACACGGCCACAAAGCCATGCACCCCCACCACCACCCACCCCCAGCAATAACGATGAGGCAGGAGCATTAAGGGCTAGGTGTCTCCACTTAAAACACACAGCCTTTCCCATGATATAGTTAATCCTAAAATATCATGTTAGAGTAGAACCATGGTGAAACCCTATTGTTCCAGTTACATTAGATTAGATTCAGATGCGTGTCATTGCATCGTACGCTGAACATTAGGCTATTAATAGCCCTGGGGTGGAAAGGTGGGGGTGCTATATGTTTGGTTAATTAATTAATAATGGGGGGCAAGCCCCAATTACACCATACGGCCTAAAATAGAGCAGACCCTGTAACATTTATGCCATGCACCACCTTACGTTCTACCTCCCCTGAAATATTCACCACGGGAATAAGGCTAATTACCAACCACATGCAAACAGCCGCGGCCGGGCAGGGATGACGGAAAAGAAAGAGGGTGGTGGGAAAAAAGCCATGTCGAGTTGTGATTAATTAGGGAGAAAATGAGAGCAGTGCCCTCAATAGCATGATACAGGGGGAGGGATGAAGCACGTGGACTAGGGACGTCAGGGGGTCCTCCCGGTGCTTAAGGACATGGAGGAGAAGGGGGGTTAGAGATGGTGGACATGGTGGGTGGGGACAAGGTGGGGCAGAGACCATTGACTCACCACGGAGACAATGAAATCAATGCTTTAAAACCACGGTACTACTCAGTTATAACGCGACCAACACTCACTAGGTGGCGTATCTGCATGGGCGCTGTCCCCGGCCAGTCTGGCTATGCTTACCCTGACTCCCCACTACCCCTACTACCCCTACCTACCACATGTACTATTGGTACCAGGCTACCACACAGACCCAAACACATTGTACACACACACACACTAATCCCAACATATTAAATCACAATATCTATTTGACCCCTCCCCTCCTGCCCACACCATAAGCACACAGACCTCTAGTAGGGCCTGGTAGGGTGGTCGCCATATGAGGAACGAGCCCTGTGTCAATGCAGCACGCTGCTGATGACATTAGCCAACATTACAACAATTACTGACGCATCTATCTCCATCCAATAGTTACACCCTTCCCCTCCTGGCGCCCGTAAAGGTCCACTCTTCTCTCCTGCTGGTGTGTGGAACCAGGGCGCTGCCTGGAGGGGGTGTGGGGAGGGGGTGGGGGGGGGGGGGTAGGCACTGTCCATCACTCATGGATAATAATGACAGAGGAGACGTGACGGTGGGGGTGAGGTAGGGATAGCCGCCACCAGAAGAAACACTGCAAGATAGTCAGTATAGGGAGCTGGGGGATGTAGTAGTAGTAGGGAGAAGGGAACAAGAGGGGATGACTAGGAGGGTGTTGTGGTCGGCTGGGTAGTCATCCTGACGAATGACATGGTCGACAATCCGTTAAGGCTTCATTGATCACGCCGCCTCCTCATCCCCCCGCCGGCCTCCCCTACCCCAGGCGCGGCGTGACAGGGGGATGTGCCTCCTCTGACAGCCCCGGATCCTCCCGGAACGAAGTCCCTACCCCAAGCCATCCCTGTTCACAGCCTTCAGCCCACAGAGCCATCATGATTCTCACTATAACAGAACCCTGGAGTAGCCCATTACTGAGACATGCACAGGTAATAACATGGTGATACGACCCTTAACCCTGGAGGATCACACCTGCGGAATAACATGGACATACATGTATGTTATTGATCCATGTTCCCACATGCTTCTAACGGTTTCCAGTCTATACAATTCCCATAGTGTACCTGCCCCTCTAGACTTTCCTCCACGTGCACATCTGTATGTGTGCGTGAGTGGGGGTGGTGGGTAGGTGGGTGGTGATGGGGGAGCGGGCGGCATGGTCAGTGACAGCAAACAGATGGCGATTCACTCACCGGGTGAGTTGCTCAGTGCCTCAAGATGGCCATGTGAGCTGCTCCCCCTGCCTGCTCGCCGCCATTAGACGTCTCCTCCTCTCCCCCCGCGTCACGCGCTTCTGCCGTCAACGGTCAATAACGTGTGCCGTGCAGGCAGTGTGAGAGATTGGGGGAGGGAGGAGGGGGGGTGTACTGTCCACACTGTCATCGACCACATGTAATAATGTAACAATATCAGCCGTCAAGCACTTTAGCAATGTATACATGCTATTGCCTATTTGGCGGGATATTGCTTCACATTGATTTCAAATTATTCTATTTACTAGTGTCACCGCCCACCAAAGAAAATATTGCTTTTTATTTCATTGCCAATATTTACTTCTGAATCACAGATTATCAATATACATTTTCAGTTTTTTAAATAGATAAAACCAATTCAAATCAGACAATAAAGAAGAACGCCATGGCTGCTATTCCCAAACCGATGGCAGTAATAATACATTCTCAATGGCTCTTCACCATTTTTATTGCTGGGGACGAGGACATTGTGGGCTTCCCTTGTTACGGGGTGTTATTTTAGGGCTCCGTTAGGGCCTCCCAATATGGCGCGGCGGCGGCAGGGGAGGCAGTGACAGTGGCACAGACACCTCCAGGACGGACGGGCAGGCACTGGGCGCACATAAAGTGACAGGTTATCGGTGTGTCCAGAGGCGTGAGGAGCACCGACGTGATAAACTGCTACACTGGGCTTCCACAATGCTGCCCATATTGCCTCTATAATACTGCAGCACCCTACTACATGTACACCCCTGACCATGCTGAGATATCACTACAATAATACCCAGATGCATGCAGAAAGGGAGGCAATGGGAGAGTCGGGCTCACCATGTGCACTCTCCTATAACCACTAATTACCCCAGGAGAGGGGTGGTTGTTGGGGCTCAACATTAAAACCCCGCAATTGTTTCGTAAGCCACAATGGAGGGGGTGGTGGTGGGGTGGAAGCCACAGTTCCAGCAGGGCGCGGCTGGCTAGCAGTCTAGTGGGAGGGGGGTGGTGGTTAGGGACGGCACACATCAGAGGGTGGCTGCGGTGGGGGAGGAGTGGGGGTGATGGGCTCAGAGCAATCAGCCTCAATCGGGGCGCGGTCGGCCTAAATTAGGCCTGAAGGAACACAAGGATGGCGCCGTGTTCACGTCAGGGTCGGGCCGTGCTGGATCCGCGCCCGGGGAGAGCGGCTCGCTGCTGTTTGTGTTGACGGGATCCAGGCGAGGGGAGCCGGTTACCGCATCCCGCATGGCGCGGTCTCCCCCCCCCCCCCCCCCATCTCCCATCATCTATCCCGACACATGGATCCATTCCTTATTGCGCGCCTAAAATAGACGGGAATCTGGGTCAGCAGTCCGACCAACTAGTCAACTGTGCTAGCATCTTTTTATATAGGCAGGAGATTGAGGTTACACAAGAAGCAAAAAAGGCAGAGGGGGAAGACGACGACGGTAAAAGGGGGAGATGAGGCCGGGAGTAGAGGGGAAGTCTCCATTGAATTCAAAACAAAATCAATATTGAATCTGGCGGGTTCCCACCTCGTGGGGGCTGGTCGGGGCGGTCGGGACGCAATGTGAAATAACAAAAGTCAACACGGCCCTGGTTCAAGGCAAATAGAGGCGCGACGCGCTGCCCTCAACGCGGCCACGATCCCTCCCAACCCTGCCCCAGCAGGCCATGGCTTGGTGACGCCTGACTCTCCAAAGGTATTCTGCACCCTAGACACCCACTATACATTGTGCAACCGGCATCTATTGGGATCTGTACTGGGGTAGTATAGTTCATGACATGTGCTGTAGATATACTAGTATGCCCCACCCCCCGTGAGACCACAGGCTGGGGGAGCATATTGAAGGCAGAGAGGGAGAAACTCTAGGAGGGAGGTGACAAGCAGGACACTCTACTCTGAAACATGTGGCTTCTTCTAGGGTACGTAGGTAGGTTGGGGGGGGGGGGGGGATACGGCTCAAAGGAGCCTATAGGTCGAAGGGCTCTAATGTAATAGTGCAGAGGCAGGGAAGGAAGGTTTCGGGTCACATCACTGTCAAAAGTCTCTTGTGTTCCTACTCTAACCCTAACCCCACCCCTGCACCACCATGCTAGTACCCTGTATGCACCTACACCCCCTATCTACACCCCCACCCCACGTGCTTCTTTCCCCATTGCTCCATTCATTCATGGCTTCCCCGCCCACACCCCTCCCCACACCCTCCCAGCACCAGCACCCCACTGCCAGCAGCAACCCAGCATAGTGACATCATTTCATTTTAATACGAGTCGATTAAAAAGTTGAATGGGCGCCGTGCTCGGCAGCAGACTGCGGGCCTGCCTCAATGAAGGGGGCGCTTTCTCTGTGCTAGCGTTATCTCCAGCCAATCAAATCGAAGGCGGTCAAAACCACACCTACTATAATAATCATTATGTAACAACATCATTATCAGCTCCCAAACCAAACCCCGCCATCAATAGGAACCCCAGCACATGGCTAATTATGAAGCAGCAGCAGGTCGTTTGGCTTTGCCTTTGGATAGGAAATCGATGTTGAAATTGGTGATATGATCTGCAGTGTGATGCTTTTATTGTTGTACCTGCTGATGCATACAAGGGGGGTATGCATGGAATAGCATGTTGACTGGCAGTGGCACCCATCCTACTGAATACTACTCACCCCATCTCCCACTAATATTTCACCTTTGCTTTATATTCAGGAACTGGGATGGTTTGATGATGGATTTCCCATTGCCTTTATCTGATGGGCTTGCATGTATGGTTGGATGTTGTTACATGGGCAGGTGGTTTGGTACACAGTACACATTATTGGGCACTCTCACCAATAGGTACTACTTGTGTGTACATGTACATGATTGTGTATACAGAACAGGGGGCATGTTCAACTCAGGCATGGCATCCTGACTGATTCTCCTGTGCATGCTTGAATCATTATACTATACACACAATCATTGTATTTGAATGTATTATAATTCCTCCATTGATTTATATTGTGGGCACATTACTAATTGTGACTACATTGTGACTACTCATTATTTGAGATAAAACCTTTAATATAAACAATTGCCTGCGATTTTACTTGCATTTAACATACCCAGATTACACATGCACTTTGCTGGCTCTTTATTATTCTAAATCTATAATAATTTTATACAATTAGATTAACAATATTTGGACTCAACACTGAAGATGTAATGAACGTCTCCCCAACGTCATGCTCCGTCACGTCAGACCCCCTTTGACCTAGTGGCGCCCCCATTTGACATACCCCAGAACCAGTCAACCATTGAGACCCCCATTCAGAGCCCGCTGAGTATCACGCTCTTCGGTTACCCACCGTCTTGATCTTGGTGATGTGGGGGTGATGTGTCCCTTTGGACCAGTGGCTACAAATATATCAATGTTCCCACCACCGACATCTCCAGAGACTTTCCTCCATCTCCACTTGATGATCTCTCTCTCTCAATATTTAAAGATACTCTTTTCAATCCTGGCCTTGACATGTGTCAGATTATGATGCTGCCCTTGGGTTAAAACCTGGTTTGGGGACAAATTAGGGCATCAGTATATCACCCTTTCTGACTACACCAAATAGATTTATACCTGTTTAGGTCCAGAAGACAGCAAGAAACATTACGCGTCTATACCAGACACTGAGTCATGTCATGCCCCATTTACTATCTCACTTCAACCCATCTATAAATTAATACTCATGTCTACAACTTAAACATATAATTAAACATCGTTTTGTCTCTTTTTCTTCCACAGACGCCTGCGGGTTGTCGGACGGGAACCATGTGGAGGGACTCCAGGAGAAATCACAGTGTGCTCTTGAGGAGTATGTACGATCACAGTACCCCAACCAGCCGACACGATTCGGCAAGCTGCTGTTGAGACTACCATCACTTCGCACAGTCTCCTCCCAAGTAATAGAACAGTTGTTCTTCGTCCGATTGGTCGGGAAGACACCTATTGAAACTCTCATCAGGGACATGCTCCTCAGCGGAGGCTCCTTCAACTGGCCGTACATGTCCTTGCAATAACACTACTGAGGTTGGCGACACAGCTAGTCTTCATTTGTGTAATTCAGAGACAGAAACGCGAGGGAAACTACTTGTACTATGTTAGAGAGACAATCGTATATCCATGAGCTACGAGTGGCTATTCTATATGTGTATTTACAACCGGCGGTGCCGGGTCAGGTTTGGGGGGACGGAGACATGCGACCCCCGCCTGCAGTACCATATACAACACGGCAGCTGAACCCAGCTTCTGAGGGAGCAGGAGGAGGAGAAGGAGGGGAGCAGCTCACTGACTCTGAGCCTTAACTAGGCCACCATGAGCTGCTCCAGTCACCACCAGTCAACAACTCACCAACTCAAGTCACAGACCCTGTGTCGGTATGTTTCCAGTATACTACCGACTACCAGCACCTCGTGTTGGTACACCTATCTACTGCCAATGAACTGCCTGCAGACCACCTTAGTACCACATGCAGCCGCCACGTCCTGCGCGGCGCTGCTGCGGGTGGGAGGATTCTGCGCGCGCATGTACATCCACGCATGCGTGACGGCTCGGACGGTGAAGGCACGAGTGTCAAGGACCTTCGGTAAGCACAGAACTCTGCTTGGTCCTACCAGGAACCCCTACCCAACCCCCTGAAAGAGAGGTCTCACAAGGTGGCATTGTTTACAAGACAACAACACCACCAGAGCTCCTCCTTTGAACTAGAGTGACGACACCCTCGTCTTCAATAGAAACATTTACAGGTGTACTGCGTCGGAACAACGTACCCTCTTTCCAGTACAGTTCATTCTTACAAAGGGTTCAAAACCCACACACTTTAAGTGGGCATGTTTATATATGTAGCATAAGAACTGAACTTGGTCATGATCGCTCGCTCCACTCTAATCAATTGTTTTTGGGTTTCTCTAGATATTGAGAGAATGTCATAGTGTCAAAGTGTACAGAACCACCCAAAATACTTAAGTTAAATACAGTGTAGTGTATATTATTATAATACAGGTCAATACTTAAGAGTGTTTATAAGACTTGGAACAATACGTGTCATTCAGTTTGGCCTATGGCCCTGTATCAGCTTGTCAAGTGTGTGTCTCCAAAATTATATAATACGGTTCAAAACCGGTTCAGCATCGATTTACATGCAAATAATATTTTAGTATACATGATTCGGCATTATTCCTGATAGACTGTCATCATCAACCTGATGCACGACTCAAGAGTCATTCATCCAATATTTGTGTCAGATTTAATAATAACCAGAAGGTGCTTAGCCAGAAAACAAAAAAGAGATTCACACTAAAAAAAAGTCTCAACATACAGAGCAAAATTACACCAATAGGCCATGGCTTTGTAAAGTGAGATGGGACATTTTTACGCTATGTTTTATCATGTAAGGCATCTTTTCATTTGATACTGTTTTTTTTGGGGATGTTTTGTTTTATTATTATTTGTGTCTTTGCCGCGTGAGTGTCCACATCCAGCTTTGTTACACGGTTCCCCTAGCTTGTGTCCAAGACACATCATTGAGCTAAATGTTGCTAGAAGCCTGATCTCCCGAGACAATCATAGAATAATCATATTGTGTTTTATATGTTTATTTTTTCTGTTATATTGTATACTTTTTGGTAACAAACATTGGCTGCTTGTATAACGGTCATGAACAGTTGAGACGATTCAATACTTTCATTGTGTAAAAGGTATAGAGTGTTTATGTTCCTAATATTGTTGTGTAATATATAATAATATTGATGAATACGGTTCAAGTGGGGAAGGAACTCCCTAGACGGCCGCCTGTTGATCAAGTCGTGGTACGAGAGTGTATTATGTGAGTATGTATGTTAATTAATTCATTAAATCATTATCATTCTCCTGAAATTGAGTCACCTTCGTGTTAACTATCTCTATATAATTAACCTAATTGGTAAACCATGAACTAAACGGTACTAGTTGGATCTCTCTTAAATAGTACAAACTGGTCTTCAATAATTGCGGGTATATTACTACAAATAGATCTGGGGTTCTTTTCCCTTCATTTAAGTGGTCTAGTGAGCCTGCTATGGGCTGTTGAATCATCATGGTAGTGCATGGTCGGAAGGTTATGGGGTCGGTTTAAAGTTGAATCACATCGTGTATAATACCTCTGTGACTCACGGGTCAGCAAGGTGCAGTCAGTCCCCACCTCCCCATTACAAACCCCAACTCACCAACCAAAAACCACCGCCATGTCACAGCAAGTGACAAAAGAGGCCATCTCCCAAACCTGCCCCTCTCACAGTATGCCCCACAACATAACCATGAGCGATGGGACTTCTTATTTTCTTCTATATCCTGACACTGTATTCCGGTTTCACGCACTGAGGGAACTGGCGCCCACCAAACAAGGCTGAACATCACCAATGCCACTGTGCGATCCTAATAAGAATAAGAGGAAAAAATAGCAGTAGTTATCCCATCAGCAATGCTAAACCCATCCAGGGTCGTCATGATGCCCCTCATGGGGGTTGAGACCTGGGTCAGAGGGGTACCCTGGGGAGGGACCCCTCTCATCCAGACCCCGAATTGGCGCCCAGGCCAGTGACGGTTAGGGACGGTCCTCTCTCTGGTTTCTGTTCTTACTACGTCTACATGCTGGGCCATGGTCAAGCTACATTAGCACATGTCAACGCCAACAGATGACCAATGGGCAGTCGTTTTGGGGCGGGAGAAAATGGAGGTTCCCACACTCGAAGAAACATGTGTGACAGCAGAGCAGGGAATGTATGGGGGTTGGGGTGGAATGACCATGGGTTTAGCCCCCTCCCAACCCTCCCCCCACCCCCTGGGGTTGATGCCTAGTATTGGTTACCACCAGAAAGGGTTAAGATTGATGAGATATGTGATTTGGGATGTATGTGGAAGCTGCTACATGTTGTGTTGCATCCAGTTGTGCCATTCTTACACCACAAATCTAGATATTTTGAAATTTCATGGATAGCTTGAATATGGCCTGAAAGTACTGGTCATATTCTATGGAATCAACACGTGGTCTTGGAGCTAATGGGTATGGGGTTGGAAGAGGGGATGACCACACCTCAAAGGGCACTTGTGATGGGCGGCTGGAGGCAATACTTGACCGCCCTACAGAGGCTACAGAAGAGACTAGGGCTGATAGAAGAACACCCCCCCCCTCCACCATCACACACACACACATCAGGGATGACATCTATAGACTAGACTGACGGTTAAACATGACGTCGGCGGTATCTTCACAAAGGCCCCATTTCTTCATGTCCACCCCACCCCCACCACTCCACTCAGCATGTCCACTGGTCAGTGATGGTCATCTTTCCAGGTCCCCACAACCCCCGCCCCCAGGGGGCAAAGGTCAGCGTCTCGCCGAGGTCAGGCGTCTTAGTGGTCATTTTCCCATAGCGCACGCAGCCTTGGTAGCTCCAGGGGCTGGTAGAAGGAGGAGGGGGTTTGTGGTGGTGACCCAACCACCATCTTGGCCCCCACCACTACCACTGGTCACCCCACCCCATGTGCCCCCATGCATGCACCCCTCCGTCACCACCACTGGTGATTAATTGTGGCCATCATCGGGAGACTCTGGAGGCTGTCACATGGTCAGTGCTATACCAGTCCCGCGCGGAATGCCCCTGTGCAACCTGGTACCATAGTGTCCAGCATACCCGACGCGCCGACCAGGGCAACACGACACCCTAATCCTCCCCCGGTCCCCTCCCACTAATGTCCCAAACAGGTGGCTTATATATGGACATACCATGCCAAAAATGGCTACCTTGAGTCGCCAGGGCCTGGTATGGCAAATGTTGGGATGACAGTTAGGAAATTCTGAATTCAAAATTTGGAGAAAAAAAAAGTTTGGAACTATCTACAGGCAGAACATATGATGCCAAAATATGAAAGATAAGTTGGCTACATGTATTTGGAAACAATCACATTGGCCTGGTGTTTATTGGAATTTAACATCACATCTTCATGCCCCACATATAAGTGTACAAAACCAACTGTAAAATGCACTCACAGGGGTACAGTCAGGGGTACAGCACAGGGTAGAACGCACTATGATGAGTTCGACCTTTTTATAAGAGGGGGCGTTTTTTTATTTTTAAGTCGAGCCACCTCTACCCACCACCACCCAGGGTCCAGGCACGTAAAGGTATGCAGCCACACATCACGAGCAGCAGTTCTGACCTGTCCATTGTTGTCGGTAGTTAGCTTCATGCATGCATGACTTGCTGAAGGTGAGAAGGGAGGGGAGAGTGTGTATGAGGAGAATATTGAGGGCAGTCAGGAGAGACCTTAACCCTTCCACCCTCAGTACTGCACCCAATCTCTAATGTTATAACACAGTGCATGGAGCCCCCAGGATGAATAGTGCACTATATAACTTTAGACGTGGTTGGCAAATGTTCCCACGAGCTCATTGATGATCCACGGCCAGGTGGGCGATAAAAAGGGAAAGTTTGAGGAATCGTCTCTTAGGGCCAAGGGGAGTAGTCCTGCTGGGACTGAGGTAAAACTCCAAGTATTTATAAAGACGCCGGTCCCCCAGCCAGCGTACAAAAAACACGGCCCGGAGCGGCGGGAGGGGTGCAGGAGGGTGGATGGGGTTTGGGGAGAGGGGGGGGGGTTAAGACTGCCTTTTCTTCCCCCAAAAACCATCCAGGCAAGCGGAGCAAACAAGAAGCTAAGGGAAAGGGGAGCAGGAGCTGATTTATGAGTTGGAGGAGTGGCGGTAGTGGGTTAGAGACAGGGTGCTGGGGTTAGATAGACTTGTAGGGGTGCTGGAGGAGTAAGGGGTGCAGCATGCAGTATGGTATAGCCACCACCACTAACAGTAGTTTGTCAGTACTACCAGAGGTAGACTGCTGGATCAAAGTCTGACCTAGTAGGGGGAGGCTGAACAGTCATGTGAGCACCGCGTCCCGGACGCCGCGAGGGTCGGCGGAGGCCACAACTATGCCGACCCCATAGTAAACACTGCGACCTGCTGCAGTGTGGATGTGTGAGGGAAACCTCCTCCTCCTCCTCCTCCCCGGCCCGACCTCCAGCTCCCTCCTCCATGCCCTACTCCACCACCTACTACATACTCCCTGCTACACCCCTCATCCAGTGTGTCTAACCCCTGCTGGAAGAACTCCCAATGTCATCCTCCTGTTCCCAGTATCTACTCCTCCATGTCTAACTATAATTTTACAACAAGGAAGTTACAGAAAGTAAGATGCACATTATAGCCCACACTGTATAACAGGCAGGGTTTGGGGGATAGGTTACAACGTATAAGGGGGAGGGTAGACAAACAGAGCACGGAGGGCCAAGGGTAGGGAGGCGGGTCATGTCTTCTGAGCGTGACCTTAACCTAAATGCCCTGAACAGGGGGCGGAGGAAGGATCGGGCTCGTGAACTCTGAACTTTGCCTGAGTCGACTGGAGTCACCATCTCTTGTCATTAATCTCTGCTGCCACCCACCCCCTTCCCTTTCCATCTCACTGGTCAACTATAACTGTTCTCCACCACGTCGCCCTCCTCTCTGTATACATGTACTGAGATGGGGAAAACAAACAAGAGTGCGTAGAAGCTTCTCTCCTCTATACAACCAAAGACTAGCCACTTGGTGGAAATATAGCAACTGCAATGTAAAGTATACAACTTGCTACCAGCATGATGAAAATAGAACATGGAATGAGAAATGACAGAATGCACCAAAAAGCTCTCTACAGGCCATGAGGCATTTTAAAGAGACTTGCCACGACAGATATACAAATGGGATCTCCAAATAGACAAAGGCCAAGAGGGCCTAGATAGAGCAGGAGCACATAGTAAGCTAGACAAGCAACGACAGACATGTCTGGGCGAGTACTAGGTCTGCAGTATCTACTGCAAGGACTGCTCGTGTTCTGGTGGTGGAGTGTTTGTGACCGTGTCAATTAGAAGCTCTATTTACAGTGCTTGTCACTTCTAGAGAAGCTACCAAGGTCTGCGGTCAAGTGTGCATTCACCCCCACTCTCGTATAGTACTCCCCATCTCACTTCAGACCCATAGCGCACCACGCAGTATAGTGTGAGGGGGAGTAGGGGAGGGGGCTGACCCCCCACCCCCATGCAAGTCGACATCTGGAAATTTTCTTTCTGGGGATCGGAGATTGGAGCTGTGGGACATGGGCGATAAGGCGTGATTTATGACGCGGACGAATATAACAGGGCTGGGGTCTGTGTGTGGGGGTCTGTGTGTGTGTGGGGCTGTCAGTGTCTGCCCGTCTGGGCGGCCACAGGAGGAGAACCATGGAGGAGAGGGGGTGGATGGGGATGTGTACTACTACCGCCGGCCCTGGAGGGGACCTGGGGGCGGCCAGAAGTCGACCCCGGCCTGCTCCTGCACCCCTCAGCCTGCCCCAGCCTGCCCGCAGCCCAAGGTCTCTGCTGACAGCCTGCCTCTCAATCAAACACCACACTGAAAAACTAAACACAACACAACTCCCAAAACCCCAGCTCCTCACCTCTAAAACACAACTCCCAAAACCCCCTCCTCACCTCAACCCTCCCCCTTCTTGTGCGGCCCCGTGGAGACCCTCACCTCATCCGTCCCACTTTACCAGCACCAGGGTCCACCAGGAACCTCCTCCAGTTCATCCCTGGAGTGGGAGAGAGACCGGGGAGGATGAAGTCCAGAGGGGCTGGCGGGTGCGAGCATTTTAACAACACTCGGCGGATTTGAAGTTTATTGATCAGCGTGTTGCTGCTGTAGCCGCCTACTGTTGGGTGATGGGTGAGGCCCCCTGGTCGGGCCCTAACGGGTTATAGTGGTGGTGGGGGTAGGAGAGGGGAACAACAGCATGCACAGACCTACTGGGCGCGCTCCGCCACCCGCGCGCCTCCCCGTGCCGACTGGCCGAACTAAGTCAATGACCATTCTCTGGCCCATTCTCTAACCTCTTTGCGATCAAAATCGTGAATGATACCTCAAAATATATCACAAATCTTCAATGTGTGATGTATAAAACATAAAATGAGGTTGCATAAACCCTACTTTTAAAACATAAGATCGTATGGCTGTGTGTGTGTGATCCATGCATCATTTGTAATAAGAAGCAAATGTATTTTAACATAGCAGACCACCACGCTGTTTCCCCTATTGTGCTTACAACCATCACTATACTCTACATGCCATCAGCACTCTCTACATACTACCACCATACGCAAGAGCGCCATTTGCTATTAAGTATTCCCCCGTGTGTCTTGATGGCTGCCCATGTCTCCCCTCCCCTACCAGACACAATACTACGAGGCCCTGACCTGTGCGTACATAATACATCACCTCCTGGGCCCCACCACTGCTCAGTTAAAAAGCCACCCAGCCAGCGCCGCGTGCTGGAATTCCACCAAATGAAATCCGGCTAGCGCTGCTGCTACTCCCATACTATACTACTTCAAATGGGTTATGATTAAATGTATATCAGCGCCTTGCCTGGGGGGATGGAGTGGTGTGCACACAGCGACCCAGCGACCACTCCCCTCACCGCCCTGCCGCCCCTAGCCCGGACAAGGCCACATTGTTGAACGAAGGGTCGCCGCCACCGCCATTTCTCATCGTCGCCTCATCTATAATATATATAGCCCCGCTGGAGGTATATACATACAGGCCCCTGGGGAAGGAGGAAAAAATATAACAGAAAAGGAGGGCGAAAATAGAACACAGCTGACCCTGTTGTGTAGTAGGTGGACACAGTTCTCTAAGCTGGTCCACAATTTTGCTCATTCAAGGAAAAATGCAGTTACATATAGACGCTATGTATGGCAATGCTAATGATGTAGATGACCATCTATACTACAAATAGGTTCCCCTTTCACTGGGAGATTTATAAGAACAGACATATCTGCGTCATTAGAACACTGGTGGTGTATTATAATGGCTAGTATTAGGGCGTGGCTGGACCTGGTCATCTTGAGGTGTCATGTGAGGGCTTGGACATTGGTGGACACTCCCGTGCCTTGTCACGGCGGAGAGGGAGCCCCTTTACTGACCAGATAGGTGCTAGTTCTATTGTGTGGTCTCAATGACCGTAAAACATAGGCACAAAGGCGGGCGGGGCGCGCTCTGAGGACCAAAGGTAAGGCCGCCCAGAGACGGGAGAGGGTTCCTGCTCTTCTGGAACCCTCACACGGCAGGGGACATGGACGTGCATAGCACGTAAGGGATAGATATACTCCCCACCACCACCACCACCACCACCACCACCACCACCATACAGGCTCCAACCCCATCCCCACCCCAACACCATACAGAAATAATGGTGGGGTTTGAAGATGCCGCATTTGGTCACGTGCAAAACGCACAGAACACATCACAAAAGACAGATTGAAATCACAAATGGGCTCGAGTGCAGGGAATGTCTCTCTCCTTCCTTAAGGGAATATTCATTAATTAATGATTGGGACATTATACCATGCAGAGGTGTTCAATACATCACATTTGCTGTGCTACAGAAAGCTATACTATTATCAAATGACCCCCTTCTAATGCACTGGATGTCGAGGAATGTTTCTCATCTAAATTGGCTTTCTTCCTATACCATTCTCCATGGTGGACCATGAAAAACGCGTTGGGGGGACGCTCGGTACCTAAGTCATCAAGCAGACCTCTGGTGGATCATTAAATACCTGAGAGGGTCTGTTTGTGTAGCCCAAGAGCACAAATAAACACTGTGTGGGGGATGGTGCCGCCTTGAATGATAACCTCCACCAACAGAAGGGGAAATAAACACTATATACCACCTCCAGGAGGTGTAGGGCCACCCCTTAGTATACCTCCAGCAGGGCCACATCCATACTGAAGCCATAGGGGCCTAGTGGGTCTGGGTTGAACTGGGAACAGTGCTGCCCTCAAGTGGACAACTCGGACATCGCGCGGTTCGCTGGTTTTGCTGGCGCCCGGACGGTCCCCATTCCCAGTCCACCATCAGGGACCTCCCAGCACCCCTTATGAGCCGTTTTAAAAGCATCCCTCGTGCCTTTTAGTTGTTTTCCCTGGACAACTGGAGATCACCCCAGGCTCCCGGGCAGGCACCTGGCTAAATAAAAACCCGACCTCGGGGGTGGATCCGATGCCTGGCGCCCAGGACTACCTCTTGGGTTTTCGCTGGTTTCCCATTGTCGGTACCAGCGTCCAGGCCGCGCTGTGACCCGGCGCGCGCCCTTTTTAACACTCACTGAGCAGACGACATTTTTGAACGCCGACCCCAAAAGGTGAGGGGCGTTGTTCGGGTGGGCTTAGGATCACAAGCAGTGTGATGATTGGATGAAAGGCACACTCCATGGGAGTGAGGCAGTAGGGATGGGGTCAGCCCGAGCACCTGGTCGGGTCGGGGCTAGGGTTACCCCGCTATCGACCCAGACGATATGTCAATGATTCCCCGCCATGCTAGGTAAATATTATGCTCGCCGCCAGCCACCCTGAGATGGGAACGGCGGGAGTGGGGCAGGGGTAGGGGCAGGGGAGGCGGTGGATCACTGGGAAGGAGAGGAGTATAGGTGGGGTGGGGGATCACTCCACCACACCACGACCCTGTCTACTGTTGACACATCTCCAGGCAGACAATGCAGCCTTTGGGCGCGAACTTCAGTCACCTCTTGTATTATCTGACGACCGATGGGGCTGCGAGAGTATAGGATGGGTTCAGGAAGGGAATGCTAAAGCAATATGACATGTTAGCAGGATATATGGGGATGCAGTTATTAAAAGGATGCAAACGACAAGTGGAATTAGGCATTGGGTGTCTTGGGGGCATAGAGGGGATCCACAGAGGGCTGGGTGGGAGTGGGAATAAGGGGCCAGGGGCACAGGGGCCTATGTTATATCTGCGGTTGGTATTGTGTGCCCACATCTCATTGGGTAAACACTACTCGCAGGTCCCAGGACGGATGGCCAAACAAGTTCTCCTCCTCTTGGTGTGCCATTTCTGGCGGAGGTCACGCCAGCCCTGACACCCCAGTCGACATGGAGGAGTTGGGTGGGTGGGGGGGGGGGGGGGGGCTGACAGGGGGTTCTCACGATAAGAGCTACCCATCTATACCACCAACCCATGTACCCCCCCCCCCCCCAGCCTCCTATAGGGCGATCTCCGATCGGTGCTGACCCCTATCGGGCAAGAGGCAGTGCACGGTGGTTGGATCCTTAAGCCTTTAAGGGCCGCACAGTGCTTTATTTGTGCTATGCACTTTGTTGGCATGATGCATGAATGTAGCTCTGGCGAGCAACTCGGCAGGACTGCATGCATGCATCATACTGACCCTCTTTGAATCGTATCAACCTCGTTGGGTTGACATGATGCTCCAATGCCACCCTGCTGAGCTGCATTCATGTATCATACCGACAAAGGCCTTAAATGGTTAATTCACGCTCCACTGCCCTTCTGCTCCCAATGTCCCTCCCCCCCACCCCAACACATACCTCCAACCACCGATAGACTTCTGCACCATACGTTACTATTACTCACAGCCCCTAGAGTTTGAATTAAAGACGTAACTTAACTGAAAGGGAAGGGAAACTGCCCGGTTGAACTTTGTATAATATCGACGCAGCATATGAAGACTAGTGTGTACCTTGGGAGAGATCCAAATTCTACTCAAACGTAAATCTTCTCGAAACAGAAAAAAAACTTCTAAACAAATATGGAATGGTAAATTTGAATACTGCTCACCAGTTCCTCTGCAGGCAGCTATGGAATTTAAAAGGGGCATGTGTTTGCTTTACACACACATGCCTTTAACAACCACCCAAAAATGTCTCTCATCTCGAAATTGGTCATGGATGTGAGAGGGTATAAGACTGAATTGTGAGAAAAAGCAGTGTTTGGCTATACTGCTCAGGGCATTACTAAGGTGTATTCAAGACAGGAATGCCTCCGTCACCGACCAGCGCCCATTAGAGGTGAGGGTGTGGGGACGGACGGTTTGTAGTCTGGGTACATAAGGTGCAAGGAATGAATGCGATGAAATAATGATACCTCTCGTCACGGCTTGTCAGAAAACGGCCCAATCTCGTGCTAACGACCAATTACATCTCTGTATTTGGTCGCTACCACCGCGCCCTTCTCCACACATACTTTTCATATACATTATAAAGGAAATGAGTCTTGAGAATAGTGAAACAAATATATTCATTTATGATCACCTGTTTTATTAGTTGGTGTATTTTGGGTTGTTTCCAGTTACTCCACATATTGGTATTACAATATACAATATTCACTAGCGTTGAGTCTTCCTGAATGTAGGACTTTTCAAGTGTTGCTCAAATCTCGTGGTGTAATGTCATTCAGCTACATATATGAGTGGTGTCATGTGTCGGAATAAGCGTGCTTTGTCCAGATTTGTGTTCGTGTGTGCATGGTGTTCTTAACAATAAGGCCAAGCCTTAAACCTTCAAGTAGTACAAGGAGTGCAATACAATACAGTTTCTTATAGTGATAATATCCCAGACACTCACAAAGATAAAAGCTGTAGACGTCAATATTATCATCATAATAATGCCATTCGATTTGACATGTATTATAACAAACCGGTTGACACAATAGGGAGCATCGAACAATTCAATAACTACTGAGAACGCAGCTGATGTTTACTAACTATCATTGTATAATCTACTAAAGTATTCATTGTACCTGTACCATATACTGACACTGCCATGATACCGAGTCTGTGCAAGCTCCCTCTAAATGACAAGGGATGCTATTATTTTACTTAGAACTATGTATGTTGCTCTATGTCTATCTAGAAAGAAAGGAACCCAATATTGAAGGTATGTGTGGCGTCTGAGACCTATGTTTATGATTCATAAAATTCTAGTATTGTTTTCAACAAAAAGACGAAGGGTACTCTATAAACGCAGCAAGGTGGGGGAAATCCTGAAGGGGTGAAACAGTTCCAAAAACTGGGTCGGTCCTCCTTGGGGTAGGACATGTATGATTGAAGACAAAGGTGAAAAGATACACTTGTGACTTTGTGAATGGTGACGTCACACCATATGCTGGTCCTTGGCGTGTCCTCCTATGAAGCCGTGTGCCCGCCGGGTACAAGCCGACCCTCGGGGTGGTCACGTGGCGTTGTCGTGACGTCATCCACGTCATTGACGTAATTATTTATAAAGAAAAAAATTGAGTGCCATGAAACGTGTGTGAGTATAGTGCTGAAAGGACGACTGAGAGACTAAATGGTGTAAATCTATAGAAAGGTAGATACATTTTCTATTTCTGTAAAATAATATAATGAATACATTGTAGGACTATGGGTTCAAAGGCTTTAAGTCACCTACGTTTAGTGATAAAGTGCTTTCTCCCTATGTCCCTTTCATTTGTGCCATGAGACTCCTATATCAGGATTTCACAAAGCGTTCCATGATTGTTGACCCAGTAGAGGGCAGTGTAGAGTTTGGGTTGTTTGTGTATAGTGATGATAATTATTATTGACATGAGAGAAATTCCAAGTTTTAAGAGCCCAGAAATCCAAGATGATCCATGTTTGTGTGAAAACAATAACCATCCTCAGCCATGCCCGCTGTCCATATTGTATCAGGGAGACATCCAACTTCCAGAGATCAGATAAATCGTAACTTGATAACTTACCATTGTGTTTACAGTTCAAAATGAGGAAACAAACCTGAATCCAAAGCAATTTTGAACTGAGTTTCAAAGACTTTTATCGATACATTTGTCATCAGGCGAAAAAAAAAGTACATATCAGTTATGTATTAGGTTCTGATAGAAGTGACTTAATGTGGACGGTTATGGGTGCTGGTGTAGATCAGCCAGAAGGGCAGAGGGTGTGCACCCTGACTTACATTGGTATACAGTGGTCTAACCTCTGATCCCACTTGGCTGAGTATCTAAGGCACTGTCCACAGATACTGCACTTACAACCACCCCTAAAGTACCACTATCGAATAGTATAGATCCTGTGTCTGCTCTTCAGGAGTCCAAGCTAAGGCACCACGCCTGCCTCTATAAATAATACATTAATATAATAGTCTTAGACTGGGTTTATACATCTATGTGTAGCCCACAACACTGTGTTACCAAGCAGGTATAGGTGGAATTATAAGGGGCTGAATCAAGCTGATGGCTGCTTTTGCTAAACTAATGATAAAGGTAATAATAATCCAAGGTTGACTGTGAGTATAGGGACTCTGGCCGTGGGCAGGGTGCATAACTTTGGGATGGGATGTTGTTCTGAGTGAGAGCTTTACTGAGTGACCTATGGGGGATTAGTGGAGGGGATTCCCAGCTGTCAGCATGCCCATAACTGTCACATAAATGGCTGCATGTTTAGGAGTGACTTAGTGGGTTAGCTTGTGACAACCCTAACCCCATTCCTTCCACTTCCCTTCTAGGCCACCCCTCTTGTGGTGGACCAGAGTCCAGGTGATGCATTTAAATGATATATAAGTTGTTTTTTTTAATGAGGAAAGAAACTGTGTCCAAAGTCAATTGTTTTTAAAGAACGTTGGATAGGCAACCAAATATATGGAAAAGAGGTGTGCAGTATACCAGATTGGTCTATTAATATAATTCTAGCTACCAATACAACATATACATGTGCCAAACTGTGATATTCCCGGGAGAAGAAATACAACAAAATCAAAAACAAACCTTCTGCTGCAAAATTGTTCAATTCTTTTCCAACATTTATGTATCATCAGACCAATGTAATATTGTTTGAATGGTTTTAAACAGCATAATTGTTTATAGTGTCTCTATGTACTAAACCAAACGACCAATGAGCGTTCCGCTTACAACTATTTCATTATTTGTAAGTACAAACATGATCTGAAGAATGATTGGCTTATACAGACGGAGCCGTCGAATCAGTATTTTTTATTATAACAAAGGTTTTATTATAGAGAGATACGTTATAATGTACACTGTGTTTCATCAGACCCTTCTCTTCATGTCTCAACTTTCCTATTCTGACCACATGAAATCTGAACAAAAAGAGATTGAATTTCCAAGCAACATATGTTTAGCAACAATGGAATTCTAAATTACAAAGCCCTCCATGACTCATCTGAATGTGGTTCCTAACGGGTTTTCTTTCGGGAAATGAGTTGTCAAAATTAGTTTATTGCACCCTGGATGTAGCAATTGTTCCAGGTCTATTTAATTGTATATTTATGTACAGACTTTCTCGTGGTATGACATTTAATGGCGGTAATAGTTGTCGCGTTGAGGGGCATAGAGGTTTCTATAGCTCTCACCAAACTAACAAAGAGAATCAGGCCAAATGTATTTGTGTGCGAAGAATTGTGTGTATATTATTATTATGTGGATGTCCCTCGGGGACAAAAAGGTATTATTATAATTATTATTATTATATTCATTAATGTCAGGTTATTAAAATTGTACAGATTTGATATTGAACGAGGCAGGTTCAATTGGTATGTGTGTATCTGAATGATTGGCCTATATTGTGTGGTTACAATATATACGTACATCAACCCCCTTAAGGATCAAATATGGAGAATTCCGTGTGTGAGAAAACGTATACATGTATTGGCAGCATCGGCCTGTTTATGTGCAACTCACATTATAAATACATTAGCAAAGACAGACACTCAGACGAAGAAAGGGAAACCAAGGCGTGTGTGTATACATTTTGTTATTGTTTTCGTCCTAGCTGTGCAAACTAGAGTTGGAAAGTGTTCATGGGGTGAATGAGAATGAGTGTGTATGTATAGGTGATAAATACACGGCCGACATGTGGTTTCTTTTCAAAGGGGGGCCAACCGTGTGTAGATCTCTTGTACATATTGAATATATGAGAATGAATCCACAATTCTGCATTGATGATACAAAGCATAGGTAGATTTGTACAATTTTTAGCTTTGGAATGATGATTCTGGTATCCGAACTGTTGAGTAAATCTGTGGTCTGTTAAATAAAAAGATGCCCGGTTTTCTGAAGTTCTCTGTACAACTTATTGTGTGACTCTACTCGGAATAAAAACGTGGTCAATACCAAATATCTATTTGTTTGTCATATTTGCATTCATGAAAAATAATATACATGATACTCCATACAACTTACAAGTCATGAGCATGGAGCTCAACTGAAAGTAAAATAACATTCATAAGGCAAAGACATTTTTATCTCCTCCCCCTCTCAGGCCAAATGACAATTGGTCAGAACTTGCCATAAAATTATAATATACGAAATAGCAAGATAGCAAGTACATGTGTATAGGCCTACATGTGTACTATTATGATATAAAATGATTTTATTTTTCTAACATGGAATTTGCACAGAAGAAGGGTAAAGGTTCAAATTTAAAACTCCTCATTTCGAAAGGCCTGCTACGATGGGTGGTGGCCTTTTAGTTTTGTTTACCCGTCTATTCCTCAATGAGAAATGTTCTTCTGAAATAGAATTGGTACATAAGTTTTTAGCCATTAAATTAGCTTTCTTGAATCTGACAACATAATATCACACAGGTACCAATCAGTCCTGTCTTAATCCATTTGCCTTCAATTTTATTGAGTATTTATATCTTTAAATGCATTGTTGTATCTCGAACAAGTAGAATTGATTTCGGTCTCTACTTTGATGTCACCTTTTTGCCATCAACTTCAAGAAAAGTGAAATATATATCACAGTAAATAGACCATCTCTATACTAGACTCACTGCCTATAGTCTGTAATCTAGACAGCAGTGAGGAGAGGCCTCTATGAATAGCAGCTCATTTATCACTACACACACACTAAAGAAGACGAGTATATATTGTCTGTTTTCAACAGCTTCATCAACTCGCTCAGTCACTATACTCCATTCAAAGCTCTATATATTCCAGACGTAACCAGAGCATTGCACAATGTGTAGGTACACACCGCAGGGTATTAGATAGGGCACAGGGACAAGGAGCGGCAGGCTTGGGGCTGTCATCTGTGTTGTCTATTGACGTGTTGTCAAGGAGGGGGGAAGGGGCACTGGGCATTGTCCTGAGACAAGACAGAAGGAGGAGCAGAGACAAGACGGGGCCACATGGAGGCTCTTCCTATTGAGTTGTGGGGCGGAATGACAGCAGGCAGTGGGGGCAGCTATCGGGGAAAGGGACAGCACCTAACGATCCACACACCAATCCATAATCCCTTACAAGCAAAACACAGCGGCCAGCATTTTGATTTCTGATGTGTGTGCTTGCATGGGGGGCCCCTGGAAAACCATGTTTTGCCAGCCTCTATTGGGTATGGGTGGGGAGGTAATCTTTTGGGGACAGCTGAGGAGGGGTCGGCCGTCACTGGGCCATGCTAATCAATAACACTATATATAGGACTTACTGAAGCAATAACTGTGCCCCCTCCCTGCCATGGGCTGTAGATATAGCCGGTTCAGTGCAGAAGGGGCTGTAGAAACACACCCTGTACACTTATGTAGAAAGAGTTCATGTATCAGATTATATACTGAAATGTTTCACGCATATCTATCCATACACAGTGGACACAGAAACGTGAATCAACATTGACAACTGGTTTATGAACGCTAAGCAACTATTTGGCAATGTTGGTTCAACGTTGAACTAATTTCTTTGCCCACTTCAGGAGCACTATCTACGTCTCTATATCCTCACATTACATTAGAGATCTAGGCTCTCTGATTAGAGAGATATAAACATGAGCAATGTGAGATGTAAAGACATAATATTGCACACTCCATATTCTACATCATCAAATCCCAATGACCAGTGGTGATTTGAAAAACAATGAGTATCATATAACACATGTATACGCCCAATCAGCGAACAGATAGGCTGGCACATTTATTTATCTATCTACTAGTATTTATTTATTACACATCTTATTTTTGCGTCTATATGTGGGTCTGTCCAGCAGTTGCCGGGTCTCCCTGTACCAAGACAGTGGCGGCACTGCTGTCTATACAGGGCCGTCCGGTGCCGGGGCGCCGAGGTATAAATATAGGCGCCGGTTGGTCAGAATGACATGACCATCACTCACCGCGCCCCCTCCTCACCCACCACTACAGAGACCCCCGGCAGATGTACACGGACAGGCAGCAGAAGGTTACTGTAGACAACACTATACTTAGTATAATAATTGTTACATATATACTACTACAGGCACCACTGATGTGTACTTGGTATATATGTTACTATAAGGACTTTGGGTAGTATATTATCATCTCAGTACACCTTACCCATGGAAAAGGTTTATGTATATCCTTAATGCCACATTCGTATAAGAATGCATGGAACATGACTAGGACAATTGAAATTGATAATCATAATTGGCTAAAACCGAATACAACACAACAATAATCATGTATGCATAACTAATGATATTCGGTTAATTTGATCTAATGTATAGGACCCCTTATGCAGTCGAAATATGGGTCAATATTCACGAACTTATTCATCAGAAAAAGTTAGAAGTACATTTGCACCAAAAAAAGCTCCATTTTTTTCAATCTGTAAAATATTAAAAATAATCATCACCCGTTGCCATTCGGAAATATTTCCCCATGATATCTAGAATGATGGGTAGCCTAGATTGTAAACAAGGATTTGTGCAACTGGTGATGAAATAAATAGAAGAAAAGTATACATATGTAGCATTGGATTTATTAATGATATCAAAAGAATATGTGCATCCATAAATGTATAAAAACAAGGTCAGTGTGGCAGAACCCCCTACATGCATGCAGCCCCAGGTTCAGAGGTGAGTATCTAGAGGTGGCTCTCAGGCGCAGAGTCATCATCCCTTTTTTATACCTACGTCAGTTAGCCCTATCCCCCAGCCTCCACCCACCAACCCACCCACCCACTCCATTCCTCCCTCTCGTGAGTACCCTCAATAAAAAGCCGCCCTGGAATCCCCCTAGACCTGAGCGGTTACTGTTGGGGGGTGGCTGGGGCAGGAGCCACCCCCCGTTGTCGGGTTGTGATCTGTAGTTAGGGCTGGGCGGCGGTTCAGGACGATTGTCCACCTCCGGCCAGGCTCCAATTAGGCCGTTTTGCGGGAGTCCGTGATTACAGACTGACCGACAGAACGCGTGCGCGCCCCGGCCGTTGGACGACCAGCGTCCGCGCCGTATCATGATGATGGCCGGAGAGGTGAGGGGAGTATAGTCAGGAGAGGTTGGGGGTAGGGGGGGGGGTGGGGGAAACAATTCTATTCAGGAACCAAAGGCAATTTTTTTTTCTTTTAATAGGGCACGTGGGTTTATATTTTTCCTTTTAATTTTCTTTAGGATGATTTGGTAAGTTAAGTATATTTTATAAATTCATTTGTACATTTTACAGATTCATTATTTTCTTACACAATTCTCTATTAATTGTCTATAGGATAAGGACCAACAAATAAGGTCAGTTGGCCTAGCTGAAACCAACTCATTTAGGCCAAGTTTACAAACCTACTCCAATGTATATACCCGTAGTGAGCAAAGATAACGGTCCTGATGGATGATAGAGCAGATATATACTGGCGATTGGGTTTCATGTGTGAGTGGATGTGGATTGATTAGATGAAAAGTATCCATATTACCCTATCAGTAGTATATCAATCTGTCCTTTAGTAACTGAATATATACCATGTGGTAGTTTTGGGCTGAAATTAGAAACACATTCAATATTTTTATTTTGGATTGTATATAGTTTTAGATGACGACTCCTCACACTGTAAGTGGGTATGAATATATACTACATATATGTATCAACATATTTGCATCCTTCTCAACGGGCTGGGCAATTATTTCATAGGGAACTGTTGAGTGAAATGCAGGCTGATGCTTCTAGCGAGTGTAGACTCGCTGAATGAAACTCTGTAATTATTTCACATGTTTTCATGGGCCATATATATATAATGATGTTAATAGGTCATTTTACAGTGATATCATGGAATCTAGTTATTACACACACGGGGACACACACATACCTGTGTGATACAGCCTTCCCAATTATACTTCACTGTAGCCACATGGTATCACACATATTTATTCCATGGCGAATATACAGTCTCATTGATTTAATCAAGGTAAGCCATATCTCATCCCCCAATAAGTACAGATCTATGGTGCACCAAGTCAGCACAGTTGAACAGAGTAAAACTTATTATTTCTCAACTAAAAGGTAAACAAATTTTAATCGATGTATAGAGATAATGCCCATGAGATAGATACAAAGGAACACTCAAATGATTCACTACTGAGGGCTATTTCACTTGCCTCCATGACATAACCTTCAGTAGTGAACACTTTAAGTGAACCTTTGTCTAGCAATTACACATTATACATTGAGTGATCCCTGGTGCACATGGGTGACCATTAGCCTTATAATACCACCATGGCCTTTCTCTGTCAGTGTCAGAGGGCGGCATGGATGTCATCTTGCGGCCACGTCAGGCCTGCCCTGGAGGCTGGTAGTGGAATGTCAGCACCTCTCATTTATCATGCGCCAATGTACACAAAAACAAGCCTCTCGCTGAATACATTGGTCTACGTGCCTGCCCCCTCAGCTCCCCCCACCTTATACTACTGTAGTACTTATAGTAGTGGCCACTTGTAATAGTGAGAAACATCAGGGACCTCTCCAGGGTAGAACTCTGCTCCATATATAGTACAGGGTACTATGTCAGGCTGCATGAATGGAACTACCATTTTCTTTATAATATTTCTAGACTTTAAGATTTTAGTAGGTGTATTTATATTCATTGTGTCTGCTATTGGTTTGTTATATACTACTCAAATAGGTTAAGAGGTGCAGTATTATCATATATGAATAAATATAATATAAGGGTGCCGGGACAGTGTGGCTATTGTCTAGAGTAATACATGTATGCCTACTTGGGAACGTTCAAATATGACGTCACCAAATTTGGAAGCCAATATAGAAACAGACCCCCCCCCCCAACATACACACACATTGGTGCTTTTAGCCAAGACATAATACATAACAAAACCCTGGGAGAAAAAAAGTCCATGCTATTACCAGGTCTGTAATGCACCTGCGCATTATGGGTTATCATTTAATTACGGCTCAGGTAACAGTACTTTGTTCCTACCTGACACCACTAATACACCATCATGGACACCCTCACCTGCCTGCCTGCCCCCTGCCCTGTAGCTCCATGTAGCCGCACGTAGCCTCCTCCAGTAGGTTGAGCATACCGTACCACCCTGTATAAGCACCTGGGCGCATATTCACTTCCAATAGACTCTACTCAGGTGTCAGTGACTGCCCTGGACGATATATTCCATCATTATATGAGCCTGTACATTTAATTATGTATTCTATCAACTACATCACTAAAGGATGCAGTCCCTCCTGGCTAACAATTGAAAAGCTAAATACAGTTATTAGATTTATCAGCAAATAAAAATCATAACAACCACAAAATCCAAGACTTAGTTTATGTTCTATTAACCACTTCCAATACAATTCCCCTCTCAGCGCTCATTCAGAACCGGCGCTTAATCAAACACCCGGCGCTTATACAGGCCACTACGGTACCCTGTAGAGTGTGGGTTACTGGAGTCATGCACGTCGGTAGAGGCAGCAGCCGGGAGGAGGGCAGGCCGCACGCTACATCGTGGTTAGCAGTAGTTTTCAGGCACGGTGTTACGCTACTCTGGGCCCTCCGTAGCCGAAGGCACTGCCCCACATCGGCATGCAACTTACTAGAGGCACGCCTAGGCCGAGAGAGAGGAGAGAGGGAGAAAAAAAAAGGAGAATAGTAAAGGGAGATTGAAGGTGGAGAGTGGGTGAGTGGAGGGTGGATGGTGGGGGGCTTCCTCGCATGACCCTGGCCACCACACGTTAGTTAGATAGTAGCAGTGGGTCGTACAAACCTACGACACGACCGCTACTACATGCACTATAAAGCACCCCCTCTCTCTCCACACACACACTCTCACTCCCTCCTCTCCCCCTACTCCCCCCAGGAGTGATTTTGCGTAGATGCCGGGTCTCTAGGCAGGCTGGTGGTTAAAACACGTTGATGGATTACGGCCTCCTCCCATGCTAGCTCTGCCGACCAGACCCAGTCTACATGGGAGGTATCAGCCTCCTAAATCCCATCATACCATGGTGCGGGGTGTACGGAGTGGTGTTTAGGTGTTGTGATACAGCTACAGTACTACAGGAGGTATAACCTTTAATGCAGTACACAATGTAGTCAGTGATAATGGTACACATGTACAAAATGTAAGGATATTAGAAATATGATATGATCAATCAAAGTTGTTTAAGCACTGGTCAATAGTATACATATGAAAAGAAGAGGCATTACACAGCGGACAATGATGGCACATTCACTGCAGTTTATTGTGCGTATATATTACAAATGATAGCTCGTGGATATGCACAATGTACAGTGAACGTTCACAAATGATGTCATCTATTTTGGGAGCCCCACCACTGACACTAGGTGTATAGTGGGCGATTTGGCCAATACAACACAGTTGTGTCATGTTTTGTCACTAAACCTATAAACAACCAACCCCCCGAAGATGACCTCATTTGTGAACGTTCCCTACATTGGATAACCTATAGACTAGTTGTAGGAGAACTAGTGTAGATGTATTTGATATTCAAGTAGGAGAACCTGCAGTTGTAGTAGTAACAGCAACATTACAATGTAGTAGCAAATAGCAGCAGCAGTAGCGATAGTGGCAGTAATAGCATTAGTAGTAATGTCAACATAGTAGTATAATAAAATGGCGATTATTTGATGGCGATAAAACATGCTTCAATATGTTAATGGGAAGGATGGCAAGTCCCTACTTTTTTTAAACATCAAATGCAACTAGGATACAATGTACAAAACTGCTTTTGATATCATGCTGAGCTGGGCCATTGTATACTATAGACCATTATTTATAATAACGGGTGGTCCACCAAATGTTACAAGATGTAGAAAAGATGTTGTCCGCTTATCCTGGCAACAGTGCCCGGATCACTTAAGACGGAGTCAGCTGATCTATAAATAGACTTTCTCGTGATCCAGGGGTCAGTGCGTGGGTAGTGGGCATGTGTGTGTGTGTGTGTGTGTGTGTGTGTGTGAGTGTGTGTGTGGTAATTGTCCGTCATTCAGTGCCTCACCACACACACCACACACACACCACACACACTTGGCAGGCACCCAGCCGGGCCCTAGGAGCGTTATGGAGTCTGTTAGCGTAATAAAATAAGGTGGTAATAATCAGGACCCAGGTTGACACAGAGCACAAGGCCTGCTGCATTCTATATAGCCTCCTTAAGACACACCACCCACCACCCACTGGAGGAGGATCTGGCTCCCTTAGACCCAGCTCTGCTCCTGGAAGCCTCAAACCACACTGTCAGAAGTAACTGTAGCTGCACAGTGATTTATACTGTAGATTTACAGTATAAAATGAGATCTTCTTAGTTTCAAAACCAAAAATACCCCCTTTTGTATTGTAATTATATTCATACTGTACATTTACAGTATAGAATGGGGTATTTTTGGTTTCAAACCCCAAAATACCCCCTTTCATATTGTAATTATATTTATACTGTTTATTTATAGTATAAAATGGGGTATTTTTGGTTTCAAAACCAAAAATATCTCCTTTTATATTGTAATTCTACAGTATAATTCACTGTGCAGCTACAGTTACTTCTGACAGTACACAGTCACACGTCTACTGACAGTGGTCCACACCTTATAAGACACCCTTACACAACCCCTCCTCCACCCCAGCACACAACCCCTACACCCTCCTCCTCCAGTCTTCAACCCCCACACACGATACATTATTCACAAGAAAATGCCGAGTCAAAAATCGATACATCATCGGCCCTCTCTCGCGGCCTAGGTGCCCCCGGCCGCAGCTGTGATGTCCTACGCCGTATCGCGCGCGTGTCTTACGCGTCTACGCATCCGGCGCGTTACCGCGTTCCTAGTCCTACGCGTGGTCTGTTTCTGCTTGGATGCATACTTTCCTCTACTTTTCTTTGGGAACACTAATCATACATTGTATCGTCTCGTGTTTTGCACTGATGACCCTTAGCAGAGGCTTGGGTCAATGTGCTTGATGATTTATGGTTTTGTATGCATTTTGATAAGGATTCCCATCTCTGATTCGTGTGCCTCTACATGGGTAAAAATCGACACGGCCGACACGGCGACACAGCCGTTTTAGGCCCTTTTAAAAATCGACGGACACAGGAGAGTTGGGGCTAAAAATCGACCCACAGGGATTTTTCTCTAAGTTCTTATATATCTAAAAATCGACACGATGACACAGTCCATCTGCTAAAAATCGACATGGCGACACGGTCATATATTTGGGTACCCATGTAGAGGGACATTCGTAGCATCTCTGATTCGCTCAGGTATACACAATCTAAGTTATAATTGGCTTATATTGGGTGTCCTTAAGTATATGTAATCATAATAATATAAAGCTTGTGCAAGCTCCCACTACTCTACTGGGAGTTGGTCTGTGCATAGGCCAAAGAGAGGATCCTATAAAGGGATCCTATATATGTAAATCAGCAGGTTGAAGATAGAGACAATTAGTAGCCTGGTATGGAGGGAGGGGGTCAGCTCAAGTGAGCAGCTCAAGCCTCCTGGACGAGCTGCTCTGAGTGGCTGGCGTTAGGTGGGATGAGCACATAATGAGTGGGTGGGTGCTGGAGGGTGGTGGGAACAGAACATGTGAGACTTGAAGGAGAGGGCCTGGGTGTGAGATGTGGTGAGGTGGTCAGGGTGGGTTCAAGAGCAAGGGGCGGAGGGGGAGGGGGTGACATGCATTGCACATGACGCCTGTCTTGGAGGCTGGGTGTGTGTGTAGGGGGGGGGGGTGGCTGGGGGAGGGGTGGGGGTGGTAGGCCACAAGGGCACGGGGACATTCCCAGGGTAGCAGCAAAAAAGGAGGGTGTGTGGGTGGCTTGTGGGTGGAAGGGTCAGTAGGTGGGTGGGAGGTTGGGTGGTTGGGTGGGTGGATTGAGCAGTTGAAGGAGGAGAGTGAAATCAGGGGATGGACAGTGGGAGACGGGTACTAGTATATGGAGGGTGATGAGGTGCAATTGTCTTGGGGTAAAATGTAGGGATGGCAACTGACACTAATGTATAAATGCTTAATTTGCTTAGTTGGCCAGGGATACAAAAAGCGGCATATATATATACAGATATTATAGAGTACTAGTAATGGGTTGGAGGGAGCGGGGATGAAGGTTAGTACATTACATTCTGGAACCGATGTGGAGGCCGACCTTACTGGCTCTCACCAGTCACTGATTGGGCAATTACGACGCCGAGGGTCGAGCCAAGATCGGACAGTCGAGGGGCCGGGTGCTAGGTTCACATGATGCCTGGAGGGTCACGCCACACTGAACTTGATCCCCCCTTCACCCCCCCCCCCCCCCCCCACACACACACCCTGCCCCCTGGTGCCTACAGGAGGAGGCAGACTGGTCAGGCAGCATGGCAGCATGTAAGGGTAGCTGTTGTGGGGTGTGTGGTTGGGGGGGGGGGGGGGAGGGGTGGGGGGTGTTAGGCAGATCTTATATTGCCACTTCAGGTGGTCAGTGCCAACAGTGAACAGAGCTCACACATCTCAGATCATATGTAATGTATATGATAATTAGCAATAAGCCAAACCTTCATCAAAATTGGGTCACAACTTTTGATATTTCAATTTTGTTCTTAGCATAGAAATCCCCGTGGGGCCTTTCTATCAATTGGCTTGTTAGATTTAATCATTTTTTCCTTGGCAACTAATGCATATAATTATGGACCCCAATTTATACTCTAAAATGTTATTTTTACATTACAAATATGGAAGGTGTCTACCAAAGTTGTAATCTTCCAAGTGATTGTATTCTACATAAAAAGTAGTCTAGACAATTTAGTTATGATATTTCGTTTGGCTACATAGAACCCCCTAGTGGCCAAAGTTGGTACTAAAATCCCTCGCGAAGTTACATTTTACCTTTTCGATCCATTCTATAACAACCAGCTGGAATAGTAACTACTAGGTCAATGTCTCAGATTACCAAAACAATTATTGTGTTCAGGTAACATAAAAAAATATTCAGGATAGGTACGTCGACATTTTTTTTACAATTTACTATTTTTTTCTTTTGGATCATCAATTGGGTTCAAATTCATTTTATGGACTGCTTCTTTGTTATTGCAAAAACAGCACATAAAATGTATCTATATCGTCATTTGTAACCTCAAATACAATCTATTAGAGAAGGGGATATTGAAAAGCAAATCCATTTAAAAGCTATCGGTATAAATTTAATACATTTACCCCATGTTTAGAATAGACCAATCTTTTCCCCTGTAAATTCCACTGTTGGCTGTCCCTACGGTACTACCATTGAATGTACGAAGAAACTGAATATCTGTCTAATTGAACCATTATTAGATCAGTTTCTGTCGAAGAATTCTCTCAGGGAAAACCTTTTTTTTAAAAGGGAGAATTAAAAAGATTAGGGTCGGGCTGAAATAATAGGGTATGTTATGAATGCATGTTTTCATACATTGAGTGATGCCAAAGTTATTCTGCAGATCCATGTATTACTGTAGTTAATTATCAAATTAGTACATTTTAAGCCAAGAACGTTTATATTATAATGTTATGTATTACCATTACTCATGTTGAAAAGTATGAAAGGCTCAAATATACGACCATATATGGAGTATGAGTCACTATCAGCTGGTTGATTGGTATAAACCATGTTTATTACTGTGATCCTTCTGAAGAAGAAAAACGCATAAAAATTGTTATGTCATTTGTAAATGATCCCTTATGAGAATATGGAATCAATCGTTCCATTTCAAACATATCAATTTACATATAGACAAAATTATATTGATTTCACAATCAAGTTATTTTATTGACATGATTTGACCTTTACTACCATCTACTACATACTTCATGTTTTACTTACACCTCTAACTTCCGCTACTCTGTAGATATGCCCCTGATACAGTAACGTCCTTGGTAGATCAGGGATCTAATGAAGCGCGAGGTGTAGATCGTCCATCCTGTGGTTAAGGTGCGGAGGCGCGGAGGGATACGGCCGGCGGAGGTGTCGGGGCGTGATCCGGCCGCACTCTGGTGGCGCCCTCTGTCCACGTTGGCCGGGTTCACTGAGACGCTGACCCTGCCAGATGGCCACGTCAGGGCCTGCTTCATTACTCCGGCAGCATGTAAGGGGTGAGGGGTGGGGTAGGGGGGGGGGGCATAGCAGCACCCCTCCGCCTCTCACGGCCCCTGGTGGCTATACCTTGTTCATAGTAAGTCAACACATTTGTGGCATTGTCAGATGTCATGGTAAGATTTAATAAGGACTATTTATTTTTTTAAATGGTAAAATTTTGTGTATATGTATGTACACACCGAAGTCCATCTTTTTATTAACATTAAGTTGATTGGTTTAAGTTTATCATATGGAATTGTTGATGTGTAAATCACTATATAAATAGTCAATGAAGCAATACTTATTCTGAAATTAACCAGAAATACAAATAAAAGCATGCCATTAAATTTGACATCTATACTTATGACGTGAAGAAGGCACCATCCTGGTGTCGAAGGCATTAGATTAGCCCAACAATGTATCTTGTTGGTACAGCTCAATCACCAAAAGTAATGCTGGATCCCAAAAATATAAAGACTTGTAAATAAGTCAAAACGTTGGTCCCTATATTGTATGCCGCCTAGATGTTTACATGATGCTCATCGTGATACCAATATCATACCAATATAAAGTACAATGTCATGATGAAGTTATGTTGAACTTCAACTCGGATTGAGAAATCTGGAACATTTTTTAAGCAATTAAATCATCCAAGGATCTAAGTACAAATGTAATGGAACCATAGATAAGAGTAGTTGCAAGGGTTTCTGTCGTGTGAATTGAGGCATCTGAGGTAGTAACTATTGGAGATAGTGCTGCATAATATATCTCACCCCTAGCACGTTAGAACCAGACGGGGTGTAGCCAAGTCTGGGTGACGGGGTATGACATCACAGGGCAGGCATGGCGCTTGGGGCATGCCAAGGGGGGGAGGGGTTACATGCCAGGGGGGGGGGGGGTACAGCCAGTAACCAGAGGTTAGAGAGGGGGCAGGGGCAGAAGCACAGGTGGACAGCTTGGGTTTCATCGAGCTCTTTAATTAATGGAATCATAGTTATCTCGGGATGAAGCTTAATTGGAAAGATTGTCTATTGTAGGGAAACTGCAATTAACTTGAAGGTTGCGCTGGATTACAAATGAAAACATTTATTACAAACGAGCTGTGTCAAAGTAAAGGTCAGAGGGATGGGGACAAAGATGAAAACATGTGGTAATTAGTTGTTGTTAGTATTAACAATCGCACCGTCAAAGTTTAGGGAACTGATGAGTTTGAGTCCCAATGACACACAAACTACAGGGAAATGTATTTGAAATTGCAGTTCCTAAAGGTTTCCGGGGTAAAATTTGATAAAGAAGTAATCAGAGGATAATTGAGATTTGAAAATTTCTTCTTTGAAATGTAGGTAGACTACACCAAGGAATACATTCATAAAGTATCCTGACATGCAGACAATCCATTTTAATGTACATCATCTGCTCAATTTCAAATAATCTCATGACAGTATCATGTGTACCATCACATCCCAGAAATGCTATAATCGTCCAGAAAATGTATTTGAGGTTTCAATGGAAGTACAATGATAGGATTCTTGAGATTTGTAAAATGTCATAAACATTATACATGTAGGCACACTAAAAGATAAGACATGTTTTAACATATTACATTTAAAAAAAAGTATCATATGTACAATTTAAAAAAAAGCCATCTGAGAAAATTACCATGTGTACCATTATATCGCAACATACTGTAGTCGACCTACTCTACATTCTATAGGACATTCCCCCTCAGATTTCTAATATAGATTATACCAGTGAAGCCACACCGCCATCGCCCCAAGAATTTAGCGTTAAATAATGGCTACATACATTCATGACTCTACCATATAAAAAGCCAAAATCATTTAAGAAGGATACAAAAAAAAGCGATTATGGAACTACTAGCATCATTTATTGAGTCACATGTGGGAGGTTTGATATGGCTGACAGGTCAAGAGCAGCTCCTCTGTTAAAGTCCTCCCTACTTGGCTCCCCGTGAGATTCAAGCACCCAGGTCGGTGGTAATGTACGAGCCGTGTGTACAGAGATCATGGCCCATGTGGGCGCTGATGAGACTTACTGTTTGTTTAAGGATCGCCTAGTGCTTTAATGTGCTGGTGTGCCCTTGTCGGTATGATGCATGAATGCAGGTCTTGGTAAGTAACCCACAGCCAAAGGGGGAAATTCAAGCCTCGTGCCAATCCTCTGGAGTTGATACTCTCCCAAAGAGTCGCCATGATGCATGAGAAAATGGATTCACCAGGGCTGCATTCATGCATCATGACGACAAAGGGTATAGTGTATTAAAGCCCCATGCAGCCCTCAGAGGGTTAGACCTGTTCCATGGGGCGTGTAGGGGGCCACTTCACAGCCGGCCTTCATATCACAGAGGGCGCCACTAGCGTGTGGCCGCATGTAACAGTATCAAAGTCAACCAGCCGGTTTTTGTTTCACCACTGTGACCTTACTTAGGGCCTGTGACCTAGACTGTGACCTTAGTGCCGTACATCACCACCCCTCTGACAGCAGGGCGAAAGACAAACAAAAGAATGCTTCATATCGTTTTTACCTCGCTTGGAGGTGGCGAGATTACATGATAATGGGCTGGCGAGGAGGTGGTGCTGGGGTTGGTGGGAATAGGGGTGAGTAGACCAGGGTGGTGCTGGTCTCCCGGGGGGTCCACTCCTTGACTTTTGGTTACTATGTGCGTACACAAACTGAAGGAAAAGGGGCCCTATTTGGGTGCCACCAACTGCGCATGCAGGCCCCCTCTAAGGGCTACCTTTTTTGATCATTTTGCACCAAAGGGGTACCTTTTAGAGCACATGTTTGGGAATTTCCATAACCTTTTATTTTAAGTGCATCTTTTTTTTGTCAAGGCCATTTTCTCACAGGGAAAGGGCTGCTTTTCTGATAATATCGCTTGAAAAAATGATAAATTTTTCTGGATTTCCTCCATAAAATTGAACTATATTTGGGTGTTTTAGGCAATCACCCACGAAAGAGTTCTTTTTCCCACAAAAGATCTCTTTCTAAGGGGTACTTTTTTCATAATTTCCCGCAGTTACAAGGGTACTAAATTTGGGGTGATGTACGCACATAGTTACTATGGAAAAGATAGGGAGTGGACCCCCCGGGGCTGGTCTCCAGTGTCAGGGAGAGGGGGGGGGGCATAGTTCACCACCCCTTACATGTACATGGCTGAGTGAAGGGCCCACCAACGTGTGTCCTTATTGGGACATTCCACGTCTAATGAATTAATTAATCATCACATATATATCAACATCAAAGTAGGAGCGGCCTGTGGCTTGGGGCTAAATGAACATCCTGTCGTGGCTATTATGTTGGATGGGTGGCGCTCGACTCGAAGGACAAAGGGCTCAAAAAGCCTATTTTGCATTAGCCTGACACTGTCTGTATGTGTATCATATTATACAAGTGGGTGTAAGAGCAGGCATATGCCTGTATAATCAAATGACACACGACACCTATAATCATATATAATTGAAAACGTGCCTGTATATATTCATATACAACTGTACAGCGCAATATATATGTGTATCTAAATGTATGAATGTGTGTTATATAGTATATATACATAATGTACATGGTCCTCTATATTGGCTCTAGGAAGAATCCTAGTGTGCAGAAAGCAGAGGGATACCTACACCGTGTGAAAGTGATGAGAAAAAAGTATCATTTACATATACAGTTACATTATACAGTGTACATATCCCTCTTTTCCCTCCCTACTAGTATGTTTTACCGTGGTTTCACCCCCCCCAGTTAGTGTTTCCATTTCGAAGACGCTGTTTTAGGCAGGTTCCTGGTCGTCATGGGGCCGCAATCTTTAGTCACGTGGCCTAGATGCTTCCCAGAGTTCAATACGGGTCAGGGCATATTAATGAAAGGAGCGAGGGGGCCCCAACGAGGTACATAGCGATGTGGGAAAGGGTGATGTGTGTGTGTGTGGGGGGGGGGGGGGGGGTAGAGACTTTGTCCCCTTCCTCCTTCCATGTATCCCTATCATGGTTATAGTGTCACAGTTTGCCCTCCCCCCCCCCCCCCCACTCACTCTTACACACCACCAGGGGCGCCCTGGTCGGTGCATGCTTTCTCTAACAGGGTCGCAGACTAGACCGTCGTCTTGAGTCTGTTGTGTTTACATTGTGTGGCAGTTTCCACCCTTGACACGAGCTGTCGCAAGGTCTTAAAAGGGAAGGAACCCCCTGTCCTAAATATGGCCATTGACCCTGGCTTATGCCCCAACGTTGGTAACCTCCCATCCCTCCAATATATATGCCCCAACCACCAAAATGATGCACCTGCAATTCTCCATGGAGGGTGGGATGGGAGGGGGTTGGCTGCATGGGTGATGGGAGGGGGGATTTTCTTTTTAAGTAACAATAAAAGTGATTCCTAGGTCATGTAGATCAGGCTCTCAGTAGGGGGCTGCCACTACTATATCCATGTTAAGGATGGGAGGAGAGGACCAGTCGGGGCCTGTACTGCAGAGGGTGCCGGTGGTAGTAGAGGAGTCTTACACAAGTTGGGATAAGGTCTTCCAGAGAAGACATGCTGGAATCCTTCCCTCAGCGTCCATCCACACCCACAGCTGATGCCGTCCTTCCCAATTCGCAGTTGTAAACAAACCTTTTTCTCTCCACTTCTCTCTCAGCCACTCGCTCACTCCTCTCCCCCATCCGCTGGCTGGGTTTTTGGATGCTTACACACACATGTTGGGATGAGTTTTCTCACGGTTGGAGCCTGGTTACCCCTGGTTACCATGGTTGCAGCCCCTACCAGGCAAGGAGAGCCCCCAAACATCATTTATCACGACGTGGACTCAAGGGCCTCTAGGCTCTAGCTAAAAGGACAATGTTAACGCCACCTATAGTCGCCTTGCTCAACTACGCGTAATGGAATGACAGCACCCTTGTATGGAGGCTGACCAGCTGACCAGTGTCCAAGCCCTGCTGACCAGCGTCTCCAAGACAACAGTCTCCAGGAGTGGTCAGCGTCGTGTTGGTTACCAGGTAGAGACGACCAGGTAGGTGGGACAGGGGTGACAGGGGTATGGAGCATGGCTAATGTGACACGTATAGACCTGACACATCAAGGTCCGCATATACATAGTGCTGTAATGCTGTGTCTTTTGGCATCATGATGCACAGCTGCCAAGGCTGCACTCATGCATCATGCCGACCCTGCGGGAGTGTATCAACCCCACAGTGTCCATGATGCCTGAATGCAGCACTGGGAGTTACTCACCAGGGCTGCATTCAAGCATCATGACGACCAGGAACATAGCACATAAAAGCATTATGTGGCCCTGAAAGGGTTAACTGATGTGACACGTCTAGAGCTGACCAAAAACCCACACACCGGCAGTAACCACATGGTGCTGGTGATGTCCTTTCACGTCACAACAAGCATGCCGTACCCGCCCACCTTTACTTTAAACACCTTTATAAGGTAAGGGGGTGAAGAAGAAGTGCTGAGCCGAGTTGTTATTTGAAGATGAACAAGGGCTATGTTTATAATAAATATGATACTAACTTTATTAATACAGAAGTACAGAAACTGTGTTATTTTTCGTCTTCTATAGAAGCTATGAAAACAAGTGAAAAAATAATTATACAGCAAGAACAACAATGGCAAACAAACAACATAGTGGTTTTTAAATTGCAATGTGGTTGTTTCTCAAAGGCGATTGATATTTACAATGCATGCACACAATATAGGTAAGGCCACTCAAAAAAAAGTGGTTTCTCATCACCAAGGTCTGAAAGATATGACAAGGGAGGCTTTCTTTTCTTTACTAGCGGGTTAAAATGTATGGGATGATATACGTTTTTCATGACCAAAATAACTATTTTAGCAGTTAAAAGAAAAGACTGGCATAGCCAAAAGTCTAGTTTTATCGATTCATTTTATATAAATAAACTTCAAACTGAGGTTCATTCCTCAGTTTCCTAATTCACATTCATACAAAACTATTTTAAAACAATAAAATCAAACCCAAACCATTCACCAAGGGGGCTGCCATTTTGTAGCGAGATTTGGCGATAAATGGCGTGAAAATGACGTAGGAGAGGACCAGCCACAGCAGACCGATTACTGTGGGCACCATAGTCCTCAGGAATATTGGTATTCTGCCAAGCTAGATGTGAGGGTGAGTAGACCAAAGGTGTGAACAATATTGTGGCAATAGGGACCTTTAGCAAACCCGACGTAGCTCATTTAACGCAGACGTACCCTATCCATTCAGCACTGCTACGTCTGCGTTTTATGAGTTTTTACATGGTTGCTAAAGGTCCCTAATGGGTAGTGGTAGTAGTATGAGGAGGGCGGGTAGAGGGCTTTCTGGAGAGCTGTGTGACCGAGGTATGTATGACGACGTGTTAGCAGTGGCGGCATGGTAGGGTGGCGGCCTCCACTTACAAGTATGGCCTGTGCCGTGGTTAGACTCAGACGTGTGTGTGGTGCGGTCCGGTACTGAGCTATCATACCTTACTAGCACCGCTCGCCTCTAGCAGGCCTCTCCTAGTTGAGTCCCACCAACCCCCCCCCCCCCCCACCACAACCACCATGTGTACCTAGCCTGCTGAGTGCAAGGACCGGGGTTGGGTATATGGGCATGGGGGTTATCCAGCATTATGATGCATGGCATGTAGGTGTACCCAACGTGTAACAGGTCTGCCACCTGATGGACCATGTCTGCCCTATTCACCTGCAGTATACAAGTTGGATACAGGTGCTGCCTTCTTTTGTCATTGCTGCCTCATCAGAATGTTCTCTTGTGACATGGGTGGCCCAGAAAATGGCAGCCCCCACTCAGGCACAACAATTTCATGTTCTTTTCTATCTAACTCCTTAAATGTACAACCTTTGGATGAATGGCACTCATAGATGTGTAATAGGATCACAGCTGCTTTGAAACAAACTTGGTTGAAAATACAATACTCTTTTCTTTTAAGAATTTATGGATCTTTAAAAGTAGGAAAAATAAAAGTTATTTATATTCTACTGCATTACTGGCAGTATTAGCTTTGATTTGATACCAAATATCCCAATATTTTTCCATTTTTAATCACATTTTTTCATCAAATATTAGCAAAAAAAACAACTTTTCCTCAAAAGCTAATTTTTACTTTATTTAAGTGGCCTTACTAGGATGACTAAGTCTCCGAGCCATAACAAAATAGTTGGTTCAGGGAATACACAACCATACACAATAACAAAAAGTATGAGTTTTCTCTCAGGACGTTCAGCCACCTGTTCAAGCAGGTAGACTTCTTGTTAACATTTTGTATTCATGACTCTTCCATCTCCAACTCAGTTTAACATGGAGCTGCTCCCCGGAGCTGCTCCTCCCACGTCTAACTTTAGATTTGAGTTGCTCTCCCTCCACAAACAACACCTACTGCTGGACAAAGAAAGCCAGACCCATTAGCCAATATTAATAGCAAAAATCCCCCAAAAGGAGATGATTGCCAGCTCTTATAGGGCAGCAGTGTTAGTCGCCATGGCTTAGTTTAAATGTTGACATGTTGACCCTTTAAGGACAGCATGTTACTAAAAGATGACATTTCTCATCATAATGCACCAGTACAGCCCCGGCGAGTAAATCACCGATGCTTTGGGAGTGTCTCAATACCACAGGGTCGGCATGATGCTTGAATGTAGCACTGGCGAGTTACTCGCCAGGGCTGCATTCATGCATCAAGACGACCAAGGGTATGATACATTCAGACATCATGCCGTCCTTAAAGGATTAAGATCCTCCTCCGTGGCATGCTGGGGGCGGAGGGTTAGGTCAAAAAACCAAAATGGCGGCTGCCTTCCGATGGCGTCTGTAGCCATGTTTGGCACAGATCAAAGTGACTCAGCATTAATTAAAGCGCAGAGGTGACGTATGGGTGACACAGGTAGGGCGAGCCTTTGACTTGCTCCCCTAACACCCAGGCTGCAGGATCTTCCTCTATGGCTCTAGACCCCTAAATCCGATATGGCGATGTGGGCATTTCTCATAATCGACATGCGACATGAGGCCTAGTGACATGCGACATGAAGCTTAAAAATATAGCGACAGGGGACATGAACAATTCTTAAAATAGACATGGGACATGAGCAAAATTAAGCGACATAGATATGTGACATGGCGATTTCTTAAAATCGTCACGTGACATGGGGACCCCCCGATCAAGGGTCCCTCCTCCATGCTGACTCCACACATCCCTCCCACCCATGGCATTCACCCACCTCCCGCCCTATGGCCTATAGAGCTTATTTGAATCTCATTTCTGAATCACAGCGAACTGTATTTTAGTTTTCCCCTTACGCCCACCTCGACCACTGTCTTTACCTTTGACCCTCCTCTCCCTAATTCATTCACTCTACTTTAAATACATTTGCTGACTGACACTTTCCTACTGTCGATGTTGAAATCAGACGATCCAATACGTCCTCTTAAATCGAGCTGAAGGCTGTCCTTTTCACATTGTATATTTAAAAAAAAAAAAAGGTAAACAGTAAGGAAACTTCTTATGAAACAAACCATATAGATCCAAGTGGCTGGCAGCTTCTGCACTTGAAATGTAAACAATTACTAGATTTTATTTCACGTTCATGTTTGCCATGCCCAAGGCCTCACCATCAAATGTCTATAATGGCAATGCTATATCGATTACAGTACTATAGTTTATGACATGAAATCTGCACTTTTTACCTGTGTCACACGGCGGACTGTGCTTTAATTGGGATTCTTTCATGGTCCTGTACCCTTTCATGCCGAGGACATAGTCTTTCAATTTCTTCTGTCACAAAGCTCATTGAGGTTATAGTCCTAGGATGTTTTGTTTTGGGTCAATAGAGAAATCAATTCAGTTCTTGTGAAATATAAAGATACAACCAATTACACTTATGTCTCACCTTTTTAAGGGTGTCATTTTGTACTGATATCTTATATAAAAGAGTTTGCCAAATACAGTCTTGATCGTCTACAAGTGTCAATTCTATGTAATGTAATGGGAAACGTGTAGTATTAATATTACTATCACCAGCTTTCTACCCTTATCACAAAGTATCAACATGTGTGGCTCGCTAAATGATATTAATGAGAGGTTGACCTACTCTTGTTGTCACTTACTATACCGAAGCTGTGTGAATGAGATAACCTTCCCTAACATGCGAAGGCTGTGAATGCATGGGGATATGTGGCTTCATATAGGGCTTCGTGGGTCAATGGACAATCTGATTCAGTTCTTGTGTAAAGCACTATAGCACGTACACTTCTCCTATCGAACCATATTCAGGGAGCCATGACATTCACTTCTATATGATGTAGTGTGATATTCATATAGTTGACAGTCCTATCCCCAGCTATCTACTACATATCATCAACAGGACCTAATATTATCGACATTTAGGGCTGGCTATTATTTTAATGATAGATAGACATGCTCTTATCAGAGTAATGTGAATGACTTAACCTTTTCACAACCTGTCGGCGGCAGTGACTGTGAATATGTGGCTTCTGGAGTGGCTTCCTGAGTCAAATTTATTTTCAGCTCCTGTCTAAAGTAGGGGTACAACCAAGGACGCTTATGTTTCCCCGTATTGTGTGTGTTATCACACCTTAACCTTTTCATAACCAACCAGAGATCGCAAATTTGGTCTATCATGTGACTTCCTGAGTTAATGGTCAAATCGTTTCAGTTCTTGTGGAATACAAGAATACAATTAATAGTACTTTTTTCATTGTAGTGTTATTATGTATATCTGTAGTAATATCCTATACTAATATGAAATACCATTCACAGACATAGGAGTCACTGCAATGTGATGTTATTGGAAATCATTACTTTAGTAATGCATTATATATCTATTACCAGATACATACCATGATCTAATACTATCAACATTTAGAGCTTACTATTAATACTACTAGTAGTAGCCTCGTCTCTGGTGGCTAGACCCCAGAGCTGCTGTGTGAATGACGTAACCTTTTCATAACCTGCCAGAGGCAGTGAATGTGGATATATGGCTTCTGTGTGGCTTCCTGCCAACGACCTACATCCTCCCTTCTCGTGAGACTACGGCTTCTGTGTGCACATACTTCCACTCTACAGACTCCCCTCTATTCATAGAATGTATAAATGCCTCAGCGCTTTAAGGGTCGCATGTTGCTTAAGTGTGCTGTATCATTGATTGTCATGATGCACGAATGCAGCCCTGATGAATTTACGCACAATGATTGCATTCATGCATCATACCGACCCGTCGGGAGTGTATCAAACCCATAGGGTTGACATGATGCTTGAATGCAACATTGGCAAGTTAACTGTCAAGGCCGCATTCATGCATCGTGACGACCAAATGGTTTGACGCATTAATGTACTATGCGACCCTCAAAGGGTTAAGTTATACACATAAGAAACAGCCTTTAGCTGCCTTTACAGGCAAACCATTTGCCGATTGCCTGCCATCAGGACCATTGCATAGTGGGGGCAAAGCCTCTGGGATGCCTGGGGATTTTGTCAAGTGTCCAGAGATCCGAATTTCATTAACAAAAGACTCCATCCACAGCTCCCCCTTTCCAGGGAGCAGCTGTGAGAAAAAAAAGAGAGGCATGGGCCACATTTGGTGGTGAAGAAATGGTTGGACCATGTGTTGGCTGCGCAACCCGTCCTCATGGTTGAAAGGAGGGTTGAGTGGGTGCCAAGACCGGGTGGAATGGGTAAGCGGGCTGTAGGGCGGTCCGGGCGAATATAACTGATTGAGTGGGGTGCCTAATGCGCATGTGCGAGAGCATTGGTTAGGCGGCCTTACCGTAGCCGGCCGTAATCATGTATAAATGCCCCGTTATTCGGCCTGACTGGCTCCTGGCGACCCCCGCCATTCGCCGCCCGACACCAGGGCAGCGGGCCGAGGCCTCCTCCAGCACACTAATCGCCGCCTGGCCCTGGCCACAGTGCTTAACTCTATAAGGGTAGCATAGTGCTTTATTGTGTTTGGTCGTCATGGTGCATGCATGCAGCCCTGGTAAGTCTACTCACCAGGGCTGTATTCAGACATCATCCTAATCACTCAGGAGGGTACCAACTCCATATAGTCGTCATGATGCATGAATGCAGCCCTGGAAAGTTACTCACCAGAGCTGCATTCATGCATCATGAAGACACAGGGCAGACTGCAGTAAAGCACTCTATAACCCTTAAAGGCTTAGAGTCGCACATAATTACTGTTCCCCTGTACGGAGTTTGACTGGCGGCCAGCTCCATGCTGGAGGATGGACAGGGGGTGAACCCAAGTGGGTAATACAGCAGTGCACCAAGTCAGACAGGGGCCGATATTATTGGGTTTTGTCTGTTCACTCACACACTCAACAATACTCAGATGTATATCTCTGCAGTGATCCATGTTTTTTCCCAACTTGCCATAGCCATAGATGCATACTCTTCGCATGCAAAACCATGTTTAAAGTGCATTATTCTTTCTTTGCCAAGTTTAACTATTTTTGTCTACCAAATATTTTACTAAAGATACATGTACTTAAGTACATAGGTAATCACAGCTAAAGTTGAAGTCAAAGTTGAAAGAAATTGAAGTCAAAGGAATAATACAACACAAACTAACCAAGGGTTTTCATAATATATAAGTTGTTAAATTGATTTGATTTAGTCTGTATCCTGAGCTATCCTGGGAAGATCTGACCATAAAAGGCATGCGTTGAAATGACTAAAATATAGTGTGGGGAAAATGGAAACTAGTACTGTTTCCCTTTTGATGTTTCAATTTGCAGTGCTCTGTGAAATCAATACGGACACCTTTTACATTTCAAAGACCTGTGATATTATCAATTTTCTAAGGGGTCCCATGCAGTGGGAAATATGTAAAACCAACATGTAGTTGCTGCAACCTAACCCCACACTCACAGCTTACACGGGACCCGCCGCACCTTATTGAATACCTCCTTTATGACAAACGATATGCCTGGCCTTTGTAAATATTATGGGATATGCCATTATGCCATGAGATACAAATGCACTGCTTTTGTAAAGCACCTGTCCCTCCGTGCACGAGTATTATGTTGATGTCGGGAGAGCTTTTTCATTAGGTGCAATAACTGGCTGCCAGCGAGTGGGGGCTCTGATTGACAGTGAGGTGAAAGGGCAAGGCAACCTGTCAAATGGCGCGCCCAGAAATACACACTAACTTGTCTTGTCAGTGAAGTGAGAAGATAAGCCCCCCTCCCCCTGCCACCCCCTGACTCTGTAGCCAGGTGTTCCCCTAAAGACCTGTACCTGTGCTACCAGGGCAGGTGAGGAAATGTGAAACAAACAGGCTGACATTATTACCATTTCCCATGTCATGTCTTTCTCCTATACGGCGGCTCTACTAGGTTTATACACTGTAAAAAAAGTGCTTAGGTTTTAAACATGTTTAGGTCTAAACACGTTTAAAGTCTAAATGTTTTGCCAAGCTAATCATATTTTTGACCACCTGTTTAGAGATTAAACACCAAAAATCTAAACCCCTAAACGGCTAGGCTAAACATGTTTAGATGTTTAGGATTTAAACACTAAGAAACTATATGATTAGAATATAAACATCAAAATCAACCATGTGTTTAGAGCTTTAATGAACATATGAAAGGAGTGCACAAATTGACTTAATTCGGTCAAAAGCAATAAGCTAATAAGTTAATAATATGATAGGCATTCTACCTGCATTATATGTATATACTCTAGTGTATTCCAGATAGTGTGGATTAGTTTAGACTTAAACATATTTGATCGAAATGCCTAAACACTAGACCTACACATGTTAGGTGTTTAGATATCAAACACATAATTATACTCCACCAGGTGGCAGTTAAGTTCATGGATGAACTTTCACCACACATTCAGAAGATATTCCGTGAATAATGACCATTGAATCATATTATTTAAGAAATTCCAATATGGCAAACTGTGGTAAATATTACCAAAAGGGAAACTTTATGATTTGCAGTGTATATTATTATCAATATTTATCAATATCAGATAAAACCACTAGGAACACCCATTCTATGGGATACAATAAAGTATATAGCATTATTCTCTCAACTATTTTGTTGTACCTATTCCTGAGTTACCATGTAGCCTATGGAGACATTTGTACTATGTAACATATGTGTGACTACACTCTCTGAAAGTGTAATTACTATCTACTATCAATGTAAAAGGATAATATTTTTGGCCAGTTAATATCACATATATCCACTGTAAACACTTCATATATCTAAGCATTTTAAATCTGAACACATTAAAAAATAAGCACAAAGCATCATTAATACTTCACTTATCTAAACATATCAGGTGTAAACACATGGGAATCTAAACATAAAGGCTAAGCATATTATCAACCTAAACATGTTTAGATTTATAATGTGTGTTCAAATACGGGACAAGAATGTGTTTAGCTAAGTGTTTAAAATCTAAACACCTTTTTTACAGTGTAGATATAGATTTTAATTTACCACCTCATTTAGGCAAAGATTAATAGTGTGTTTCAGGTTACATGGTCAGACAATCTGAGATAGAAAGGTATGATTACCCCCCCCCCCCCCAAAAAGAAAAAAAAAGGAAAAAAGGAATAAAATCCACACTCACTTCTACATGTACACAGTTAGTATAATCATAGAGTATAATCTGGGAATGTTAAAAGAGTATCTGATACAGCAGGAATACGAACGCTTTTTAAGAATCACAAAGAGGTTCAGTCCTATTTTGATGACCTGACACACACACATCTCTGTCTTGTGTGAGTCTGCACTTTGGGTGTGAGCAATGTCACGACAACGCAGAGTTGGTGTGAACCTACTCCATGTTTATCACTTTTTAATTGCCTAATGTGAGAGTCAATGGCACGTGTATTAAATACATGCAGGTACAGTGTAACGCATACAAGCAAATTGGTGATTATAATTCAGTACACAGGAACCAATGTATGCTGCGAAATGTCTCAGAAGGTTTAAACAGAAGTTTTGCCTTGAACTGACAGCCTAATGATTACTATCTGTATATTGTGTCAGGGTTAATTTCAAAGTCCCAGCTAGGTGTACAATTCTTGTGAGATTGCCTTTAAAATGTTCATTTTTCCAATTACCAATGTCATAGTTTATCCATGTGTCTACCAGTATACTAGAACTGTAGAAACACTGATTGCTCGAACACATATTTTTACATACTTGGAAAATCAACAGAAGCTTTCAGAATCATGTTGAGAGTGGTAAACCCATATTGCGATCTACAGATACTATTCATGTCTCATTTCTATATAATGTAACATGAAAATTCATCATGCTAGAAGCCAGTCCTGTGTCAATTCCAGCATTATATAATGTAATACAAATGATGGTATCAATCAGTATGCCTCATGACCACCTATTCGAAGAAACGATTCTCAAAGTAACTTCATTAGTATCATAGCATAGGGTCATAATAAAATATGTGCATTTGGTTATACTATCCAGACAACATGTTATCCAACATACACATTAGGATGAAGTAAAGATTGAGAATGTGATAATTAAACCATGTAAATGATTCGGGGGTTGACACTCTGCCACTGCTCAATAATAACTTTATTCAAGCTGACTTCTACATTTATGGGTCCAGGTGAAAATATGACATAATATTTTTAATTTCTTAATTGTATATGTCTAACACTGCCCTGTAATTTAAAAAGCAAACAGCACGGGGGACTATCAATTACAATATAAATGATAGTTTTAATGAACACATTACATGATAACAATACCGCAGCTGGCCATGTGTATGATAACCTTGAGCGCACAGGTACACAGGTCTGCTCATAAACCTTCAGGTAGGAGTACAACCTCCAGCCCCACACTCAGTAGTGAGTGGTCAGGTGAGCAGCTCACCACTCACTCACCTCCAGCCGCCCTGGGACAGGTGTGTGGAGTACAGACTGACCTGGTGTAAGGGGGGGGGGGGGGCAGCCAAAGGGCGCCGGGGTGGGAGCACAGGTGAGGGGGGAGATAGGGTTACCACAGGTATCTTTACCTGGCGGAATGTGGCGCCGTACTGGAGTAGTGAGCATGGTGTATGGCCTCTCCCCACCACGAGGAGCTCACTGCCTGCTTGAGGGTGTGTGCCAACTGCGAAACTGCAGCCCCTACTATCTAGTCATTTGAATAAAGAATTTGCATACTTTTTAGAGCCCCCCCCCCCCCATATTTTAAGAAGACAGACAACAGCCCCCTGTTTAGAGCCCTCATCTAGCATGAGGTTGTTTGGTAATGCTATGAATTTCTCAAGTTGAGTATGAAATATAAAGGTTCATTCATTCCTATACCAATTGTGACAGCCCTTAATTCTGTACATCAAGGTTTACTTTCATGTTATTGACAGCCCCTTTTTTCTTTCCTTGACCTTTTCACAGCCACAGCTCTTCTGTGTTGTTACCACAGTAAGCTGTTATACCCATTCCTATAGTGAGTGAGTGCCCCCTCCCCCTGGGTCCCACCTGCCTGTTACAGGGGGTTACAGGAGGATGCAGTAACGAGCTGCCCTGGTCTGGGTGTATTTAGAGTCGACATGTGCACAGCTCTTGTTTATCCCCTCAGTCACCCCCTGCTCCAGGGGCTACCACGGCTACACCTTACGGAATAGCTTTTTAAACACTTCCTCGGTGACCTTATTTGTGCAGAAGTAGATGGTTTGTAGAAGAATATGCAATATGTTTTAATAAGTGTACTTTATGGGCTATCTTGTGAATCCCATTTGAGAATTGAGAAATAAACATCTTGCATGTGGTTACTAAATTATCACTGCCTTATGAAATTATTTCCTTGGTATGTATACATTAAAACTATTACCGGTATGAATAATATAGGTTCACGATTGATAATCATATATACCATTACATATATTTAAATATACATGAACATTGTAGTATGTAGACTAATGCATATAGCGATGTGACTATGGGCACGCAACATTCACACATTTGAGGTTTCTATGACACTTTGATATGTCTTGTTAATTAATGTGTGCTGTCTGACACGTCTCCTTACATGGCCACATGCAATATTATATGGTCCTGTGACTGAATATACATGTAACAGTAACTTCCTCCTCACTTATAAGTAGGGTCACTTATATACGACCAGGCAAGTATATAGGACCCATATATATGTTAAATATACGAGTCATGCATGTTTGGGAATCTCAGACAGGGCTAATATTGGCAATTAAAGATGGCTTGGTCTCCACTAACAGTAAAGGCTAGGATAGACAAATGGATTCGAATTTTCTTAATTATTTTTCTAACATGAAACTTTTGGGCAACTTTTCTGGGTGCTCAAAGCTTTTCCATGTTAAAAACAGTGAGAAGAGTCACTGGAGTTCAACCGTTTTCTTTGGCCGATGTAAGAAAGCTAGGAACTCTTCACTAGAACATCATTTCTGGATGACCTTGACCATTGGGACCTTGAATATGCAATATGTACCTTAGCAGCTGCTCTAAGGAACGTTTCAATCACAATATTAGTACAGATATGGACAAAGGGGGAAATGATGGCTCTATCCCATTTACAGACATCCAAACATAATAAGGCAACTCCCAGTGGATGATGATATGAGTTGAGTAGGCATCTGTGAGAGTAGAGTTCCTCCTACTGGCAGTCAACTGCAGTCCCAGGGCGAGAGGCAAAGATTGCATCTTTCAGGGAATGGCCAGTTGGGTCATTGGCGGCTAACAAATGGTCAGTTTGACCTATCGTTTATTTCCACATGTGGCCCTGGCCAAGTAGTGCACTGGGGAAAATGGGGAGGGGCGGAGACCATCAGATCTCCATGTCACAATTGACCGACTGCAGCTGCACCCTCACATAGACTTGCACAAAGCCTTTGATTATGCAATGATAAAGTAGAAATACAATGCAAATCATTATAGAGAAGGTATGGGGGGTGCTATATGGGAAATGGGGGATTGCAACAAGTCTACCCCATCCTCCACCCTCACTTATTCTTCCTGGGGTTCCTCCATAACCCCATCCTGATACAAATGGGGGGGCAGGGGAGAGTGTGGGTGGGGGTTGGAGGTCTTTGGACATGGTCCTATTGAGACTGGGATTTGGGTGGCGGGCGGTCAGGACTTAGGCGGGGTGGTGATCCTAAGGCCGGCCTACGACCTCTAATTTGGCAGGTCCATTTTTACATTGTCCGTCTTCTAACAGAGGCTCATAGGGCGCCACACCGACGGGCTTATCCCCACCCTCCCCGCTCCTCCCCCCTCAGTCGCCACCGACCAAACGGCTCAACGCCATTCAGATGCCAAGCTGGGAAGATAATGTGGACAAAAAGCGCAGCATAAACGACGTATTCTGAGTCTGAGCCGCGTATCTCCGGTCTGATTATCTGACATTGTCACTCTCCCTGTTAGGATGTTCCCCCGTAACCCTCACACACCTCCCCTATCCGCCCTCAGTCTATGCTCCCACCTTGACCATCAGCGTGGGAAAATGTAATACTATAGGTGGGCGTTCTCTACCTGAACGGATTCTGCATTGTGCATGTGGTCATCTTGGGAAAGATTTAAGAAGTTGGTAGTGGTGGGAAAAGATGTTTTCCCTTTAAGGAGCGTGTCATGCTTTTATTATACATGGTATTTGTCGTCGTCTTGCATGAATGCAGCCCTGGTGAGTAACTTGACAGGGCTGCATCCAAGCATCATACCGACCCCATACGGTTGATACACTCCCTAGGGGACGGCATGGCGAGTCACTTGCCAAAGCTGTATTCATGCATCTTGAGGGCAAAGGGCATACAGTGTCCCATTAAAGTACTATGCTGCCCCTAAAGGGTTAAAGCTGCAGACGCTGTGCTGGCCTGTGAAGCGTTGAGATTGGGGTGGGTATAGATAGGGATGACCAGTAAGTTCTGGACTGAAGGGTGAAAGGAAGAGGGGTGTAAAGATAGTGAGGTCACATTGTTCATTTCAAAAATGCCATCATCCTCTCCCAAGCCCCTGCCCTCTCCTTCTTTCTTTCCCCTTTTCTTTCTTAGAGTGCAGGAGGAGGAGTGGAGGCCCTAATGGAGACTGGGGCCTGGGAAAGTGCGCGGGGGACATCTGTTTTTACATGCTGACAAAGGGTGCTTGTTTGGGGGGCTGGTTGGGGTAGGGCCGACTGGTCAGCGCCTGACACGGCGGGTGATGAATGACCAGGGACGTGGCTTTGTGTAACGCCGGGTCAGGGTGCGGTAAGGACCGGCCCCTCTCCCCTGTCCCCCCACTGTCCCCCGGCCACACAAAGCCCCTGACCCCGGCCGTGCCCCCGTCCCCCTGCCCCACCAGGCTCATATTGCACACCCTCCCTGCCCCACCAGGGCTATACAGGGCACAGGTTACCCCCAAATCACCACCGCCTGGAGTATCATCCCAAGGTGGGCGGCCACTTCACAGGCATGGCCGGTAATTATATAATTTTAGGTCTAGGGGCGGGCTATATGCTGGACTGACCCCCCGGGCACCCCTGAAACCTGCGGTGACCAGTACGACACCCCTACCCTCCCAACCTCCTCACCCCCATGTCCAAACACCTCAAGATGGGCTTGGTTACCTCTGGCCCTACGTTTGAACCTTTGCCCGCCGGGTCGGAAGGTGGTCAGCCCACGTGATGACGCCTAGATGTCTGATTGGTCGTTGACACGGCGACCCCTAGGGCTAAAAGAAATTCCACCAAAGAGGGTCCATCTCGAGGCATGGTGCCGTCAAAATCTGAAATTGACCAGTGTAAATGGGAAAAACCAGTAGAAATTGCTTTATGGTTACTGCATCTTACACCCAGGCGTTATGGAATAGGACTCAACACAGAGACCACTCATGAAGAACTGAAAGAGAGAACGTTATCAGTATAATATATAAACTGATAGATATATGCTTAAAATGTGGCTTATATTTTTGTTATAATGTTTTATGAACTGGGAAATTTTGGGAAAATATAAGTACAATCTTGTAAAAGGTTTCGATGAGAATGGTGAGATATATTTAGTACATGCAAACTAAAGTATATTCTTCAAAATCATATAGGCCCCCCCTACTGTTGCTAGCCAACTGTTGTCATACTTTTTACACAATACACTGCTGCGTTTCACCATCCTTTATGTACCAATGTATGGAAAACAACATGAGTCCAATGACCTCTGAACGAACGTACTCCTAGACGTGGAATTGGGGTATTACTCACATCAGTACATGAGTACATGTAAATTATGATATAGCTGTGCGTCATCATACATAAATGCATTATGGACAACCCTTCTTTTTATAGAGACATCTCTGGAATACAGTGAACAATTTTGTCATGTAGTTTATTATTAATAATCATTGTTTAAATTGGGGTTTTGTGACAATATCACTTTTACTGAATGATAAATCACACGGAGGGAGACATGAATGAGCCTATATCATACACAATGACCCCCCACATCAATCAACTTCACATGGAACAGACACTGATGCCCAACTAAACAATCCATTCAAATCACAAAACGACTGAATTGGGCCTGAGTCAGGGGGCGGTAGTTTTATATACCGCCCGTATGAGTGATTACATGGTGGAAATGGCCGTGAAATATGAGTTCAGAGTTGACAGCTAAATCTCGTATCATTAACTTGTAACACATTTTCTGGGTTAACAACAGTTTCTTTCATAATGTATTGTACAAATATCTGATATCAGCCAATTCAATTATTCAATGCCTGCCTTAGATTTCTTCGATTCCAAGAACCAGATAAAAACGACACTCTTATATACTACTTTGATTGACAAGTGGTTCATACTGATATCTTAAATTGGCGCAATATCCTAGTTTCAAATGTGCCTAAAAGGAGGAAACTGGATTAACATGCTATTCCCCTTTTTTTCTTAATTGCAAGAAATCAAGAGCACAAAGGACAATGAGGCTTTATCATTGCGGCTATGGGGTAGGGGTAATTAGAGTAAAGTGGGCAGCGTTGGGAGGGGGTAGCACCCTGATTGACACCTCTCATGCTGAACCGTCCATCTTGGGCCTCCGCCCGGCGACTCCACCCCCTCCTCCCATGTCACATTTTTTCCCAGGGTCCTGCGACCTATGAGACCCCTCGGCACACAGAGTTCTTTGCATTCCCCCCGCTCCCCCAACAAGCATACACCCTCATCTCCTTGACCCTGGACAGTAATAAAATAATGCTCAATCTTCATAATTTCATCAACTATCAAAGAAAGCAATGACACCCATATATTGCATGGTTTCAGAGCTCTACATATTGGAATGAAAGTAAACAATGCAAATGATGTGATCCAGAGTGGACATTTACTGCATGTTATCATTGCTTCCCAATCTCCTCCACCCCCGCGTCCAGGCATGTTTTTTTATCCCGAGGTCAAGGCTGTCCAGGGGTGGATCAGACAAATAAAGACAAACGTGGGTGGCGCAGAGAAAAGTCTAGAAACGAAAGGTCAACAACATTGCTATATGCACACATATGCATGAAGGGGGGAGAGTATAACAGAATATATGATTACATTTAACCTATCACCATTTGGTGCTATATGATTCAAGAAAATTCCCTTTCATTTCTTTGTGATACTAATAAAAGTCTTTAGACGCACATGTATGAGCTTTGCCTTTTTGAGGTAGTGAAAGCGCGCGTAGTACGAATAGATATACATGGACTTTACCCATCCCACATTTGGTTGTGGTCAACCGTCGTTCATGCTTGAACAGGCAGCAAACAGGGTTTCAAGGCCCAGTGACATCAGCTGGTGCAACGTCCCAGATTCCACCACAAGAAAACGGGCGTGCGCGAAAATCTAGGTCTCTAGGCCAAAAAGACGTCCTTGTTTACATTAGAGCCGACCCCGGGTACATCTACCCGACCCAACGCCCACTTTCCATGGCCTTCTCCCATTCTCAAACCCGATTCAAATCTAACGCGCTTCTCTCCAGACCTCCCCAGATCCCTTGCCTCCATTTTGCCATTCAACACGAGGCCAGTGGATAATTACCCCATGTCTGACGATTAAAAAACAACCCACAGCGATGCCGCAGCGGCTTTGCAGCACGCGGGAATCGAGGCTAACCGCAGAGACTCGGCGGCCGCCATTTGCATAGTCATCGTGACGTCACGATGAGGGCGGGCTCTGATTGGCTGCGGCGTGTGGGCGAGCGGCGGCCGGTGGAGGTCGGAAGGCAGCGAGACCTGGGGAGCCGGGAACCAGTAAAAGGTCAGTACAGGGGTCGGGGGGCGGCGACCGGGCCGCGCACACTCACCTACAGGATCCTCCTCTTTCTCAGTGTGTGTAGCAGCTCGGCCAGGCCGCAGTCTCCTCATCCCCCCTTCTCTCCTTCCTTCTCTCCCTCATCCACAGCACGTCCTGTCTGCGCAGCCAGCACGGGCAGACATGTTCGAGTCGATTTGATGCTGATGTTGTAACAGTTTGCGTGTGTTTACATCAATCTAAACCCATCTCCATCACCTCTGTATAAGTGTGCAGGAGGGTGCAGGTTATAGGTATAGACACCCCAGGCAGTGACTTGGAGATGAGTTCATCTCAGCATGATTTTGTCAGGGTTTCTTTCGGTATCGTTGACTGCGGGTTCCCGTACAAAGGAACCCTTTCTGCATTGTTGTTGTTATCCAACACTGACATTGCGGGGGTGTTATTCATTCAAGATTAGATTCAGATTCACTCTACACTGTCCAGTCCTCTCTGACATTGTGATTGTGTGCAATCCCTATTAAACATGTATGCAGTCATACATGGCATTAAACTGTAGCAATGGGTATTAGAGGTAGAAGACATGTGGACAAGATAACAGGTTTTTAATGGTTTATGTGATGGTTAGCTAAGCCCCGTTGGAGTGACCTAGATACGCACCATTGGGTATTCTATAGAGCCCCATGCCTGGTTGCCCCTGCGTCAATCTGCTACTATTTTTTTAACCCCTAAATATTGCAGAAGTGCTATTTGAGAAAGAGGCTTTATGGATTACTTGTAGCCTGTTTAAGGCCAAATAAAAAAAAAGGTTTGTTTCAGGTCACCCGACCGACCCTAGCAAAACAGGGCCGACCCTACGTTTTTTAAGCAATTTCGAAGAAAATTTCATATTTTCATACTTTTTGGGTCATTTTTAGAATTTCCACGGAGGGTGGCTAGTACTTTCATGTTAAAAAAATAAAATAAAATAAAATAAAAATCCGACCTACCGACCCTAGTTTTTCTGCCCATGTTACCTGAAACATCCCTTTTATTTTTTTTGGCCTAATCATACGGGAGGTGGATACTCTATATAATGCTATGTTTTGTCCATGTGGTAGTTTTATTTATACGTGTGACTCATTATGCTCATTAAACCCGATCCTCTCCTATATAGGATTGGGAGATGGGGGGGCATTCCTGACGCATTACATATATAAATACGTCAAGTGTATGTCATGCACGTGCAGTGCTATATGGTCAAGTTTTTCCATTAAAAGTTGTTTTGTATAATGTAAATGTTTATATTCCTGTTTCATGTGCTACATGCATATGGGTTGCAAATAAATATATGCAATAGTGAAACAAATACCTAGCAACTATATAATCGATATTGCTCTGCATATCTCTATGGATTAATTCCTCCATTTGCATCCCCTTTCCACTCATCTACTCAGCGTATTCTGTGCAGGCAGGGTTGCCTCCTGGGCCGGGCTCCTGGGCCAAAGTTCCTGTTAAAAAACACAAATGTTAGCCGTACCACGCTGAGGCATTTCCCTTGCAATTGCTATTCAGCACACCCATGCATTTTGAGGACCAAATATTTAAAAAAAGAGTTCAGGGGCAAAAAGTCAGACTATTCCCCTCCGAGTGACTCTGACCCAGATGTAAGGAGGAGTGGCAATATGGCGGCCACTACGGAATGAGGTAATTAAATCTGGTCATGTGATATATGCAGAGTCACGTGACTGCCTGACCTCAGATGTGTGTGTATGGGTGAGGGGAGAGAATAGGGAAAATAGAAAAGAAAGAACAAAGGTAGGAGTAGGAAAGGGTACAACACCCTATAGTGGAAGGGTATTACAAAGAAATATGGTATAGTGTGCATATATATACTTATTATGTTGGTGGGGGGGGGCTAATATAGTTGATATATCAACTCGTAGAATAAAGCAATGGTAAAGACATACACGACATGATAGGCGTGACCAAAAGAGGAGAATGGAGAGTAGAACTACAATGTATAATGATCAAATTAGATTGTGAGACAGGAATAAAAGGAGAGGACTAAATGATGGAGGGGAGAGTTTACAGGGAGCATGCCACCGACCACCAGACTGTTTGAAATTCAAATTAACTCGAGGAGCCTGATCCCTGCCGGCAGAGGGCGGGTCGGGGGGCATGGTGGGTGGGGATCATGTTATGTGATCCTCGGCCAGGCAAACACTGGTATGTGTGCACTGTCTCCCCTATAACGTCACCCAACGAGGTCGGGCCGAGGGATCAAGTGATGGGGTTGTAAAATTGTAACTCAAACAGTAGCTCTCCAGTCCATCAATATCACAACAACTGTCCCTCTGAATACCATGTCCTGTCCCCCAATGCACATACCCACAGACATGTGGTGTTACTTTATTATGTCCCATGCAGGGGTATATCATTATACTAATGATATGGGTTGTGTGTCTGGAGTGACTATTGTGTGGATGACTGGAATTATATACAGCATGATATGATAGATCTGGGGGTCACCTCCCCTGGGGCTATCCCTGCGTGTGTGTGGGATGCGAGATCAAGTAGTGAGACAGTTAAATGTGTAATCTAACACAGTTCTCCAATGGCACGGTTCACACATGTCACTGATGTCAGATGCAAGGCCAAATGGACTAAACAACCAATATATTACAGTGGCAGAGTATATGGGCAGTTAGGACAAACAAATGAAATATGTTTCAGATAACATACTGGGAGAAAGTCTGGGTTGGTAGGATGGATTATTATTTCATAATATATTACTTCATTTTGTTGAACATGAACACTGCTAATAGGTAAGCCAAAAATACCATCTTTTCTGGTGCAAATTAATATATACTGTGGAGCTACACGTAGGCCTATATACATGTACATGCATACATTTTAAATCTACAGTAGATTGCACTGCTCATCTATACACTATAACTATCAACAGTGAAAGTGTCAACCAGTCTGTACAATCATGTAGACCATAAAATTGCCCCTAGAATGTCTAAAAATATAAAATTGTCTTCAAGATTGCAAATAAACATAGGGTTGACCCTGTCTTGATTATATAGGCACGGTCGGGTGACCTAAAACTTTATTTTTTATTTGCCTTATCTGTGGGGATAGAAGGAGGTCTCTAATCACTCCCCCTCATAATGAGGGGTGTTATTCAGACTTTGTGATAATATAGTGTACATCACATGCCCTCAGGGCTAACCTCATTTGTCCTTTTTCCGTTATTGTACACAGAGTGCAGGGTATAAACGTCAGGGACAGGCCATCGTCAAACATGGGGTGATATAATTCCCCAAATTAGGTGTACGTGACGAGAATGGGGTAATTCCAGCAGGAGTTTATACTTTACGCATGCACTATAGGCCTAGTACTCTAGATATGGGCATTTCATATATTAAGTACGTATATTAAGGGCTTTGAACATGCAGACTTTGATATCAACATGCTTTTTACAGATGGCGTGAAATGTGAAATTGAATCAATTTAGATGTTAGCAGTTTCCACGCACGCGATTAATATATGTAGCTTTGATATCACAAGAGGTTCCGGTATTTACACATCTAACCTTTGGTGCATGGCATTGAAGTATTAAAATTATATGCAGTTTCTAACTGTGTCGTCAATCTGGTCTTTGTAATGGAAAATGCACACAATAAATTACTCTGCGTGTTTATGACATTGGTCAGTGAGTAAAAGTACAATCGTATCTGATGATCAGTTCAGGGCCAGGTCACTAAGGCTATACTCAAGGCCATTTCACATTAATTCATATTTGCCCATAGATGTCTACCATGTTGATTGATAAGCCATGCATGTTCCATTATCTCTGGTGGTACATGTATATATCAGCCAGGGGTCCCTATAGTGTGGGATATGAGGCTGAACCCGTGAGAATAATGAACAGTTTGGCAATTAGCTGGTGGTGACCCCCGTGCTCCCAGTCTGATAAGGTGCAGGAGGGTCACTGCTGGTGGGTTTGTGGGGTGGCGGCGGGAGGTATGCACGCTATACGACATGGGCCCTACGACATGAGGAGGTCTCTAGTCCATGTGGTGGTGGTTTTAGGCGCCCTGTAACCCATGCTAATGTTGTAGCTGTTGTGCCGACACATGCCACTGTGGTCCAGGGGCCAAGTACCCCCCCCCCCTCCTCTCTCCACCCCCACCTCCTTCCCAACCACCCACCCACCCACCGGCCTGCCATACCACACCGACAGTGAGATATGGCCACCGTCACTGGTCGCAGCGGTATAATTTAAAACATCATTACCGGGAAACATATAAACATGTGCATACTTGGGAGTCCTGTGGCCATGACCCTGGTGGTGTGTGGGGGGTTGGAGTGGCGGCTGGGTGTGGAGGGGTTGTATGGGGGTTGCATGTCACCTCCTGTAGGTCTCCAGGGTGTAGCATGGAGAGGTGGGAGCAGGCCCAGCGGCCACCAGCCAAGGGTCAGCGTTTATGGTGCTTTGGTGTCAGCCTGTATAATCTCACCAGAGTAAATACAGCATGCGCGACATGTTACTGGGGGTTAGCCATGCAGGTGTTCATAATTGGCCTTCACCAAATTGGCCACCAATTACTGGACACAAGGTCACCAACATCTGGACAGGGCATGTGGTCCGACCTCCTGTAACCTCCCAGAACAAAGTCCCCATCATGCAGGCGACCCCTAAGGGTAAGTCTGCTTCATGACTGGCTGACCATTCCGTCATGTTACCCCCAGCCATCATGTGCCACCATGCGCCACCTCGCGTCATGTGCATGTTTTGTGTGATTACACCAGAAGAGCCAACTGTGGTCTCCTGCCCCACCGGTCAGCTCGGTCAGCGCCCCTGGCCCCGGGGTCTGCGGTCGGTAACCCCGGCGGCCCCTGCCCCGACCCCCGGCCCCCTCGGGCTGCATGCAGGTACTGACCACGCCGACCACAACCCATTCAGCGCCCTGCTAACACAGCAGATGGACGCACAAGAGGCAAAACTGCAGGAGGAAAACACCACTCAAGTGGTTGCTCAGGCGTAATTTGTGTCCGCTCCAACGCAAATGTTTGTCTGTGGCCAATTAGGGGCGGATGGGGGCAGCCGGGGGCAGGGATCAGTGTCGGGAGGATCACCCAGGGTCGGGGGTTGTGGTCAGTGGTCGGACAAGTGCTGACCAGTGGCTGACCACTGCCCCTTATGGTATCAACCACCACCCGACCTCAACCAGTACTTATGAGGCACACCTGTGGGGGCATGTTGTGGGAATGTGGTGTAGGGGTCAGGTAAAGGGGTCCATAACACGTGCATGTAAACACTGCCCATATTGTGGCAGTCCATTTAAATGTATTTTGTATTTACTTTTCTCTAAATATTGGAGGTTTGAGCAGTAAATGCATGGACCTAATTTCATGGGGTGCAAATGTTAGATTTTGTGCAGACGGAACCATAATTCAATACTATAAGAGTACACAAGAGAGCAACTGGAGAAGGTGCATGTATTTGGTTCCATGTTCTTGATCCCTATACATTTTACCTGGTTGCCATAGCCCAAAACAGGCACCCCATCATGTATCTTCATCAATAGCTGACTCTCACCAGCTTGAAATTAGCCACTTGAAGATCTGGTAGGACTTCCTACTGGCCGGTGGTTGGGTGTGATGCTGACCAGTGCACCGAGTAACTCCCTTAAACCCGCAGGTCTCGGTACCCCTCCACCGACAGTCAGGGCGCAGTCGGGACAGGTACTCAGCCCTATTTATAGGAGAGCTGGGGCTTTAAACACTGACCATTCCCAACCCTTCATGCAAGCAGAGACCCTTACTGACCATTCCAACAAAAGGCAGCCCCTCATATAGCACAGAGTACCTTACAATTTCTACAACCACCACTCGCAACTCAGATGCGTGTAGGTTGACCTTTGACTCGGAAGTGACCGGGCCGCGACGTCGACGATCCTCACTACTTGCTCGTCATCGGGTCTACTTCCGGTTCCGGTGGGTCGTTGGTTACCGCCGCCTGGCGACTGGCGGAGACAGCGACATTATGGATTTGGGATAAGGGGCAGCTGAGGGCCATGTTTCATACTGAAGGCTGGGTGGGGGTGCTCCTGGAGTGACCTCATTGACCAGGGGGAGGGGGTGGCGCGGAGGGCAGCTGACCGCTGCCCTGTGACCGGCTGATCCTCGACGTCCGGTCGGCCCCGCCCCGCCCTCCCTGACCCCGCTGACCATTGATTCCCTGCTGGCCTACAGAGGCTATAGGAGCAGGAGGAGGACCTCCTAGTACTGGAGAAGGCCACAGAGGGCGCGCTCCCGCGCTCGTCGCCGCCAATTGGCAGATGTGATTGTGTGGTAAGCAGGGGAGGGCAGCAGGGCGGGCTGCTCCCCTGCTCCCGGGGGCCGGCCACCTCTGGCCAGGTCAGGCCCCGGCCAGCCTAGGTTCACCGCTCAGCCCGCCGCCCAGCCCGCCACACCTCCTCCTGGTCGGCCCCGACAAGACCAAGGTCGACCCCATCGACATGGAGGGGACGTCGGGGTCTCCGCGCGATCACGAAAGGCAATTTGTATCCCTTTGTCTCCTCTCCCCACCCCTCCCGCCCCTTCACCTCCGCCATCGTATTCCAATAGGTCGGGGGTCGGCGGGGGCCAAGTCTTACCCAGAAATAGTCTTATATTGCCATCCTCCTTCTCCAGTCCCTCCAGCCCCTCCCCCGTCCTCCTTGCACTAAGTGAACGGAGCCGAGCGTGTCACTATATTAGACTATAAACTCAGGCACCCCGGTTGAAACATGCATTTTTAACGCGGGTTCACTGGAGTAACACGACCTTAAACCACACGTCCGCTCATCCCCCCAGCACCCCCACCTCCCCATCACACACCGGCGTTACGTCGGCACTGCACCGGGCAGAATCTATAATTCGATTATAAATTGATAAGCATTTTGGGGCGGAGGTCGTTTCTCTTTCTTTCCTCCTTTTTTTTCTAACGCTGCCTTCATGAATTTATTCATCACTTCAAGTGTCGATTCAGTGCAAGTTGGACATAAAACATGACCGTTCCTACCCCCACCCAACCCATGCACCTCCTTCATCTGTCCTATAAGAAGACTACAATAAAACCTGCCCTTGCCTCACCCATTGCTTCTACCTGAATGCTTCACAGATGCAATCCTCAGAGGCCACTCCAGTTGGCTACGACAGTTTCGTGCCTCTTTTAGTCGAGTCGTGTAGGAGTGGAGGGGATGGGGATCTAGCATGCCCCTGGGTCGGGTGGTGTTGGGGGGTAGTAACTAGTATAGACGCAGCAGAGGTCGCTGAGAGCGCGCATGCGTGCCTGAGGGTGGACGATAAAGGGGGGACGCCGGGTGTGGGTTATTACATCACGTTAGGGGGCGCTGGACATTATCCATGGCAACCAGGGGGCCATGCTCCGACCATCAGCGTTTACAACAAAGGCGTTTATCACCGCCCGGCACCGGCCCATCAATCTCCGCCTCCCGCCCCTACCCCCCCCCCCCCCCCCATCCTCCTCCTGCACCCTGGCCACCATGACCAGGGCCCTTCTGTAACAACAACAGAAACACCCCAGTAAACAAAAAACGTGATACAACATTCTATAACGTTATTTAATGTTATATAACATTTCTCTAAGGCTCCTTACTATGGCATAACGTTTTAAAACGTTATTTTGACGTAAAATAACGTTTTTTTGTAAGCTGGGAAGCCTGCTAGACCACTCCCTGCAGCATGCTGATACAAACTGATGCAATCCTGTACAATCCCAACACAGCCACACACTGCTATGCCAAATATAGTCCTGTTTTTCCATCATTTTCAAATAAGTCCCATGTCCCATGTCGATTTGGCCCATCTCCCACCCGTCACCACTGTATGCACACTATTGCTATTGTTCTGTGAATACACGGTAAAGGTATTGGCAAAATGTTGCTGCTTATAATATGATGTGGAATTAATGTGATATACAGTTACAATGCTATATATGAAACGTCCATGTGTCTTTAATTATAAAGCTTTGAAGTGGACACAAAACATTAATATGACAATGAAGCTGTAGATTAGCATCATCTGGTTGTGTATATGGAAATTGAATCTTTGGTTTTCTTTTCGCTTTTCACGCAGGATGAGTTCTAGTTACATGGCGGTGACCCCGAGTACACACTTTAGAGGAGGCCTTGTGCGGGAGGTTGATTTTAATCAATGAGAATCCATTATAGATGAGCAGTACGAGCCAGGAAGAGGTGCTCAGGGGTTAACTGCTCTTTTAGGGCATCGATATTTCTTGCCACCTCGACGGGGGATGGGTTTATAGGATTCATCCCATCATCCCTGCCCATGTGAGTCTGCCTCCCTGTCTGTCTCACTGCTCCTTAACATTACCCTCCTCCCTTTCACACCCTACATTCCTCCTCTCCATATTAGCCCTCGATATCCTCTTCCATTTTATTTCCCCCATTCCTTCAGCCAGTTAGAATTCATCAGCATTGCTGATCGTTTACTGTTCATCCTACTTCTCATCCTTGTATACGAGTATAGATCGAGTGGGCCTACCCATTCCTTCTCTTTTCCACCCCACCCCCACCCCCTGCCATCCTACGCCCCCCCCCCCCCCCCCCCACCACCCACCCCTGCCCCACTCCCCCACTCAGCACTGTAAGAGCCTGGTGGTGAATCAGTGGTCAGAGTCGCTGCAGAGAGCGCCCATCAAATGGCACCGCCAAGTGCTAACGTGTCCGGCTTCAGTTTGATCCTTTTGTGGGATCAAACGGTGGGCTGAAAGCACGGCAGGGGGAGATGAGGGCGGGGAGTGGCGGCAGGGGTGGGTAATGGCGGATAAGGGGCGATGTGGCAGGTTGTCGGCGTAAAGTGGTCAGAGGGCCATGACCCCCAGACCCCCTGAGTATAGCGGTGTAGGCCTCATACTATTAAAGTCGGGGTATATACCAGTGACGCCTGTCACCTTTGTATATATTATTACATCTAGACTTTACAAATAAAAACTTGACACGGTCAGTATGTGTAAAAATAATTGGAAGTGTATTGCAGTGTTTACACCTATATTGAGCAAAAACAAAAGCATAACACAGCCACTGTAACGTTGGGTATAAATAGGTATAAATCCAAACTGACACATCGTTGAAGAATTTTATTAAACCATATTATCAGAGTGAATCTATAGAGTATGTAGTATACAACAGCAGTGATGATCCTACCCGGGTATTTCACTAACTCCCAGCCCATGCATGATTCATTCACGTATACCTCACCGAGTCAGTACAGGTGGGAGTTCAAACTCCACGCGTGAAAGTGAACTCTAGGGGCTGCACGAGGTTAAACCCCGTCAGCGCAGGTGAGATGGAAAACATGGCATGTGGAGGTTGAGATCTTCGTGACCCCGATCAATGAGGTAAGATTGGCGCCACACCTATGTACACGGGAGGTGAGTACTCCGGCTTATGGAGGAGTGAGCTGCTCATGTAATATCTATAGGTCAACTCCTCCCCATGACAGCTCCACTCATGGGCTTCAATTGGGGAACGTTCACAAATGATGTCACCGGCTATATATATGGGCTATTGAAGGGTCTCCCAACCATTTAATCTGAATCTCGCTTGAGTGATAAAACGTGACCAAGGCCAGACGTGTGTACACATGTGTTACAATCTGCCCTGGGTAGTGGTGACAGGGGTTAGGAGGAGGGTCTTGAAAACTGCTCACAAAAAGGTGACGTCATTTGTGAAGGTTCCCACTGTGGTGACACACATGTCGAGGAAATAACTTGGAATCATTGAATTCATTATTAATCTCAAGTGCACCTGTGTCTATGCCTTATGGCAATAGGGGCCATCTGGATGGGGTTCACTGGAGGTGGGGGGGGGGGCAAGGTGGGCAGCAGTGGGGAAGTAGTATATGGGAAGCGGTCCATGAAGGCAGTTAGTGTCCTGCATTTTTAAAACTCATTTTCGTTTACGAGGGAGCAGTTGGGTGAGGTGGGCAAATGTGGAAACAGTCGGGAGTGGAGGGTTTTGGTGATGAAGAAGGCAGCGTGGGGGCCTTAGGGGGTGATTAATTTGGGAGGATGTCGCTAGATGGGGCGGCGCCAACACGTGGAGCATGAAGAATGACGTCAAGCATGCCCCACCATCTATCACATGTCGACGTAATGTATTCCCCCTCCTCCTCCTACTCCCCACAACGCCCCACATCACCCCCACCCCCACCCTCCATGCAGAATGTCTTTATCTCAATATGGTGATGAGTCAGAGATATCTGCTAAAGGGCACGGAAGTTGTCGGGGGTCGGGTGAACGGCTTATCGAGGGTAACATGCAGGCGGGGAACGAACGGGAGTTGGAGAAACGAAGCAGGGTCTAGACTGAGACAACATGTAGAAGGGCACAGGGTGGGACACAGGGATTGGTTTGATTGAAGGATGATTTTATAGAGATAATATGGGGAGGGAAGTATTGGCGTTGATGGGCTAGAGAGAGGATATCCCCGGACACCCTATACCCCACACTCGACTCATAAAAAGTATGATATATAGGAATTTATGGATTCAGATATTGTGGACAGAGGGATTGCACGGTTTGATTGAAGGTTGAAATAGCGCTGAAATATAGAGGAAGAAGTATTGGTGTTAATTGGCTAGAGAGAGGGCATCATTGTACCCTACACTTTACACATGGAAAGTGTAGTATTTCTAGGGATATAGGCGTTAAATAGTGTGGTCAACACTCACTCAACATCCCCTGCTGACACTATAAGCTACTATATAGCCTCATTTGGAGGTTAATAGTATTCAATTATTATTTGTTGTTCGATAGTTTTTAGTTTTGTGCCTAGTGTCATGTGTTAATGTTAACGACGCGTCGCACATACAGGGGTCAGAAAGGTCGGATAAGTTCCGACGACGAATATAAGGCAGATTCTCGGTGGTCAGAGGAATGTATGTCTAGATATAATTTGAGTTGGTCAGTTTAAAGATGAGAAGATCACGATGACACCATCGACATGAGATATGGGCAAATATAGAGATTTAACGAGTGAAAGGTAAGGGACGCGGAACGTCATGTTGTGCGGACTGACCACTCGGACCACGCGGCCACGCCCACCTCATCACAGCTCAAACTTCAAACACATCAAGATTGAATATAGAAAAAACTCCTCCCGCCAAAAAGACAGGGGGAACAGGAGAGCAAACAAGCTCGTGTTGACACTCTGTCATTTTCCTTGGCGGAGCAGTCCATTTTTCGGTGTTTCAAAATGCGGCGGCGGCTTTTATTCGTTAGTGGAGACGCGGCGTCAGGGCGCGGCCGGAGCTCCCGGGTCTTAACCCCGGCACTGACCCCTCCGGCCGCGGCCGCGCCCTTTGCCCCCGTCCGGGCGGGTCGCGGCGCGGCGCGGTCGGCGCCCCCTTTCATGTGTTCCCGGCGAGCACGTCAGGTGGGGCCTGGAGGCCGCGACCTCTCCGACAGAGCCTTTTCATGTTGCATTTTCAACGTCCAGGTAAGCTCCGTCAGGTGTTGGTTATTCCATCCAAATTAAGCCCGATAAATCATGGTTCGATAACATTGGTTCACAGCACCCGACTCACCCCCCTGCCTCCGCGCCACCACCGTCAACCAATACCCGCATTGTACACCCACCACCAGACTCTTCCAGCCGGACAGGTTTTCACTTAGAGCATGTCTGTGAATAATGCGATACGCTATCTCCTTCAGTCGGGGGGTAATTCTAGGCGCCTTTTGATGAATTGGCTTCGACCACGGTGCGCTGGTGAAATTGCAAAGAAAACTTTTACACTTGGAGGCCTCCGCGACTAGAGCGCGGTCTGCGACCATGAGGCCGAAAGTCATGGGACACAGAAGGAACTGTGTTAGTTAGACTTACACCCAGACACGTCATGCAGGTGAACATGTCCCCTCAGAATTATGTCGATGGAAAAGAAAATGAAACTTTACTTCAATTTAAGTTCAATAAATGTTAAGTGTCATAGAGTAGATTGTTAGAGGTAAATGTAGCTGCCATGAGCAATACAATCGACTGTATTTTTACAGTTTATACTACGGTATTAGTGCACATAGGCAGAATAATCTACTGTTGATATTATAACGACATATTTTGGGGTTCACTATTCACAGTTTACATGGAAAATGATGAAGCTACACAGGCGCAACTTGACATGATTCCGAGAACCATCCCCTGGATTTGGATTGGTTAGAATTAAATTGTTTTCTTTTTTTTCTCTTCATGATGAGGGAATTTTGAACTGAAAAAAGGCGGGATTTTGGCGGTGGGGATTAGCGGCCATTGCCTAATGATGCTGGGGAGTGACAGGCAGGAGGCGCTTTGTTGTGACCGCCTACCAATTACCGGGGGCTTGACGCTAACCCCTGTGTCAAAACACCACTGCCCACTGTATTGTTACAGCAAATAGACTACAAATGGCCGAACGTCCCCTAACCCCAGCCTCTGAACAGGCCCTTTGGCCACCCCTCAGTCTGTCAGGGGCCCTGGCTATGTCCCACTTTGATATATCATAGCGACAAAGGGCGAAGACTCGACCCTCCTGACCTTACCCTGCCCTCCAGTGCCCTCCTGTACCCCTCCTGAACGGAACCCCTCCCATGCCCGGCGTGAGAACGTCCCCTCCCGGGCAGTCACCCCCTCCCACCCCAGTCAACGCCCTGTCACCTCCCGACCCCTCACACCCCTGTCCACTACCGCGTCCCCTCCCTGGAAAAAGGCGGGAAATAATTTCTTTTAAAAAAGTGTCTCATCTTGGGAAAACGATAAGGCACATCACAATGTGTGCATGGGAGATGACCGTTGGTAAAGTAATGGGTATAAGGTAATGAGGTGGGAGGGCAGCAGTTGGGGGTCGGGGTCATTGAGTTGCAATTTTTTCCTCCTCTTATTCAACTCATCACATACTCAACATAACCATTACTATAGTGGGTTACTATAAATATGTACATACTGTATAGATCTAGTAGTGCTATTAAATACAGTTCTTTGTATACTATAGTATATGTAGACCCAATAGTGGATCGTTCAAGTTTGTACTCAATCTGTCACAACCATAGCAGGGGGCGATCTGAACGTAAGGAGAGAGTAGAGAGTGCGCACTCAGGACGTTACTCAAGTCTCATCCTGACCTTTTCAAGAGGCCTCTTCCTCTAGTCCGCACTCCACCTCAACATACTTGTTTGTACTTTTAAAGTGTTCCCTATAGTAGAACACTTGTCACATTCAAGTTACAAAATGGGGAACGTGTGTACAGACATGTAGTCCTAGCAATGTCCAAACGTTTGTTAAGTTTATAAAGCATGATAAAATAAATACTAGTACGATGTTTGGTGATCATGATGGTGTTTCTAGACTAAGGTATGTCATATGGGGACGTTCACAAATGATGTCACAATTTCTAAAACCATTTTGAAGGCCCCTCCTCCACTTCCTGTCACTAATTTGGTCAGATTTCCCTATGGAAAATGAAGTCACAGTCCGTCACAGAACCTAAATACCATCGCCTTCTTGGCGGTGACGTCATTTGTGAACGTTCCCGTTAGATATATTAACTCCCATGCACTACATCATTGAGATGGTCTTCTCCTATGGCTATACATAGTGTTGGCATTCCAACACCACATGCAGCTAGGCAAACATTGATTTAGCCTGATATCATATTCCATATGACACGAGGGTTATGGCAGGGTTTAACTGTGTGGGCCTCTCAACCCCATACCCCTGTGTGCCCCCTGCTCAACCCTCACCCTCACCACCATCGCCATTCAATGCATCGCGACCTGGAGAGATCAATTTGTCCCCATGAACCCGCGCCGACCGCGGATCGGCAAACAGTGGTCGGGGTTTCACGCTCCTCCTTGAGAGTGGGTTTATTTGCGGGCTAGGAGGCTCAATTAACCCTTTAAGGGCCGCATAGTGATTTAATACAGTCGTGATGCCCATCGTCGTCATGATGCATGAATGAATAAATGTAGCCAAGGTGAATAACTCGCCAGGAGTGCATCCATGTGTCATGTCGATTCTATACCCATGGTCCCCGAAGGGTCAGCATGGTGTACCAGTTCATTTCCAGCGAGTTACTCGCGGGCGCTTCGTTGGTGCAACATGATGACAAATGTTGCTTTAATAAGGGAACATTACAGGGTTAAAGGGGGTGGGGTGCAGGAGGAGGTGGTGGGGGTGTCTGTGTCTGCGGCCAACCACACCTTACACCCCTCCCCCCCCCCACACACACACACCCTCACACCGCCTCCTCCAGGCACGCGCGGCGCGTAACGCGTGTACGCGTGCACACAGTCTACGCACCGCGCGGCAATAAGTCCCCTCCCACCCCCTGCACTCCACCCCTCACCCCGCCACCATTGACGCACCCCTCCCCACACAAAACCACCTCAAACCACAGCCTCCTCTCTGATGTCTGAGGCAACGAGACAAGGGGAGCATGAAAAAATGGGATCGCACGATCAGATGACAAACATATTTGTATCCAATACTAGTGTTGTGACGCGTCAAACACGTGGGCCGCGTAAAAAATGTGGTTTTGATTCACACACGGTGACAATGATGGTTAGAACGCAGCTTGTGGGTTCACACGGATAATGTATTGATTTGGTTGAATTATCATTGGTCAGAGAGTACAATGCCATTCCCCTTGAAAATCAGTACCAGATAAAATCAAATATTAAGCATTGGAATTCATGCAGTTCAAATGTATGCACAAAAAATACAAAAAGCATAATGACTTTTAAAGTGAACAGTGTAATCTACTGACCAAAATACACTCACAATGGTATTGAAACAATGTATCAGTAAATGTACATGCATTGCTTTACAACCCTTTCACATGTTGTGTGTTTAGATGATCAATATACAATGTAAGGGAGGTAAAGAACCGTCAGGAACGTTCACAAAGGGCCTCACATATTTTGTGACAATGTTAAGACCCCCTACCTACCCCACACCCACCCACCCACCCTACATATCATCCCTTTGGGCCCCATCTCCATGTCGGTGACGTCATGGACGATGTCATTTGTGAACGTTCCCTTTGTCAATTAAGGGGTGATGTTTGTGAGGCAGGTTATACATCAGGCACCAACCCTAACATACAATGAAGCCCAGAACCCCTCACCCCCTCCAAGAACCCCTCCCAGGCCCGTGCAGCAGAAACTAAGGGCTATATAAACCACACCATGTCCCCCTGACAGGAACAAGACGTCCGCGGGTTGAGGCGAGCCAGGGGAAGGAATTAAAGCAGGCACGGAAACATAAAGCACGTGGAGGCCTGAGTAGGAGAGAGAAGGTTGGGAGAAGGTTATAGTAGGGTAGGAGGCAGTGCTGGTGAGGGAGGCAGGGGGTGGCAGCTAGTATGGACCACGTGAAATATGAACGGATCCTGCAGCCCCGAGAAGCGGGTTAATTAGGCGAGTTCATATCGTCCTGGAGCCAGTAGGGTAATTCACCTAAAGTCGGACACATACCTTGAGACGGACACTTGATTTTGTGTTTTTCAAGCAATTATGTAAGCTCTTAATTTGTGGAAAAAAGGTAAAGTTTAAGTCACAGTGTCATTCTTTAAAAAAACTAACACTAGAATTTGTATAGTACATGAATTAATAACCTCAAAGTTCGCTGTCCATCTCAGAGTATGTGTGCGACTCACGGTGAATCTACCCTAGTAGGAGCAGGGGTGGGTGGGAGGGAGGAAGGAGGGAGGGGCTCACCAGGAGGGGTAGCAGGGACCCAGGGCCTTCAATTCAGCCTTCTGTAACCTCTGCAGTAAGAGGTCAACAGCCCAACTATTGTACTGCCATGCAACGACGGCCGGCTCCTGCCCCGCCATCCCCCTCCCACCCCAACACATGGAACATGCATGTCGACTTCTATCCATGCAGAACCGATTCAATACCTCGTGGATACTGTTAGCTATTTTCTGGCCCTCTTCCAAGTGCAGGTCGACTGCTGTCAAGAAAGACAGTGGTGGGAGTTGCGAGGGGCTCTAGGTGCAAAAGAAACCTAAGTGATGAATAAGGATGGAGAGGTAGATGAGTGGAAGTGGATGGCTATTTGGGGAATGTCCACAAATGACGTCACCAGCTTCAGGGTAGGGGGTTGTGTGTAGTGACATAACATGGCAGTTTCGTGTATATTTCTATTGGTGAATTTGCCCAAAATAGTGATAGGGTTGCTAGAGTCTTGAATGACGTCCCAAAATACCTGACGTCATTTGGGAACATTCCCCTGTGTGATACTAGTATAGATCTTGAGTGGCCTTTCAGAACCACTATATGTATAGGTGTAATATGTGGATGGCATTGGGGGATAATGGTTGGAGTCGGAGTTTGGAGTGACCTGGTGATGGTGGATGAGTGGAGGGATGGTGTTATGGTGGTAAAGATGCACACATCAGTAGACTAATAAATGGATTGTCACTGTGGATGGATACATTCTGGAATGAATGGGTAAATTGACCCTAGAGTGTATACATTTAGATGGGTGGATGGTTGGATAGATATATATGGGTATATGGATGGAAAGGAGGAAGGAAGGAAGGAAGGAAGGAAGGAAAAAAGGGTGGAGGGTTGAGTGTATGGAGGGTTTCATGGGAAGAGGAATGAATAGATGGATGGAGCTATGGGAAGACGGATTGGTAGATGAATGAATGATGTATGAATTGATTGGTTGGGATGGAGATTAGCAATAGGGAGAAAAGAAAAGGATAGTTCAATGGGGGACGTATTCGCAGAATCTTGTAAAGACCACAAGGCAAACAAAAAACATAATCATACAATCAAAAAAGTCAATAAATAATATAAATAACTAGTGGTAATGTGTCAGTTGTATGGGGTGCTTTCCCTTTGGTGCGCCGAGTGGTAGGTTAGTACAAAGGCTGTGGCCTCATTTGTGGTGAGCTGCTCCCCAATCTGTATTACCTTCTATTGTGAGCTGCTCGCTGTAATCAGGGGGGGCAGGGACCCTTTTTGTGGTCATCACCGGGAGATGATATCACCCAGCGGCCATGGGTATCTGTGGACGTTAGCTTGATCTTTGGATTATCTCAGCGCCGAATGAATTAGCGGATCCTGCCATAAATCGGCATTGGAGGGGATGAGGTAGATATTTATGGGCAGTTTAAATGGATAAATCTTGGCCAATCGCAGAATGATCTTCTTGGTAAAGCAGTGGGGGTGCTCCTCTTCAGGATGAGCTGCTCAGCGAGCTGCTTCATATATAGGAGCTGTTCATACACATTCCATTTGATATAAGAAAAAGAGAATTGTGTTCGGGTAGAATGTAAACACTGGCAAGATATGTTCCTGTGTGATATATAGTTTATTCCGAATCAATAATTACATATGGCATTGATGTATTGCTCATCTTTGAGGACGATTGCTGAATTGGTATATTGACCTAAATCATCTTGGTGTAGAAATAGTATACCTAAAGAAAAGGAACTGAATTGATATAGGATTCTCTAACGGCAGATCCGGGTCATATCTCTTACACCTGCTCTAAGAACTGCTCACCTCAATACTGCATGGACTCAATAAGATAACAGCCATGTGCATAATACCCTTGCGCGTACATCTAACCTTTTAAGGATGGCATCCCTCTAGAAGATGCCTTTGTTGTCATGATGCCCCAATGCAACCCGGTGAGTAACTCCCCGGTGCTGCATTGGTGCATCATGCCGACCCTTCGGGAGTGACTCAACCCTGCAGGGCCAGCATGATGCTTGAATGCAGTACTGGCCAGTTACTCGCCAGGGCTGTATTTATACATCGTGAAGACCAAGTGCACTTTGCCGTCATTAAAGGGTTAATAAGAGATGCACCCAGTCACATGTCCCTCACTCATGTTGACCCACTAGTAGTATACGTCAGAAGGGAAACCTGATAATCTGCAATCCAAGTTTTTTTTGTCTCGTGTTATCTATATATAGGAAAGAGGCGACCGGAAGTCTATCCAATAACAAACAGACCTTTCTGTATATAAACATGTCTAGGGCACTGATAAATGCTTCTATGTGAGTAACACATATACACTGCCTTAGATAAGCTATTGTATGATAACCGTACCACCCAGGGCGACAATAGCGTTTTGTCATTCACACAAAAAAAGACACCAGACATCCCGAGGATGCGGCCTATCTCGAGGTGCGAGGACGTGGATATTTCGGTATGGGGTTTAAAAATCGATGGGCTGAGTGAGATTGCTCTCTCTGCTTGGCTGGTCGGACGATGGTGCTGTCGTCTAACCCTTTACGGAGAGCATGGTGCTTAAATATAGCCTTCCTGTTATCATCAGGATACTTGAATGTAACCCTGGCGAGAAACTTGCCAGTGTTGCATTCAAGCATCATGCAGACTCTATGCGGTTGATACACTCCCAGAGAATCGGCATGATGCGCGAATACAGCCCTGGCGAGTTACCCACTACAGGCCTGCATCCATGCATCATTCCAACAAAATGCATAACAGATCTGAGCACTATGCGGCCTTACAAGGGTTGCTAAAAGTGGAGGCAGACCGTGGGCTGGGAGGCAGACAGTGAGGGATGAGAGAGGGTTGTCTGAGGCTGCCGCAGTGACACAGAAACGCGCATCCTTAGAGCCGGGGCTGGGGGCTGGAAAGTAGGACAGGGCCGCAAAATATGGGCTGAGGGTTATGGAGAAACCAGGTTACGTTGGACGTACACACAAAGACATGGCGTTACCGGGATACACGTAGCTGAAGGCATCTCGCCGCCCCCTGCCCCGACCCCCGACCCCCGACCCCCTTCTCCAGCCGACCCACTAACCCCCGCCCTCCAACCACACAGACGACTATATCTAGCATAATCTACAGCACGTAACCCCCTGGTCGTCTCTCCACTCCAGCCTCAACTGCTGATGTCCTAACTGATGCATGCCTCGTCCTATCTTGCCATGTTCTTCTTTCATTTTCTCCGTTTTATTTTTGTGTTGCAATTCGTGCACGTTTCCTTCTCGCCACCCTATCAGTTCTTCCTCCTGGTGTCTTATTTCTGCTTGCTTTTATCTACTACTTGCTTGCTCCAAGCCATGCACTCTATAGATCTATAAGCCCCACGATTTGCTATTAGATTATGTATGTTTAGACATTAAGACATTCAGGACCATGGAACAAACATGTATCCGTGTATCTCTATCTGTAGCTGTGCTTATTATTATCATTATTATTATTATTATCATTATTATTATTATTATTATTATTATTATTATTACTATTATTATTATTATTATTATTATTATTATTATTATTATTATTATTACAAAACATGGTCGCTTATAATTATACAGATGTTGGGGTGAATAATTATGTGGATATTCAAATATACTAGAATTGTTCAAATGATCTATTAGCAGCTGCACTGCACTGTCGAGCCATGATTATACAGTATATACATGTAACTACTGAACATCGTGGAAGGGTATACAACAGGAAATCTATTATGGTTAAGAATTTAACCTAAAAGGGTGGCAACACACATACATGTAAGGGAGTATTTCATTATTTGGGAAAGAGATATATAGAGAAGGAGAGAAGGGTATGTGACATCTATGTAGAAAAATTAACTGAATGAATCTGTGTCCCAGTTTGATGAAAGTCATGAACCCGGTTGTTCCAATTTACAGAGAAGGGAGGGAATATCGCTGTTTGCCCTGATCAAATATTGTATCGTTGGCAAATCAGGTATATCCAGTCATGCTTTGCAGGTTATGAAGCACTTGCTTGAGGGGTACATCGGCAGCAATTAATTCAGAAGGCCTTGATGATTTCCCCACCCATACCTACCCACTAGGCACTATACAAAATGTACTATGACATTGCTGGCTGCTTTGCAATGCTGGCAGCCTCGATGGAACGCCCTATAAAATGTCAGTCCGAGGCAATGTTTACATATCTGCTTGTGAGTCGGGCAGATCTGCATGGAGTGGAGGAGGGATTGAATACACGCTGGGGAAAGGGGGTGTAGGAGGAGAGGGGTTGCATGGAGAAGGGGTGGCGGTGGTGGTGGTGGTGATGCAGGAGGAGGGTGACTGGGGGCTCAGTGGTCTTTATGAATGGCAGGCGGTTGCGTTGGATTGCCTTGTGGTGGGCTCTGCGGTGACGAGTCGGCATGATTCTGCATTGATGCCAACAGTACTCTGTCACAGCCTGTGTGCCCTGTGTCTGTGTGCATGTGTGAGTGTGTGGGTGTGTGACTGCGTGAGTGTGTGGGTGAGGGAGCATGTGATGCAGCCGGACAAGAAAATGACATTTTTGCAGTTTGCGTGGCTTGAGTGTCTCCACATATACACTGCATATGCGATATAGAGCCGTATATGTAACTCAATTATCACCCCATTCCTCCTCCTCCAACCCCACAACCCCCTCCTCCACCCAGTCCTATGTGTCTTTGTGGATCCTAGATCCTACAGCAGTATCTTATGTTGGAGGGGTCAGGTGGTGACTGGGAGTAGGGTGGGGGGAGGGTTGAAGGAGGGGGGAGGGTTGCAGCAGCAGCAGCAGTGGCTTCTGGGGTAACAATAGGTCATCCAGGCGGCAAGGTCCTGGTGGGTGAGTGTGTGTGTGTGTGTGGGGGGGGGGGGGGGGTGCATGCATGCATCTGACGTCCATTGCTGCACCAAGCAGGCAGCTCCGTCCGGGGGTCGGGGCGTGCAGGCGGACAGCGTGCTGCGCGGCGCTCCGGCCACCACCTCCGACCCTCCTCCTCCCAGGGTCGTCCAGCAGCGCTGCAGCCCTGTCCTGCTGCAGAATTAAACATTGGCTCAGATCCCCATGATGTGTGCTGATATATTTCCCTGTGTTGCCACCAATAGGCAATGGGTGAGTGCGGGTCTGCGAGGGTTAAAGACAACTCCTCGCCGAGCTGCTCAGTGGATCTGGGTTTGTTTGCAGTGAGCAGCTCTTTTGACTGGCGGCCGGTAGCGAGGCAGAAACCCTGACACCAGCAAATAATATGCTGTAAAAAAGGGAGGATGCTTGCTGCTGCTGCTGCCTCTGCTGCAGGAGGGGGATGGCTTTTTATCCCGGGTTCACAGAGGCGAGTCACGGCGAAGGGTCGCCGACTCAAGGCTGGGGTTAGGGCCGGGGGTAAAGGGCTCGTCTAGGCACTGGATCGCTTAGCCGTAGCATTATGTTTTTGAGGCCTTTTAGCATTTTTTACCCCAATTGCTGCTGTTCCTTTCGGTTCTGGGTGGGGGCTGTTGGCTGTGTCCGTCGGCGGCAGTGCCAGTGTGCTGACTGCCTTGCGTGCTGCTTGTAGGTACTGGAGGAAGGAGAAAGTGGACATTTTAGGTTCTTATTATAGGCTGGCCTTCACATTGGGTGTGGTTGGCTTTTACTTCACACATGACCTTCACTCTAGTTTAGTGTAAGTATATACTTTCTTCTGTCTATTGCACCATTTTTCAACTGTGTCTATCAGTGCAGAAACGACATGCATGCCTGCGTTACTCCCAAAGGGAGAGGGAACAACAGCCCTTATACCATTAACCTGCACCCTCCTGGGCATGGCTTTATATACTGGAAAACTTGTAACGTCCTGTTTCTATGGCAGTCTACTTATCATGTATACATGCTGTCCCATGGCGGGCGTCTTCAATCATTGCATGGTGCAATGCTCTGAGCTGCTGCTGATTACAATACTAGCAATCATCTTCGCATTCCTATATTGTGTTGCTTATAGCAGTGTTGCCAAAACATGCATGCAACCTTATACGTGTAGTAATAACGGTACTATAAATGAGAGGATCTCATGGGGGAATCCTGCAGAAGCCCAAGCACTTTACGAACGGTCTAAATATGACTCAATGCAACATCAAAACATATTGCAGTATTTCTATCAGCCTTGAACTGTATACCTGCTCCTTGCAGCAGTAGAAGCTGGGTGTGAAGATCACATAAATATATTGGTTCCTACCAATAGACTAGACACCATCATAACTATCATTATTATTGATATGATAATTATATAAGCTCATAGAATGACCTATTTGAAAATCTTAATTACTATATTCTCCAATTAAGATTCACATAAATATGATCAGATGCAAGGTCAGGTCAGGCTTAGCATATAACTATAAGGTCATGTCCTGAAACTGCCCTAGACAGCCCACAGTCAGGGGTCCACAGTGAGATGTGGTGCCCATGCGCTGATATTGTGCCAGGGGCGGTTTGTATGGAGATGGCCCATTCATCCAGCCTCATACATTAAGCCATGACTACATGTGACACATGTTCTACAGGCAGCTCTGTGTATCTTTGTAATATAATATTACATACATTGAAATGGTCGTATTATGGGCTAATATAGTGTACTTGTAGTCTAAAATACCCCCTTTTAAAAACAGAGAAATATACCTCAGTTAATACACTTGACACCTTCAGTGGTGTCCATATTTTCTGCTATGCAGAGTGTGGTAGTGATGGTGACTGAACATCTAACTCGGAGATTAGCATTGTAAACCTCTGACCTACATATCACACCATCCTCCATTGGTGTGAAAGAGTGCATCACAGCGTGATATAATAGCATGTATACACACATGGGGACGACCTATTTCATCTAAAGAGAATCATATTTATGGTCATTGCCATGAATCTGCGTGTTATAATGTCCACACATTCCAATAGGGAATTTTAGTGCAGTGCAAAATAATTCTTGTTGCTCCAGACATTTGCCCAAAGGTCAATTTCAGTAATTAAGTATTTTTTTGAGTGTAGCATTTACATGCATGTTATGGAGTTTCAACATTGGGCCGACCAAGTGAGATATAGATCTTAGATTTTCATGAATGATTCAGGATTAGATTGGCACTACTATTAGATGTGATTTTCTATCTTTACATTTAGAGTCTATACTGAAATACAATATTTGAATATTCCTATCCTCCATCTCATACATTGGCTTTGAAGCCTTGCACTGCAACCTCTGAATCCATCACGTGCATTAGAGCATTGCAGCAGGAATAGAAGAAGTAAATTGATCCAGAAAGGATTTAAATCTAAGGAGAAATAAGTGTAATAGGCACAGCATAAGGAAATCGACCTGAGGGACCAGATTGATAACCTGGAGGTGGCCTTACGTGTATAAGGGTCACCCCACACCCCAATATCCCGGGGGGGCTACTCACTCTATGTTGGTACCCACCGACTGCCAAACTACCGCCTGCCTAAAAACAGGAGGTGCAAAACCACCGCCCCTTCTGAATACAGTTGACCGCCCCAAGATTCCTTATAGATAAGCCACCGCCCATGTTATTTCAGGCAACATTGGGTTGTACCTTTAATTCTTGGCGCAAAAAGTAAAGCAGACATGGATAATAGTTCTATTTCTTGCATTTTATCATTAAAAACCTAACTGATATCCAATTACTGCTCCCTCCTCCAGGGTTACTGCCCCCCTTTTTGAGGGATGCAGAGTCACCGCCCCCCTAATTTTTAGACCGACCGCTACCGCTTCCGCAGGCCGTTTGGCAGTGGGTAGCCATTCCATATCTGAGTACCCCCCCCGGGCCCAATATGCGGCATCGACACTCCGGGTGTAATAGGACGTAATTGGCGCGCCAACCATTCATTATTAAGCATCAGGCGATTATTTTCAGGTGGTATTCCCCACGCCTGGAAATGCACGTGTTACATTATTGATATGGACCTAGTTCGGGGAGCTGCTGGAGGTTGTGGTGGACCTGGGCTAGGGTGGGTGAGGGGGTCCCAGGCCTTGTGCACCGTGTGTCATATTGTGTGGGTAGGGGTCATTAGGGGTGAGACAGGGATAGCATGAATTCATATATTGAGGAGGAGGGTTGGGGGGAGGGCTCTCATAGTTACTGTCGTGCATGCACGCGTGCACTGCACACATGCATGTATATACAAATAACTACTTGGTTATCATATTCGTGGACGGTATTTTAAGTGGCCTCTTTTTCCCCATTATAGAATCCATGGAATGGAAATGGGCCAGACAACGAGACACCTTTTACAGCTTCATTATAAGTAAATTAGTTATGCCCTTCACATTGTACAAGTACAATATGTGACCAGATAGATAAACATAATAAGACCATGGCATTCTTTATTTATAGAATTTTAGGGGACACATGTCATAAGATACATTTGTATATTAAAAGTAAAACCATAGTGGATAATGGTAAACAATTTTTTTGATAAATGGAAATCCAATGTGACATGTGTTATGATGAAAATAGTATGAGTACAGTAGTGAATAACTTCAATAAGCACATAAGCATATTGGAACCATGATATTCTTAACATATTAGACATCCAAGGTGACATGTGTTATAATGGAATACCATTGTGATTGTAACAAAATATTTTGAGTTATATGAGCACAGTCATACTGATTTGTCTAGATAAACATATTGAGACCATGATATCCTTTATATAGACATCCAAGATGACATGTGGTATAATATAACAACATTGTAACAATATCCCATGTAGACCATGTGAAAGGGGCACCTCTGTGGGAAGCCCTAACCCACCTCTCAGGGACATGGCCTATATATTGACACTAAAGCAGGATTTGTATAGATTATTCTAACCTCTACAAACATGAGGCCACCACTATGTATAGGGAGGGGTAGGACCTTGTCTGGTGTGTCCTGGTGTGTCACAGGGGCGTGTCACACCGTGTCACAATGCGTGTAGAGAACACAGGACGTACTCTGTACGTCCATGACGTAGTGGGTTCAGGGTGAGGGCGGCAGTGACAAGGGTAGAGGCCGCACGTCAGCACTGGCCGCATTCTTCTGTCAGGGAGATAGCAGTGAGCATCATCCCCACCACCCACCACCCAGCGTCATGGTGCGGCAAGGGTTAGGCACCCACCCCGTAACCACACACGGCCATTGTTATCGCCTATCACTGCCGCACAAGGCTATCTATCGGTATAATAACAACATCACAACCCTAACCTTTTCATGCCCAGCGCACACCCCTATAGTGACTGGTAATAGTGCCTATATTATAACCTGCCATGTAATCATATATTTTTAGATTATGATGGATTTATTGTTGTGCTTTTTATCATTTCATTGTGTATTACTCCTCAAAGCATAGCTATTTTTATTGTTGTATCGTAGATGTGACCTGGATAATGATACATGTAGCTGACATGTCTCTATTATACGTCGATGGTTTCCTTTTTTTCTTTTTTAATCTAAAACTAATTTTCAAATGTGGCTTATTTGTTATATTCATAAATCTATAGACTAGCTTGTCAAAAATTAGGAAGTATACACATGTGTAGTTGGAATTGCACGTCAATAACATGTCCATATAATATCCTCAACATCGCACCAAGTGATACTATCACTCATTTATTAATGGCCATGAATCTAAAAGCTACCGAGAAAGGTCAAAACCTTTCCACTCTAATAGCACTTTAAAAAAAATCGATTCAAGCATTTGACCCGCAAGTGCCATATCAGCCACCTCGGAGAGGTTAAATGAACCCACCTAGAAATTCATAATAGATGCTAGCAGAGCACTGGGTGTTACAATGTACAACAAACCTCTCACAGAAGGAGACTGAATGACGGTGGGTAACCCTCCACTCTTACTATTGCTACTGAAGGCGTAGATGCCGCAGGATAAAAAAAGAAAAATAGAGAAAGGAGAGCTGGCTGCCGTCTCCGGGTGCTTGTTATTAATTCGGCCGTGGAGACAAGGCTGCCCGGAGAGGGAGGTCTGGGGGCAGGCAGGGGGCAGCTGCAGCGGCAGGGGCTATCTTCATCTAATCGATGCTGGCAGGATGGGATGACTATGTCTTATGTAGTGGTGGTGGTGGTGGGGGGGGGGGGGGGTGGGAGTCACCGTGGGTATAGTGTAGACATGGGTAGTTGTGTATATCTAGTGATGAGGTGATGTAAGCCTAGAGGGTGTAGTACTAGCCATAGGGCACCGTGATATTGGCCTATATATGGGTTACTACACTGCTTGTAGGCATCGTAGTTACACTGAAACCATTATATTACATAGTGTGACTGCATAAACATGTATGTGTTATGTGCATGTGATAGATTGGGTAGTATTTTTCTTTTTGGTACATGTATAAGGAAAATATATTGATTGAATCACTGCGTGAAACTGTTGTGATGACTATAAATCAACGTAGGTGGTGACTGGTCTCTGTTTACATTTGCACTAGATATGAAAACCATAATGTGAATATGAAGATATAAAGATAATATTTACATGTATTAGATATGGTCACTTTGTCACCATAACACAGGGTAATTAGCATTCAATTTATATTTCCAATGTGTAAATACAAATGGACATGATTACTATGCAGTTAGCCATATGGATCACTGCTGTAAGTAATATTTATTGTCTGTTTTCCCATTCCAAAATAACAACCCAAATAGATCAAATTATAATACACAGGATATCACTTTAAATACAGTTATAAAGGGTGGGCCAATTGTTATGGGACAGACTATTGTTATAATCAGAGTTAGAATATAGGCTTAGTGGGAGGTAAAGGGTGTATTTATGAGGCTAACTCTTTTTTATTAGTAGAATTATCCCAGCCTCCAGTCAACCATATACACAACCCCTTACACACCACCCCCACCTTCCCCCTACCTCGTCACGCCCCAACTCCTCGCCTCCTCTTGCATGCATCTGTGGACGCTCAAATTAAGTGATAATCCTGTGGAGATCCAAACAGCTTAGAGCGTGGGAATTGGATAGTCCGGCAGCTCGGCGCCGAGGCCGGGGAGGCTGTAGAGGAGCAGCAGGGGAGGCAGAGACCGGGATCAAGCCGTGGTTGTGCCGGGCTCCGGGCCTTGATCCCCGGCTTAGGTCGTCCCCGCACCGAGTCCCGCCAGGCCCGGCCTCTGTCGCCGACATGCCGTCAATATAACGCCCCTGTGGTGCCTCCGCCGTACCGTGCTTGAGTAACATGATATCGTGTTTAATTTGAGCAGATAAATGAGGATTAACAACCACAATTGTTGTTAATAAAACTAGCAATACCTGCCATCCCAGATTTCATTGGGACGTTTAGCCTACATTGAGTCAGCTACTTCCCCCAAGTCTCCTGAAATGTTTTTTTTTGTCTTTTTCATTTTTTCCCATTAACCTATATTTGTAGTTATCCATTTATTCACGACCACAGACCAAAATGCTACGTGCATAAAATACAGTAACTCAGTGTATGTATTGGCTTGACAGTTCAAGATGCATTATACCACTCATACACAATGGTATATAGCCACACAATGCTGCTAGCAGACAATGTTTTATTCATCGTACACATGCACCAGCCTCACAACAGTATATCATTTATATTGTCACAAATGACCTCTATTAAAACTGAATGCTATACTTAGGGAATTCGCTCCCAACAACATCTGAAGCCATACATAAGCTTGGTTGTCTAATATAATATTCTAGCCTATTAATCGGATATGACTCCTCTAATATCGTTTTAAACTCTATTGTGGTTTTTATAGCCGGTGAGGGCGGTGGGTAGCGGGTGGTTAACAGGAATATGGCGGCATAGTGCTTTATTACATCATACCCTTTGTCGCCATAGTGTATAATGCAGACCTGGTGAGTAACTCGCCATGGCTGCATTCAAGCACCATGACTATCCAAGGGGTGTTATAAACCTAATATATAGGGTCGGAAGGATGATTGAATGCAGCATTGGCGCGTTACTCACCAGGGCTGCATTCATGCATCACAACGACAAATATATCACATTGAATCAATATGTGGCCCTTAAAGGGTTAACAAAAATAGGGGTGGAGGCAGTGTTCTGAAACGCTTATTCAAATAGAGTCTGCGGCCATGAATAATAAGGCAATCGATTTGTTGACTTTAAAATGGCGGAGTGGTATCACTAGGTTGGGAGGTGTCAAGTCCTGACCCCCGCCGACACCACTACAAATATAATGACGATTAGATCGATCCAATCACGACCCCCTCCTCCAGGTAGGGCCAGGTGTGATGGATTACCTATTGATATGGACGTTTAAAAAGGGAAATATTGAAAAAATGCAACAATATAAAAAGTCCACACACCAATGTTGTATAACAACAACAGCACTCGATCGCGTTTGCATTTGCACAATTTCCAGATAAAGAGAGACATCACCTCAGAAATACATTAACTTTGGTGGGTAAACATTTGACTTTAAAAACAAGGCGTGGTTTTAGCATGGTAATAATCAGTGTTGTTGTGGGTAGGAAATAGGCCAATATCACTGCAGACTGTGCAGGCTGTGGGTGTGTGTTTCTGTGTTGTGAGGGGGGGGGGGGGAGGATTTGGGTTACATGTTCAGATGCAATGAGGCCTAGAAGCTATAGGCGTTATACTGATTGTTCAGGGAAGGGTTGGCGATTTCAACAGCACAAAGCGTGCATAGGAGGACTACATATTTAGGGGTTTTCATATTGAATCTTGTTCAGGGTTCTGTGGCTGAAACATTTACATTGTCTCCTGGGATTTGTGTGTGAATTATTGATAACACTTTAGTGTGAGGTGAGGCAGGGCATGTGGAAGTTCACAAACATCAGTTTTAGGTATTGAAATTGTGTGCAAGGCTTTGTTATCTTGAATGCTATATTTGTGGAGGGTATAATGGTCCATGTGATAAACGATCCAGTGATGGGGGGAGACTGCTGAATTTATATAGAGGGTTTCTATGCTGTAATAGCATGGTGTAGTGCAATATTTGTCAATGGGTGAATCGCACCAATGTAGCTTCCATTGTGTACAAACCTTTGAAGGCCAATGGGGTAGGTTCGCCCACCCAGGCCTACTCACATACATTGAGTATTTATTCAAGCATAATATTAACGCCATATATTTGTGTATTCTAGTACAATTTAAGTGTGACTCTGAAGTGCTACTCTGAAAAGAAGGAAAAATAAGAGAACCTTTCATGCATGCATAACTGAAAATGCACGCGTCCGACCCAAGATATGTGATCAATTGTAGATGAATTTACCCTAGTGCTGTAATGTATTACCCTGGTGTCTAAGCGCCACCAGGAGTCAGCTGACCCTGGAGGAGGCCATATGCGTGTACGTGTACACACCCAGGAGGAGGAGAGACCCACCACACCAGGGAGCCTTGGTGAGGACAGTTAGGATGGGTCCAGCAGTCACACAGAAAAAGTCCAGAGTCGGCAAACCTGGCACTGCCTTGTCAATTTGACAAGGAGAGGGGCTGGCAAGCAAAACTCCTCAGTAAGAAGACCCATCTAGAGCTACCTGGCATATGCCAGCCCTAAACTTGTCTAGAAGTGATTCACCATTCTACCTGCAGGTGGCCATTACCTAGCATAAATATGTACTCTTGGGAACAAATTGATTAATTCCTATGTTGATATAATACTGAGTATTACAATACATATATGTTAATATGGAGGATTATGTGAAGTATCTAGGGAAAAAGTAAGATAATGTAAAGAATGCATACTTTTGACAACATTTAAAAAATAGAGCACATGTGTAGAAGGAAGACACCGCTTTTGTGTCTTTCACCAGGGCACAAGTAGGTCCATGCACCTTATATTGGTATTATACACACACACGCCTATAGTCCATAGCTGGAGAGTAGCCTATTCTCAGTAAAGACTTGGTGATACATTATGTGAATCCTTGGTGGCACTAGTGTATTAAATATCACCTCTATATGTGGTTGTGTATTTAAACAAATTGATAAAATAATCTTGTCATCTGGAACCAAGACCAAACTCATACATTTGAAACCCTAGACCTACCACCATTATGCAATGACCATCACCAGCTGTGGCTAATCTAGGCCTGCATCAACTATCTTTTAGTTTGACAACCTTGACAAGTCTAGGGTCGTCTTGTGGGATGGTAACTTGGCAGGTTGTCAATTTGACAAGTTGAAGCTAGTTGATTCTATGCTGTTCACTTAGAAGACCCTAGGGTCGTCCTGTAGGACGACCTTATAGACTCCAGAGCTGTCCAGAGTTTTTCAGTGCATGTTGACCAGTGACAGGGACAGGACACCGTGTCACCGCTGTCCATCCCCGGGCATCGGCCGCTGTCCACTCCTCCCCCCCCCCCCGGGATGGGGGGCGTTGGGGGGGGGGGGGGGTGGAGCCCCATCCCCCCCCCCCCCTCACACACACCACACCCCTTGCCGCCGGGCGGGGCAGTGCATGGTGAAGGGAGCGGCTAGCACGTCAAACAGTCAGCTTTGTTTTGGGGACGGACGGCCCTGATGGAGTTGGTGCCCTATAGTACAAGGTCACTGGAGAGGGTCAAGGTCAGAAGGGGTCAGGAGGAGCCCCCTCAGACCCACTCCTAGCCGCCCCCAGCCCCCGACCCGCCCACACCGCCCATAATTGTGCCTCCCGAGGAGCCCTGACCCCAGCACATAAATTCCTCCCGCCCTGCTCACAACCTCTACTTATCAAAGAAAAATTGCTCAATGGCCCCATTTTCCTACGTTTGACATACCCAACAAAGGCAATAGCCCAAAGTGACAAGTGGGGCCCTGACAGTGGTTACCTGCGGCGGATTACGTCGTACTGCCCCATTGACGGAGGGAATATTGTGGTATAACCCTCTAAGGGCCACATAGTGCTTTAATCTCGTATGTACATGTAAATCAATGGTCAGCATGGTGCATGCATGCATGCATGCTGGCGAGTACTCGCCAGGGCGGCATTCATGCATCACACCGACTCTTCCAGAATGTATCAACCCTATAGGGGCGACCTGATGCTTGAAAACAGCCTACGTGAGTTACTCACATCATGTACTATGATAATAACAAGATTAACAATGGACACAACACATTAGAGCCCTATGCGACCCTTAATGGAAAAACGATCCTCCAGTGGACAGCCATTGGTCACGCTGGTAGGTGTCCTACACCCTGGAGAGACCCTATATATAATACTACTGGTAACTGAGATTGTATTCACACGTGGAGTGAGGGGTGAGGATCCCGCTGCTCTGCCACTCGGGATCAGAGCACGGCAGGTTATTTCCTAAATGAAGCAGGGCAAGGTCAACCATGCCATCAACACGCGAGGTAAACATTACTTACACTTGGCGTCACCCCTCCATCGACCTCCACCCCGGCAGCCACCCCTGCACAGCCCCAGTCACCCCCTGACTCCTCCTCCTCCCCATATACCCCAGTACACAGAGCCTATAACAGCAAACTTAACCCCAGAGGTATGATCAATATCGACACCCTCAACTACCTATATAGCCTCTACATATGGCTGACAAAGAGCATCTTGATAGCTGCATTTAAACCCTGTATGGGTGTGATAACATGTTTAGCAACATACAAGGGTGTGGGGGGTTTTAAAGTAGGGTGTGGTTAATGGGAGCCATTATTGTGAAAGATGTTGGCAAGGCATTATAAACATATGTTAAAAGAAACGAAGAATACATGGGATGAAACCTATGGTGGATATGAAGGAATCAATTAGTGTAAAATGTTCAACTGTGAGCTCAGTTATAGGTGAGAGGAGTATGACTAAGTATAATATAAAGATATTTAGGAGAGCTAAACTGAAGGTATTCTTTGTGTGAAATGGCTAGGGGAGTGTAGTATAGTAAAAGTAATGTATTATTCACATGAAAGCTAGACTGATCCATTGTCAGATGTGACAGGAATCACACGATCAGCTGGGGGTGGGAGCATCATGAGTGGGCAACATGAGGGGGCAACACGGGGCAGCATGAGGGGGCAACACGGGGCAGCATGAGGGGGCAGCACGAGGCAGCTGTATGATAGGGCAGCAGGAGTGTGCAGTATGAGGGGGTTGCATGAGGGGGCAACATGAGAGGGCAACATAAAGGGGCAGGATGAGGGGGCAACATGAGGGGCAGCATGAGGAGACAGAAGAAGGGACAGCATGAAGGGGCAACATTGAGGGCAGCATGAGGGGATAGAATATAGGGGCAGCTAGCATGGGGGGACGGCATGAGAGGGCAACATGAGGGGGAAGCAAGAGGGGGTAGCAAGAGGGGATGGCATGAGAGGGTAGAAGGAGGGACAGGAGGGGCAATATGAGCATGTGGGAGCAGCATGTGAGGGCAGCACTAGCATGAGGGGGCAGCACGACAGAGGGCAGCCTGTGGGAGCAGCATGAGGGGGCAGCACTAGCATGTGGGGGCAGCACGACAGAGGGCAGCCTGGGAGAGGCCAGGTCATGGCGCGTCAATTCTCGCCCCTAGTGCAAATGGATGGATTTCTGCTGGGGCTGGGACTTCGATTTTGGATCCGATGATTCAGAGAAGGCCAAGCTAAAAATTGATGGGAAAATATAATTACTTTCATTGAGCGTTGGGTAACAAATCTGCGGAGGCGGCGGTTGGTGGTCGGCGGTTCGTCATCTTTATCGGGCAGACCCGGGTCAGGGGTGGGTGCTCTGGCTAGTATAATGATACGAGAGGCCAGCAATCTCCTGATGACCCTCTACGCCGTTGCCCACTTATACAACAAATCACAACCTCCTCACAAGTATACACGACCAAGGTCAAAGGCCTACACCCAAAGACTCTCCCCTCTCCCCCTCCTCCCCTCTCCCCCTCCCCCCACCCGCAGTCCAAGCCCTTCAACTTCATTATTAGTTTTCCTGCGACGGTTAGAATTTGATTTGGCGCCCGGGGAGGGGGCTCTCGGGCTGACCGAAACGTGACCATTACCCCCTGACCTTGGAGTCTGACCTTGGTCCAGCAGACGACATTTCGCTGGATTTTTGGCGCGCTTTTCTGGGGTGGGAGCAGAAGGAGTATCGTTGTAGCGTCCGATGTGGGCTGTTCTCATTCGTCAGCCCCCCATCTACCCACCCACCCCCACACACCCTCCCCTCCCCACCACGCCGGCATCATGCCCCGGGTTAGCCGGACATGATCGAGTGGTGCTTGTTCGGAAACCAGACCCGAAAATAAAATACAGAAGAATAAAAGAAAAACCTTTGACTAGGTCTTCTTGATAAAACCAGGCCACCAGTAACAAATAGCAGTGGTCGGTGTCACTTCAAAGCGGGTAGACATTGACTTGTGTCCTGGCTCTAGTGATCTCGCGGCGACCTGGTAATGGGTAGGCCCGAGTCGCAGGAGGCAGGGGCTAGGGGACCCTGCTTGGAACGCTTACAAGACGTTAGACTTTGCCCGCCATTTTCACCCCCAGGGTTAGAGGTCGCAGCGCCTACCGCGCCCCACTCGGACAAACTGTGAACCCTGCCCTCACCCCCAACAGCCACACACACACAGACACTGGACATCCTATATATTTAAAGCATACACATAATTCAAAAAATCAACCCTGTTTATTGTTGTTTTATTTTATCTCTTTCTGTATTTTCTTTCAACTTGGTTGGTTAGACAAATTCTAAATCATAAATGTTTTATGTCTAGACCTATTATGTCAGGTATATAAAACAAGGACATTGATAATAGGCAGAGGGATATGGTAGGGTGGACCACACGCAATATAAAGTATTTTTGGAGGTTCCTGTTCAACTAATATTATAGGGTGTACTTCTGTCATTTTGTCATTAGCTTGTCACTCACTCTTAAAGTCCAAAATCTCGGTACCCCTACAGCGACAGTCGGAGTGAAGCCAGGACAGGAACTCAGCCCTATATATAGGGCAGGTAGGGGTTTAAGAAATGATAATGGTATATTATATAAACATTTCCTTCACCCTTGGGCCTGACTACAACCATGACCCACACGTCCTTATTTTGTCATTTCAGGTAATTTATGGCACACTGTCCATGTCCTATATTGTGGCCCACTGAGACAGTCGGAAGTAGATATCTTAAAGATAACAATGACACAGGGAAGCATTGAGGAGTTACAAAAATGGAAGCTATAAAATATATAATCGTGCAGCTACAAAATATCTTAATATATCTAGACATAAACGTGGGCAATAGGAATACATTTCCCTCCGTACAGATAATTCTCAGATTCCGCTCCATATTATATGTAAAACTCCAGAATAAGGTCTTATGGTTTATGATGTACCATGATGTTCTAGTGTCATACACGATCACACAGTATCACACATAATAGTGCCCTACTGTGAAATACCAAATAATGCTATGATAACACAGGCTGGGTACTCATAATGAACCATCCAGTTCATGGTAATGATCTAACAGTGAGGTAATGTAAGATAGGGGAGAGCACAGAATACTGAAGGTCAAATAATACACAAAGGTCTAGAGGTGGAGTTGTGAGATGGAGGAAACAGACACCATACTGGTAATTTATAGCCCAATCACACTAAAAAGGCCAGGCCTCAGATGACTGAGGAACATGGTGGAAAGTATAGATTGGAATGTTCAAGGGCTAGAGCATAGGGGGTCCAGAAGGCTGTACTTATACACCAGGAGCTAATGTAGTGAGATATTTAATCATAGGTGTATATACAAAGGAAAGAAGACAATGGTAAAATGAATAACACATGTAGATGAGTAGAACTCAGTAGGGTCTAATACCACAGAGCCCACAACACAAGCCAAGGGGAAACCCTCTTCAGGGATCATGCCCAGGGACGGTGACCCTAGTAGCAGCGGTGGCTCCACCTCGTGGTACTTTGGCCAGTTAAAGGCCAACAGGGTCGGGTGGAGTCATGTTGGCCAGGGGTTGGGAGGTTACACCATAGACCTTACCACCACCATAAGCCCGGGTCTAAACCCACCACATAATAAAGTACTAGCCGTGGAGAGTCGTGGTTTGGCTGCCTTTAGCCCTGGAGTGTAAAGTAGTATGGCAAGAAAGACTGTCCCAACTCCCCTCCAGCATGTGTGTGGTGAAGGGGAGGAGAGGGGAGTAAGTAAGGGCAAGGGGGGGAGGGGGTGATGAATGAATTACACGTTGGTAGTAACTGTATAGGAGTTCAGACCCTCCAGCTTCTGGTACTTTCCCTATACGTATTGAGTTTCCAACTAGCAAGGATATGAGTGTGGGGCAGCAACCTACTACTCCACCCTGCTATATACTACAGGCCCGCAACCTTTTCCACGCCAACTTTTTCCCTTGCAGTTGCACTTCCACCTCCATCTCTCCCACTCCCTCCCCCCTTTCCACACCAGCCTTGCCTGCTTGGCCCGGGGTTTGCATTATACTTGGGGCTCGTAGCGTAAAAAGCATCAGCAGCAGGCTGTTTCTGGCTGCCAGGTCTGCTGGATGCTAGCAGGAAAACACGGAAATATATAGTAGTACACATGGGACCAGTGCTAAAACACTCTACAGTGAAGCCTGTTCAGTCAGTTTAAACTAACATAGCCCCCACTAGGAGCACTGGTCGATGTTCTACAAATGGCCACGCTGAGCTTTTTTTAAACCTCAGTTGTGTGACCTTTCCTGGGCAGGGAGTCATGTGTGGTAGATCATGGAAGTTTGGTTTTCTTTTTCCTCCTTCTTTCTAGACTGGGGTGATGGGGTTTAGTATGCCCTGCGTGTTGTAATCTAGCACAGAGTGATGCAGTGCCTGTCCAAAAGAACACCACATTTTTTCATCTTTTTTATTTGTTATTTTTTAAGCACTGCAGCCTACGAGGCATAACCTATACATCTGGTCTTGCCCCTCATCTTCCCATCCCCTTCTGCTGTATATAAATCAGGGGTTTACTTCAACATAAGTGTGGTATATTAGGGGTCAGACCTCCTGCTGCTACCCATACCTGCCAATCATACATCCGTATTAAACTCCTGTTACCCTTATGCTACGCTATTAAAGGGTGTGTTCCCTCCTAGAATCCTTGGTTGGTGAGGCAGAATGGGGGACAGATCCCAATTACTATGACTCACTCTGTTGACCCTATCTACAGACTAGCTACCACCTACAGGTATCAGGGGTTTGATTGCAATCAGCTGTAAGACTTTACATTAGGGATTAAACCATCTCATTAAAACACTCCCTTCCTTATAGCTCCAGCCATCAATGGCAGTGAGCTCAATAAGTTTAAAAAAAGCCACAACAGTCAGTGTTGCTAGCGTGAAGCAGCATTCCAGTGGCACAAAAAGCCATTGCATGCAGCTGACATCTGGTGGACTTTGGTCGAACTAAAGTGGAAAGTAGTCCGGCCGCGGGTCGGGCGGAGGGGCCGCACAGAGGCCACCGGGGTGAGTGCTCCAGCCGCCCGGGTTAGATGTTCTACTGATATTCAACGAAGGCGGCTCAAAGGGCGGCTAAATGATCAGGGGATGGGTCTTAGTGTGAGGTTTAGACTCCCTACCTGGCTGAGGAGTAATTGTCTGTCATATAGAACAGCAGTGGGAAGCGGGAGCACGCTTCACACACACCAGCGTCTGACAGGCCACTTTCTCATCTGCCGATGAAAAAAAGAGTGCGTTTCATAGCCTTTGAAGTAAGCCTACACTACAGACAAGACAGCTGAAGCTATACGGCCTTGGGCTGACTTAAAAACGGGGCATATACTTTTAGATTTACCACCAAAACAACTTGGTGTTATTTTAGAAACAACCGCGGCTGGAGAAGGAGGAAATCATTCCTCTGACCTCCTGGCACTTGTAGTTGACCTTCACTGGCCACCGTTTTTAATTTCACGTTTTAAGCATTTCTAACTTTATATACTTTCATGTTTGGAATGATCCCGATTACTCACATTCTTTGAAAGCCACAGAATCCTGTAGTTTCAGGCGGAGTGTTAGATTAGATGTGGTTATTGCCTGTTTGGCAAAATGGTCAGTGCCGAAAAGGTCAGGCAAATGTCTCAAACCCCTTGATCCCTCAGAGCCAAATGCCATCCCAATTGAGTCTATTTCAATCTTGCACAAGACCTTTTGTTGAGTCGTGAAATGCCAGCGATCCTTCATGTAATATCTGACAGGCAGTAGCTGCATTAGGCTGCGTTTTTACAGTCTGATCCATGTAAATGATCTGGCACTTAAAGAGAACCACTTTGGAGTGCCACCCGCTTCCCTCATTCATCTCTTTTATCCAACTCTTTATTTCTAATATTTTCTGTACTAGGACCTCTCGAGGATGTTTTACTCTAATTTTCAGATTCATCATTGTTGCAGATAATGAATGGCAGATCTGATATTATACCTAGTAATTGACCTCGTGAAACAATGACAAAATGGTGACATTAATAGTCACTGTTTCAGATGGACAAAAATATATGAACTCTTTATCAAAAACAAGGGGCCTCTACACATATTATATCATCATATAATCCTGATGGAACAGACAAATAATAAATGATATCATATATAATCTAATATCCCCTTCTTCAGTGCAGATTTTCATCCATCAGATCCTGTCTGTCAGAATTCCACTTCCCTTGTCATTCAAGCCTGAGGCCAGAGGTGGGTTATTGATATAGCTTTGATTTGTTATTCTATAGCCTAATCACGTGTATAAGGGTCACATTACCAAGTCCATGCCCGTGTAAATTGAAAAAAAAGGCACCAATAGCACTCAGTCTACAGCCGAACCAAGCTGATCCTTCCTTGTCGGGGTGATCACTCATTGTCACGACCCAATGTGCCTCAATTTCTGCGCAGAAAAAGGGAAACAGCGCTAATTTGAATTTCAAATTTTGACATCGGGCGGAACGCCGACACGCACAGCGACAAGGCAGCCGTTTTGAAAAGCCGCCCAGATCGGGGAAAAGCCTCCGTTTTTGATCTGCCTCTGCCTCGTGTGGGGGCCAATTTGCCAACCATCTCAGCCTGCCACCTCACGGGATATAACCCTCAGCACACCCAGAAAAGAAAGCCAACGAATTCTCAGCAGCTAGTATAAATCAGGGTGTAATATGGTCGCGGCCCTATTTTAGAGGATGTTGAGAGGCCTTGGGCTGCCAAGTTGAGTGCATGGCTCGGGTCTGAGAGCGTGTTTTTGCCCATAACAAATGGGCAGGGTCCGTGCTAAGACATGGGCGGCACTGCTGCTGCTGCTACTGCTGCCTACAGGAGGGTTTGGCGGATCAATACGACACATTTCCATCCTCCATGTGGCAACACAGCCCTAGCCAGGACCTCTATGTACATACAGCATTGTACGTGTCTATATATTTAGACCAAGCCCCGACGCGTGCCGGTGAATGAGGCTTGGTTATCTAGGTTTCTTACGCTGTGTATGGCTTGATGGCGGCCGAGAGGATTCCTATGGTAGACTAGTAGTACATGTATATGTATGAGTACTCCTCTATCAGCCTGTTTCTATGTTAACAAAGGTCATCTCTATAATTACAGAACGTGACCTTTTAATATGAAACTTGTTATATATAAGTTTTTTTCATGCTATTTATATAAATAATTAAATTCAGCTTTCCCTCTAAAAGCTGCATGTACATTGTGAGGCTGTAGTCAATCCAAAACACCAGTGGAAGCTGAACCGTTCATACACTTTAGATTTTTGGAGTAAGAATGTCTTGGGGTTTAAAAAACTTACATTCTTGATTCAAGCTGTCAAAATCATTTCCCCCAAATTGCTTGAAATACACCCTAATATAGGTAGTTAACTCTTTTTGTGTGATGGTGTCCATATGGTATTATTTTCAATGAACGTTGTTTCACATTATGATTTCAACACTTGACATATTATGCAGAATTAAAGTATTGCCTTCCTTAGACCTCTCACTGCATTGCCCTTTAAACAGCATTAAGCTTTATAATTCTCCTCAACTCCTTTTTATGAACAACAGTATATATAAACAACCTTTGCACCATGTGGGTTTGGTGTTCACCTTATATGTACATGGAGGCTGCATGTTGGAGCTACAATGAGGTGTGTGCGTTCACATAGGTTGTGGGAGACCAGCTGACACCAAGTATAGTTAGGTCACGTAACTTTCACCTACCCCCCCCCCCCCCCCTCACCCACATACACACACACTCCCATCGCCACCTCACTTGACCTGCCTGCACTGGGCCAGATCGTCCCGCGGTCAAGAACGTCCGTTGTCATGGGAGATCCACCAAGCAACCACCAAAAATGCAGTTGGAGAAAGACCCCAGTGCCCCACCCTTACCCCGACCCCCGTTTTTGGGATCTGGAGAGGGGAAAGGGCAATTAAAATAGCCCTTGTCCGGGTAGGGGTAGGGTGCAGAGGTTGCCTCACCACTGACAGCTTATTTCATGGCGTGCAACTGATCTGAATGGAGTCTGGGACCTTTAGTGGCCCTCAGGTCCTCCTGGGGGCTATAGAAGGGCGGCAGGGCAGCCCGCACGGGTCAGGGGCATTAAAACGTCATTCATAAGGCGTGGGTATAGTGGTGAGGTCGGCGGATCAGCCCAACTCACATAGCAACGGCCAGAACGGTATCCTGACCCAGGGGACCCAAAGGTGGGGACCCCTGGAGGGTGCAGGGTAGGGGCTGCCACCCTAGCAGCCCCAGGGGGTAGGGGGTGAGACTCCTGGGGGATGGGCATTGTTGTGTGAGGTCGTAAGTCAGGTTGAGATCATGATGGGGGTATATTCACGTAACCTGAGGGGGTGGGGAGCGTGTCTAATGAAGCACAGGGCACTCTCAATATACCCTTCACTCACACACATGTGCACAGAGCATTATCCAACATGCACACTTCCCCCATCCCGCCTATAGTAACCAGCATACATAAAATGTGCATGTTTATATGCTGAGCCATATCTAAAATATAGCTTTTATTCAAGAAAAACATCCCCATAGAAAGGTATGAATTTTGAATTTAAAATAAATGAAATTTATAAAAAGAAGCTTTCACAGCCATGGCTAAATTCACATTGACACCTCCCACATGGCTTTCTATATATACAGATGATGCAGCCTTCGACAATTCCATTTTCAGTATGCATGGACAAGTATATTCTCTCACTCACTGTATATGAAACACCTCACTTATACACCCCATCCCATTCCCTATAGACCAGCCCTCCATGGACTGTATAGCCTCATTAGGGTGTTGTCTATACAAGACCCTTCCCAGACCCACCCCTGGCTCCCCTCACGTGCTTCAGTTACCATGGATACCAGGATGAACCGTCAACTGAGGATAAACATCTTGGCTACAGGGCCCCTTGTCTAAGTGTACGTCCCCCCGGCATAGTATATTGTATGAGACTTTACTTGGCCCCTGGGTCTAAAACAGAAGGGGTAAAGGGTATATTTTGTAAATTGCTGTTGCATCTGTACATTTACACATAGATGGTATATATATTTGACACGCATGGCAATCTCATATTTATTATGACGGATCATAATTCCCGAGTGGCATTGCCTATGAAGCCATTGAAGACACCACTTTGCCATATGACATGTGCATTTTAAAAGCTCAATCTGCATTTTAGGAATCCGCATACCTGTGCTAAATTGAGTTTAACCTCAATAGCGTGTCATGGAGCTGCTCTGCATTTTCATACACTTTAACTTAATGTGTCATCTATAACAGCCTGCATTAAATGTAAAGACTCCCTGGCCTATGGCTTCTTTACAGGATATAGTAACATGAACACATGGAGAAATTCCTCAATATCTTCATAGATTTAACATTTCTTTATGCCGCCAATTAGAACTGTGATTGCCGATAGAGGGATTCTATACAGAGGACTTTTCAGTCTTTTCAGATAGCAATAGTCACCTTTAGAACAAAACAGCCAGAGCCTACATATATACTGCACATATCACATGGCATATCACGTAATGGGATTGGCAATCTGGCTATGAAGGAACATGGCCTCATGAATAGCAGAGCGTCCATGGAGAGGTGACCTCTAAGCATGAAGTGGAAAAAGGGCACGCATCCCGTGTGTAACACTTGCCGCGTAGATTATACATAATAAACTAACCCTTTAAGGGCCGCATAGTGCTTTAATGCATTATCCAATTTATCGTTAGGATGTAGAAATTTAGGCCTGGCGAGTAACTCAGTGCTGTATTCTTGCATCATGCCAACCCTATACGGAGCTGATAAGCTTCCAAAGGGTCGGCATGATGCATGCACAATTATAGCACTGGTGAGGTACTCGCCAGGGATGCATTCATGCATTACTACGACAGAGGGTATAGCATATTAAACAAGTATGCGACCCTTACAGAGCTAGGATACTGACACCTGCACGCCAGACCGTGTGAGGTGAGCTCTCTATGGACCTGACTAGCAGGGGAGACTTCAACACGAAATCTCACAAGCTTGACATGCTTTACAAGTGGGAACTGTTAGTAGGGTGGATGTGTGTGTGTGTGGGGGGGGGGGGTAGGTATAACATGCACGCAGTATCATGTACGAGGTTAGTCCTGGTTTTATTGGACACGAAAGGCCAGGCTATAGAGGCCACCAAGGTAAAGGAATGTAGTTAGCCCCTTTGTAAATGAGGACTTTTATGGGTTAACTATATGCAATGATAGGCAGTATATCTCAGTCTAATGCCTCATAGTCATTACCTTATAATTCCGACTTTGGCATATGTACAACACCATTTATAACACCCCTTGAATCAGACACAACAATTTTGAAGGCGGAGAGAACACCCTTGCATTTTAGCAGCAGGAATATTGCTGAGAAATTCAACATAGAGTCTACTTCGTTAAATTTTCATCTCAAATTACAGTATGCATAGTGCATTTACAGAACGGAAATTATGCATTATACTCTATTTATTTATACTAAAAGATGGGCACTTTGATTTCAGAATGTAAATCCAGAGAGCCTAACCATGCAGTGGAGCCGACAGAATAACGTAACTATAACCTATTTTCTGTAACCCACATCGACAATTACAACTTATGCAATCCCCCAAATCTAAACACCCGGAATGATTGGTCCCCTCCTTACTAATCATTGCCTAATCATGCTCTCATGGCACAGAACTGTTCAAAGGGACTTGATAGATTCAAGCTTAATTTCATCTTGAAGGAGACTGGCATGGGGCTGTGGGTTATAATAGTCGGCCCATTGTTAGATGCATGGTGGTTTGCTACCTTACTGAACCGTTATGCTATGACCCAGACCCTGCTAATCAACACTAATCCTGTAGGCTTCATTATACATGCCCCATATGTTACAATCACAATGCTGTTGTGAATTTCAGACATTGAATTCACTACTGAATTCCTTAAATATGGATCTCTTCATGAGATCATGAACTATAACCGTCACCTAAGTTGATCATCTATATGTAAAGCCTTGCTCAATACCGTCTATAGTAGACCACTATGACCTCATATCAGCCTGAATGTATTATAGTAATTACTAGTATATGAGTTGGGTAGGTATGACCTCATCACCCTTAGATCCAATGTCCATCTTCCACAGGACTCGACAAAATGGAGAATTAAGGCATAAATAGACAATATAAATTCGATTAGAAGCTAGTGTACATTGGGCATATACCTTGCACTACATCTACACCTTTTGGGGACATGTAAAAGAGAGACACTGGTCAGGCAAGCATTCGGAAACAGGGATGAGAAGATCAAGAATGTTCCTGTGACAATGAGGTAGACTCATGGGTAGATATTTAGAGTAGGAAATAGGCCGTAGGTTTTTGTTGTTATTTATTGCGTATAATATCATAGATACATTACAAGATGGATATTGCACCTACAGAAAGTGACAGAAATGTAGAAATAAATAGAATTTGATAACAGAACGCTTTCAGAATGTAAGTCTGATAAAAACTGCCATTTCCATCTACTACTTACATGGGGTTGAAACAATGTTTTGGGAGAAGCAGACACTCTCCACCCACAGAAATGCATCAACTACTAGTATGTATTCCTACATTGTGACGCCACTATAGTTCTCAGTGATGTGCAATCCATATATCTTTATATATCAACTGTTAACCATTCCCTTGCTCTCCCCCACTCCTCTCCCACCGTCCACCTGCCTGCCCTCGCTGACCACGTCCAGTTAGGCCGGCGTCCAGTGCCGGGCCGGCCGGGGCTGACCTCGGGGTGAGGCGGTCAGCAGACCCAGCCCCCGGACTACAGTAACACTGGGGGAGTGGCCATCAGACGGGCTCAAATTATACAGCACAAGATGGAGACTGTAATTATCCATTATAGTCGGTGTGTAGGGATGTTATTTAGGGTTAATAGCTGCTATCGATAACCTAGGACTGTGTAGATTTCACCTTCTCAAGTTACATTTGTACAAGTAGTGTATCCTATTTAGAAAGCTTTGATAAAGGGTAAAACGTACAGGGGCGTTAACATTTACTGTCCTATTGCTTAGGGAGGCTGTAGTGCTATGTACTATAGAATAGAGAAGGCGAGGACGATGTTGTACCGATTTAGTATTGTCACGGCCCATTGTTTACATGATACAATGCAATAGGTATTTCCTGGAACATGATATAAGAGCCCTGCAGGGGGACAATAGAACATGAGTTACACTAAGTGATTATTTCTATCTGTTTCTATACCGTGACATTCATCTCTATATTTAGAAAAACAGATTCGTTCTAAATACAATAACTCTGCATGAATCTATAAGTATATTTACCATCAAAGCAATAAGCAGCAGGCAGGGTACAAAAAGGTCATGTTTAAATACATAAACCATGCAGACCAGAATTTGAAAGGTGAAGCTGCATGATTAGATAGGTCATTGTAATGAAATATAATCACACACAAAAGTGTACTATAAACTAATAAAGGCATGTGCCTTTTTCCAAAATGCTGTACCAGAGGATGGCATTCTGAACCGCATCTATTACTAGACAGAAAGCTTTGGAAATTAGTGTTAACAACCAAGGGCATAGTGCACATATTTTACTTTGATTATTTTATTCAGCTGATGACCATCTAGATTTTTGTGTTATCTTCTTGAGACATAGCGTGATAATCACGATTGCATGTCCCCAAAACAGGTGTGGACCCTCTAAATTTAAATCTTTATGATGAACTCAAACGTGACCCTTGGTAATGTAACCAAGACCTGTGTGTCTATAACCTGGGTATAAACAACCCGTGGAGCAGGTTTACCTGGGGATGTGTGCCTTGGGGTGAGAGGAGGGGTCCGATAGGTGTGGAGCTTGAAGCCAATAATAAGGCCTTACACTGGGGGGAGGGATCAATGTTGGACACAGGCCAGGTAGTCCCATTAAAATTTCACTCGGCAAATTATGTGTGCTGCTTCTGCCGGTAAACTGTACTGAGTGCACCGACCCCAACCCCACCTACACGTCCCAACTCTTATTGCCCCTCCAACAAGAGGAACAGTGGCAAGGGGTGTTGTATTTAGAGCCATATATAGCGGGGTTGGGGGTTTACTTTAAGCACCTAGAGTCAGCTGGGCCTGGCCAGCTGGGGATGGCTGAAGCAGCAGTAGCAATCACAGGCCACTCAATTATCATAAAAACTGAAAGGAAATCACAAATAAAACCTATCTGGGTAACACCATAAAAATAGGCCAGTGATGGTGTGGAGATTTACCGGCATGTGAGAGAGATGGTGGCAGCGGGGGTCTTATTATGAGGGCTGCTTGCCTTTTTAGGGGTTGGTCTAAATATGGAGCAATAGAGCAATATATAGGAGCTGTGGATGTGAGCTGCTCCTACTAAAGTGGGTCATGGGGATGGATGGAGGCTTTAGAGGCTGGGGTTCCTAGAACACACAGGGGATCTCCTGTATCCTCCCTCCTGGGTATTGTGACAACAAAACCTCCCTTCCCCAACATGGACCAATTGTTGGTATTGCTCTTATTATGGGTGGCATATGGAATGGCTAGGATGATAATGATTAAAGGAATAGTAAATGCTCAATCTGGAAAGTTGCATCAGCATTGAGGCCACTAAACTATACAATAGCATAACGTATATTATGTTAAATTCCTCCTTGACAAAATGGGATGTTATAGTGACAATCACGGTTGGAAGCCATTAAAACAGGGGTATTGTGAATCGTTATGATAAACTCAAACGTGACCCTTGGTTATATAACCAAGACCATGAGATAGTGCACGGCAAGAGACTAAACAACTGTAGCTTAAACAACGCCAGCTGATTATAAAATATCAATTAGCCTTCAAATTCATTGTGTTCAATTCCCAGATTCAATTCTATGTTGCAGTATCAAAATGTATTTCTATGTAAAAAATGATATTGTCAAAACTTAAGATAACGGCTCACCATTATTTATATCAACAGTGCACAATGCAAGCAATGACATCCGGGATTGATTTACCATCTCCCAGACTGATATCCCAATCTGGTATAGAGCAGCATCCAATTCTATTGATACTGTGCTCTTCCTGATGAAAACAGTCATGTCATTGTATAGCACGATAATCTTGAAAAACATATTATTATGTAACCAAATCATTAGCTCCAGCGCTACAGTATAACCTGCCAATAACATTGTACAGACACAGGAATATGAGTATCACTGTCTCCAAAACCACATCATTCTGAAAGTCGGGCACTGCAATGCTAGCATTTCCGTATGTGTATGTGTGTGGCCAAAGGTTCAATAGCATTGTTACTAATGATTGTTTTGTCTACGTTTCCTCATTTCCCCTCCTCCAATGACACATACAGTATATCTATTGAGGGGATAGGCACCGATGTTTAATACACATACGGTGCTTATGCACCAAAGCATGGTTTCTAGGAGAGACAGAGAGAAACAAAGAGACAGAGAGAGAGAGAGAGTGAGAGAGACAGAGAGAGAGAGAGAGAGAGAGAGAGAGAGAGAGAGAGAGAGAGAGAGACGGAGAGAGAATATACATTGCATGAGTCAGTGACAGGTCACAGGGGTATGCCCTATTCTTCCCCTCTGTCACCCTCCCTGAAACCTCCCACTCTAGCATGTCTTTCTCAATATTATTATCGACGACGTAAAGTGATATATAAGTCGATAGGGGAATAATGGGTGCGCCGCGGGGGGCTATTGGTGGTGAGGTCATTAGGTTGGGGCACTAGGGGTGTCGGCATGGTTACCCCCTGGGGGAAGGCCCCACCAGGGGCACTGCTGTCAGGGGGCACACCTTCAGCCCACATGTGGGGTGGGGTCATAGCCATGGGATGCATGCAGTCACATGTTAAGTCCACCCCCACCCCCTAACCCTTTAAAGAATGCATGCTGCTTTATTCTATCATCGTGCCCTTTATCATCTGTAACTCGCAAGTGTTCAATTCAAGTATCATGACAACCCCATGGGATACCCTTCGAAAGTGTAAGCATGCATGGTGATGGAATGCAACATTGGCCAGTAACCTACCAGGGCTGCATTCATGCATCATGCCAACAAGATGCATAGCACATTGAAGAACTATGCACCCCTTAAAGGGTTAATACCCACACACTTCTTCCCTTCCATGAGTCCCTCACCCCACCCAACCTGTCCACGTGGCTGCCTCCACACAATGATAACAATGAGAGAATCCTCCCCCAGTCCCTTCCACCCCACCCCTCCCCTCCCCCGCTAACACCTTTACTTTCACATGGCTGCTATCAATAACCACACAGGCCCCACCAATACACACTTCACGCCGACAAAGCTAACACTGGCCATTATTACCCCGTCCCCTATTGACACATAACCATAGACCGTCCACAAAATAACAATTCCACACAGGACACATCGCTTTGTGCTGGTGTCTTTCACAATGTGCTACCTTCTTGTATCAATGCACCCAAAGGTGTCCGCCAGAGATGACATAACCTGTGTGGGATGATGCTAAGAAGGTTGGATATGGGGATCCAGACTGATGACCCATCTTTGGTACTTTATATCCTTTAATTGGTATTGCTGCTGATTTCCTTTTAAGTACTGTCCCTTCACATGGGTACCCACAATTTTTACCATGTCGCTGTGTCGATTTTAGCAGATGAACAGTGTCATTGTGTCGATCTTTAGGTATATAAGAACTCAGAAAAATCTCTGTGGGTCGATTTTTAAACCAAATCTTCCTGTGTCCGTCGATTTTTAAAAGGGCCTGAAACGGCCGTGTCGCCGTGTCGCCCGTGTCGATTTTTACCCATGTAGAGGCACAGTACAGGCCCTTTCCCCTTATCTTTGGTTGCATGTATATATGCAGTGTGCAATGGTGTAAAGTTATGTCTGGTATAAGTCAGAATAGCAGGTACTGAAATATGATATTTTAGTGGCATCTTGTCATGTTACACTACATGCAATAGCGGAGTAGTGCCTGTATGGGTTGAAGCCTCTACTCTTACATCAGGTGCAGTACATTCCCCTTCACTTTACACCTCTAATAAACACAAAAGGTTGGTGTTTCCACACTGTATACTGACCCCGCGGCGTGGGATGTGGCAGCTCGAGGGTGTTTTCTTAATAGATTGGTGAATCTTTAACTGCCCCTATGTGTATAGTAAAGCATCACACACCCACCTGCCCCGCCCTGTTAGGTGCTCACCTGCCCCGGGCCTACCTGAGATACAACCCTTTAAGGGCAGCATAGTGCTTTAATGTGCTATACCATTTGTCTGTATGATGATGTTGATATACTCTCGGAGGGTCGGATACTTGGATGCAGCATTGGTGAGTTACTCGCCAGAGTGTATGCATGCATTATGCCGACACAGTGTATATCTCACAACAGCGAATCTACTGTTCAAAATAAGGACAGTGAAACCCTACACCAGAGCGTCTGTGGTACTCATGACACTGAGAAAGTGAGAGGTGCAGGGGCCCAGTGTAGGTTATATAATAGGTAGATGTAAGAGACTGGACAAATAGCATAGTACATTAAAGCACTATGCTGCCCTTAGAGGGTTAATATATACACTGTAAAAGGTCGGTCGCCATTTTTGAAGGTGTACAGTAGATTCCACTGTAGGTGTACAGTTGAATGTAGGTATTACAGTAGAACATTTTGTAAATCTACAGTAGATTCTACTATAAATCCATTCTACAGTAGATTCTACAATAGATCTACAGTAGATCCTATCATGTACCTACACTAACTATTTACAGTGTAGCCCTGCAGGCAGCAAACCCTGACTACTCGGCGTGGTGATCCAACACTTGGTGTTGGCCCACCCCGACCTGGCCGTGCTATCAATAAGTAAGAGGGTGCCCCGGCTGCTGCCCGGCCCGCCCTGCCCGGTGTGGGGGGCCGTGCCAGCCGCCACTGTCCGGCTGATCCCCGCCCTGATCTCCGCCCCCTGCCCTCCTCACCCACACCGCTAGCCCCTCCTGCCCTGGCCTATATAGGGGCCGGTTGTCTAGTGTGCACGGCCATTACTTGAGCTGGTACCGGTGATATGAGCACTAATAGTAGGGGCCATGATAGATGCCAGTTGCACCCTATAATACTATTTTGATGGACGTATTTAATTGGTCAAGATTGCATGCTAGTACTACTAGTAGTCGCCAATACACTGACATTGCACCGTCAAAATTGCCCCTATCTAGCAAATTTTGCTTTAAGATATAAAAATACAATTTGTTTCAACCATGAAAGGCATAGAAATAGCTCACGTGTCACTTCGCTTCGTCCTCTTCAAATAAAGGCCTGAAGTCAGTACAAAACTGATGGTATTGGACTCAGTAGGGCGATTTCACCTTTGACCGCGTGAAGTAGTATATAAAATTGGGGTTTGTATCAGGTCCTGGCCTTACCCCGGCTTCTTATTATTTAACCCCACCCATTCCTCTATTCTGAATGTGTATAGGCATAACCAAAATATTCTATAGTGAGGTTAAGTAAACATAAATGTTGTGATTCATATTCATTTAGAGTTTAAATAGAAGTGTGCTATTGCCGTCGGCGCAGCGCCCTTTGACCGCTTGACTGGACTAAGTAGTATACGGAAATTGGCCTTTGAATCAGGCATCGATCTCACAGTCCACCCTAGGTTCTACCCTATATCTACCCTTGGCAATATATGTTCATTTAGTTTGTAGATATATTATAGACAGACATTGGTACATTTACTGAATGTATATATTAGCACAGATCTGGAAGGGGTAATCGAACTGTGTTGTATAACCCCCGATGTAATGTCTTACGAGCGCCGATTAACCAGTCAACCGGACTAAGTAGTATAAGGAAAGTGTGCTTTGGATCTGGCATTGGTCCCTTTCTTGCTTACACAACGTATACTATCCCCTCCTCCCCCCAAAAGGGTTGAATTGGGGTTGAATATTAGCATACCAACATACGGTAATAAATAGAAAAATAATATCAGAATAATGGTTTAGTTAGATGATGCCAATTGAGGTTGTGAGGTCGTTACGTTGTAACAAGGCTTATCCGCTTGACTGCTCTTGGGTGAGTAGTACAGGGGGAATGGGATTTGGGTCAGGCTGCAACAATGTTTATAATTATGTCTCGTTAGTTACACAGACATATACATGTTATTTTTCTATAAAACATCGGGACATGTGTAATCTTTTATACTTCCCTGCTTTAGCCAACTCCCTAAATTGTGTTCTCTAATTTTTAACGTGAAAATGGCGGCAGCTTTTCGGACTGAACTTTAATCCTACAGTTGAAGTAGTATAGTAAAAGTAAGGGTTCCCTCAGGCCTCTAGTGTATTAGTGTATATTCCTAAATGGGTAATGGCAAAGATATTCGTACATGTTCGTCTATCTTATCATCACAATTACATGTTTCCGGAAGTTATACTAAGGTATGCTGTATCTTGTTACCAATGTATCAGAGAAGAATATAAATTAATCACAATGTTTTTTTAACACTTACAGAGCTTGTGTAAAATACGACACGGTACTGCCCTGCCCCAACACACATACACACAAATGGTACACTGTCAGAAGTAACTGTAGCTGCACAGCGAGTTATACTGTAGAACTACAGTATAAAATGAGGTATTTTTAGTTTTGAAACCAAAAATACCTCCTTTTATACTGTAGTTCTACAGTATAACTTGCTGTGCAGCTACAGTTACTTCTGACAGTGTATAACTGACATGATAGCCACATGGATGACCTCACTCTACATATTGAGCACGTAAACGCGTTTTGTTTAATAAGTAAGCTGATAGACTTAATAAGGTGCCGGGCGGATGTCATGCCTTAGGAGGCATGATGCCCTTAGGGTGTGGAGCAGACCTAGTGCTTTAATGTGACATGGCCATTATCGTCATGATGCATGAATGTAGCCCTGGCGAGTGACTCATCTGTGCTAAATCAAGTATACTGCCAACTGTACGGGGTTGATACACTCCTGAAGGGGCCGATGTCTGAATGCAGTCCTGGTGAGTAGACTCACCAGGGCGGCATTTATGCATCACGACAGTAAGGCTGATGGTACATTAAAGCACTATTCATGCCGTAGAGGGTTAGGGTGTTGAGCAGGCTGTCTTCTACAGGCGTCTACGGTTACGTCCAGGCCGGCTATGGTTTCCAGGCAATAAGCATAACGACTGCGGGGGTAACATCATTGTGTCTTGTTATTATTGATGGATCGCGTCCAAAGATTGCTCTGGCCGCACGCCGGCGGATCAAGTTGTGCCTGCTTGGCCTTCGTGTCAGCACCGGCCTCCCAGGAGCCCTGGATCCACGCATAATAAGGGCCACACCCGGGCGGCTGGACCACGCAGTGAAGGGGGGGAGAGGGGAGGGGGAGAGAGGGAGGGAGAGAGAGAGAGAGAGAGAGAGAGAGAGAGAGAGAGAGAGAGAGAGAGAGAGAGAGAGAGGAGGCAGACAGAGAGAGACAGAGTGACAGAGTGACAGAGAGACAGAGACAGAAAGAGAGACAGAGACAGGGAGAGAGACAGAGACAGACAGTAACAGAGACAGAGAACGAAGGAGACAGAGAGAAGGGGAGAGAAAGGGGGTTAAGAGCGAGCCAAATACATACACATAATTATATAGAGATATGCCTATATGTTTTCAGTATAAATAAAGGAATTTACAATACAATATACCCATATTCGAGAGAGAGAGAGAGAGAGAGAGAGAGAGAGAGAGAGAGAGAGAGAGAGAGAGAGAGAATGGGGTATATCTCTATAGAGTACAGGGCGATATATGAATCACATTATGTAATGGGCACTTAATGTAACGGGGGGGGGGGTGCAAGATGTAGACTAGACAGACAAGCCAGTGCTATTATAGAAAGCATTAAGGGCATGAAGTTAAGAACAGGCTCTCATTGTATAGTATGGATATCATAGGCAGAGGAGTAGATGGAGAGATTCTCCCATCACTAATACATGTAGGCGATCGTGGAGAAGAAAGACATGTCATTGCTTCATCTTATATTTATAAAGTGATCCTAGACACATAGGCATTAATGGTCACATTATAGTACAGCACATTAAGGGTGTAACGACAGACAGTATGTAAGATTAGAACAGAGAGCTGCTCAGAGCTGAAGACGAGCTGCTCTCTGGTTCCTGCAGCCCCACATATAGGTCGCGCCACAGTCCCCCCACCCCCCACCCCACAACCACCCACCAACCAGCAGCAGCAGCAGCCCCCCGGGAGTCAGCCGTGAACTTGTGGCCTCAATCGCATCCTGGAGCCAATATGATAAAAATATGATAAAAACCGGAAGGGCATGCTTGCCGCCGGTCTGCCGCGCAGCCACTGGAGGGGCCGGGGAGGAAGTGGGATTGTTTGTAAGACGGGGCAGCGGCTGTAGCGTCGGCGGCTGGTGTGTAGTGTGTATTCATAACACCGGCTTTGTTTCCTTAACACCACCACCGCGAAATATAAATACGACGCGCTGCGCCGAGGGCTGCATGGAGAAAAATAATATTCTGTCCGCCTCCACCCAGCTGAGTCACATAATAGGGCGACGTCTGGTGGCGAGGTGGTGTACCACCCGCGTGGAGGGGCACTGGAGGAGGGGGAGGAGGGTGGTGGGGGCGAGGGGTGGGCTCTACAGGTCATTTGGTGGCGTGGGCAATTGTAGAGATGGAGTGGTGTAATCAATGTCTGGTGTATGGGGCGTTTTTAATAAGGGTAGTGCATGGGTTATGAATCAGGCTACCTCTATGTGAGGGAACGTTCACAAATCATTTCCCTGTCTACTAAGGAAGTGAATGTGTGTGTGGAAGGAGGGGGTGTCTTTGTTTTTTGTGACAAAATGTGACCTGTGCCATACATATTCGTATCGGCCAATTTGCCTAAAATAAAGTGGTAAGGGGTTGTGGGACTCTCAATAACTGTCCCAAATATTTGTGAATGTTTCCTTCTTGAATGTGTGTGGATCTGTGTATAGATGTGTGTATGTGTGTGTGTGTGTGTGTGTAGGTGTGCATGGCGGGGGTACAGCTGTGTTGATAACCACCTTGTGTGTGTAGTACACAGGCGGCCACATCACACCATATGTAGATCAGCTGAGCAGCTCACTGAGCAGCTCAGAGCAGCACAACTTGCGCCATGAGCCGCTCCTTATGGTGCATTTTGTAATGAGTGTGGGTCAGATTAGTGCAAGGTGGCGGTTTACAAAACCTATAACCACCACATGCTGGATAAGTTATACTTTCAAACGATAATGATTGATGCTTAATACACTGTAAAAACAGTGTTTAACTTTAAACACCAAAAACGCTAAACATGTTTAATCAGTACACACTTAAGACATCTAAACAGACTTTATGTATGTTAAACACATCATTTCTAAATGCCTAAACGCTGAAGACATGCATGTGTTTAGACATTTAGAAAGTAAACACTCATGCAGATGGGTGTTTATTATCTAAACATACATTTTCTTTGTGTTTAGCCTTTAAACATTATGTTTACCGCCTGTTCAGCATTTAAACAGTAAGGTGTTTAGATACCAAATAGTGTGTGGAACACTTTTTCTCTAGTATGCCAATCATATATTGCTATCATTATTCCGATTATCTTAGCAGCTTTTTATAACCTATTGAAATGCAATTCTAATACTTATGATCCAAACATAAGCTTAGCTTTTTCCAAAGTGTATCTCTAAATTTCAGAAATCTGCAGAAATGAGTACTCCAATTACAAGCAAAGTCAGAACCAGAAAAGTGGTAATTGATGGAGTGTGATCCCCTGCCTATATTTGGGGCATAGTTTATAAATAAGGAGATATAGTATTTTGCCTAAAACTGGATCATGGCTGTATCTGTTTGTCATAATTGGTATACTTATACACTTGACATATACATTGCAGGGGCGGATACAGCGGGGGGCGTCCTGGGGGTCCGGACCCCCCCCTTTTGAACATTTTTTTAGATTCTTTAAATGATAATTTGATCCACCATGAGTCGCGGCGCGTCACTTTTCGGTACTTTAGTGTTTGGTGGACCCCCCCTTTTCAAATTCCTGGGTCCGCCCCTGCATTGTAACCATGTTAAATAGTTTATCAGTTTAGACCTAAACACATTTACTCTAAACATCTAAACACTAGACCTAAACATGTTTAAGTGTTTAGATATTAAACGCAATTTTATCCCACCAGGTGGCAGCTAAGTACATGGATGGACTTTCCCCACCCATCTCTAAGCTGATCCTTGAATAAACAAACAAAGAATCATATCATTTGAGTGATTCAAATATGAGAACATATGGCTACTATTACGCAAAAAGTATATCTATGATTTGGGGTTTAGACTAATAGAAATAATGTGCAGAAAACCTATAACCACTGGAGACACCTGTTCTTTGGGACATAAGAAAATATATAGCAATGTTCCCTCTATCATTCAGTTGTACACATTTCCCAGTTACTTAGTATGGATGCTATGTAACATATGTGATGACACTCTATAAAAGTGTTATAAAATACTACTAGATTTCCAGGCTATCTGAATATAAGATGATAAACTGGACCGATAATATATCCTAATATGCACATTACAATCACTATAAACACACCAGCTTCACCTAAACACTATTTAGCTAAACACCTACTATATCTAAATGCTATTCATCTAAATGCCTAATAATTCTAAACACTACACATGTAAACACTCTACAGTTCTACACACTATGTATCTAAACCCTTACTTGGTCTAAACTCTATACATGTAAACACCTACTAGATCTAAACACTTTGCACACTTAACATGTATTATCTAAACATGTTTAGAAATTAAACATGTTTAGATGCAAAAAAGTGTTTAAAAATGTGGGACAGGATAGTGTTTAGAAAAGTGTTTAGCCACTAAACATGCGCATTTACAGCCTAAACACTGTTTTTACAGTGTAGTTTTTATATTGGAGATCACATTGGACTTGATTATAATGATTCTATGGACCTCTTTACTGACAGGCTGCAGAGGCACTTGTAAGATTTAAATGATGATAAGTGATGGGCACCATAGATATACATGTACAGTTTTGTACATATATATTGGTAATAGTTCATTATGAGAGCCTTGTATGAGGTATGGGGGTTTCCTAAACGGATGGGTGTATTCTGTTTTCAAAACTTGATGAGTGAATATGCTTTTTATATTAGAGGAATTGAATATTTGTCTATAGAGACATTTGTGTAAGATAATAGTTTATTTTTTCCCCTTGAAGGGAGGGCACATTGTAAGGGGCTTCCAGGTTGAGGACTGCAGTAGCAGCAGCTCTGGGGGCCTGCATGGTATAAGGGTGTACGTCAAGACGTACAAGGAGCAGCTCACCCCGCCCTGACCGCCTCACCTCCAGCACCGCCCGGGTTAAATGGCTACCACTGCACACACAGCAAACCAATTACACCCGGGCGGGGCAGGGGGGAACCCGTGCGTGCCAGCCCCACCACCCACCACCCACCACCCACCCCCCACCCATAAGGCTAAGGCCGTCTCCGGATCCTGGGGCATCGTTTCAATAATGCAGGGAGGCCGGAGATGTTGGCCTGAGTTGGCGGGGGTTGGTGAGGTTGGCGCGGTCAGGGTCAGACCTGGTCGACCCGCCCTCCTGCTGCTAGTATAGACTGGCAGCCGCCCCCTGGAGAAGAACAAGCATGGTGGTGGTGCTGGGTGGGAGGAGGGATGAGCTGGCTGAAAGAGCTGCTCATGCCAACAGCTGACATGCCTCCAGTGTTCCTCCAGTGGTGGGGCTATGATACCCCGCCGGCCGTCTGTGTATACACAGCATGCCCCTCTGGTGCTACTTGTACCTCCATGCACCTCCTCCTGTACCCTCCTCCAGCACCCCAGCACCCACCACCTGGGGAGGCGCCCTTTGCGCCTACCTGCTCCGCCCCCGAGGCCCCGGGAGCGCGGCCCGCCGTCCTCCAGGGTCGAGCAGGGCATGCTAGGAGGCAGGCAGGCCAACCACCGGCCCCTGCAGCGGGGTGTCTCCTGGGCGGGGACCCTGGAGGATCCCCTGGAGGTCGTGGGCTGACATATAGGCGGGCGGGGCGGCCCACAGCAGGGGGTTACTACATGACCTGTGGGCTCTGGCAACCCCCTCCTGGCCTCCCGCCCTCCAGGGGTTACGGGTGTAGTACTCCTCCTCCTCCCAGCCCCCCCCCCCTAACTCACTGCTCTTCCCCATCATCCCTTCCTTCTCCTCCAGTCCAACCAACCAGCCAGCAGATTATCTCCCTGCGCTCTTCCTCCTGGGCGGCAAACTCCTCCAGGGCCGGGAGGCAAGGCATCTGTCTGGTCCTTGGCCCCAATACTCCAAAGGCCAGCCGCCTGCACGGCCCGGGCCGGGGCCCATGTGTAGTGTCAGCACGGCCCATCACTCACACACGGCTCTCCCCTCTGACAGGCCCGCAGAAAATTGCCTACAGACTGTGTGGAATACAATCAAGAAGGCAGATATTTCCTGTGGTATACATGAGAGCTGTCTCTATAAAGAAACAAGCCCCCTCCTCCGCCCCTGACTCCCGCAGTTCTCCCCACCCTTATATCCCATACACGGATACGAACCATACAGCTCCCTATGAAAATAGTACAAAATAGCAGTGAGAACCGTGACTTGGAATGAATAAAAAAATTTACAATCTTACAATCTTACAACAGTAATGCATTTCCCTTTCTTGCTATCACCATTAGGAATGTATCATTTAGCATCATATGTAAATCTACTTAATACGTAATTATGATCTAACGGCACGAATACCTGTCTCCCTTTTCATATAACATGCATCCCCCAAACTATCTTCATGTTAAACAAACGTTATACATGCAATACATGTATAAAGTGACTATAATAATGATAATGTAGTAAAACAGACCGGACCATCTAAGCTATAGCTATAGACCACGAAAATACAGCCATATGTTTTTAAATTTGTATCTGCACCTTTTGCTGCTCGAGGGGAACGCAAAAACTGGTCCATTACAGGTCTGGTAGATTAGACACACGTCCACAGTAGGCTCGTAAAACTATTTAACCTGGTTAAAGAAAGGATCAATCAATTCAAACACGTCAAGCATGGATGGTATGTGCCGCAGTTCCAAAGGTAGAATTAGGATCCTTGTAAATGTCTATATCTTACTTTAATAACATAACATTTTATCTATGTAAAATAACTGCTATTTCATAACAGATTTTATAAGAGATATATTCACAATAAAATATAAAGGAAATGGAACTTTCAAATATGATGTTTCAAAACGACATTTCATTGATGTTTTTCTTACGGCGTTCATGTGTGATGATCTGTATAGTGGCTGATCTGAGTACTACCCTGTAAATAGTAAGTGTAGGCACACAGAAGAATCTACTGTAGTTTTACAGCAACTACTGTAGATTTACAGTAGATTCTGCTGTACACCTACAATAAACTGTGCACCTACAGTAGATTTTACTTTACACCTACAAAAAAGGCAACTAACTATTTACGGTGTATTAGTGTTGTATAGTGTAACTAACATGGCTTACTCTTTACAGAGAATATAGCTTCTGCATAGTATTATTCCCCTACAGGCTTACACACACCAGTAGGTTGTACTATACTAGTAGGGGATTTTTTACTACAGGGATGTGCACCCAACACAAAGGTCATGTCTATACAGAGTGCGGCTGGCCGGGGAGAACGCCAATACACTCACTGACAGCCATTTAATATTCATGTCTCCGGGCCGTGGGATGGCGAGGGTTAAACCCGTTACATAATGAAACTTTAATCCACCCTCTCCAGTCCCCAGCCCCCAGCACCTAGCCCTGCAGCACACTGGGTGCTTTATCGTCCACCTCCAGCGCCCCTTCATCTGTGTAAAACACATTGGGTGAGGTATTAAGGTCGGGGAATTGTCCGCGCATGCGCTGTGCTGCTGCCGATGCCATTACTATACCTCACAGCCAGAGCTTAGTGTGATGGAGAGGAGGGGTGTAGGGAGGGTGGGGGTGGGGTGAGGGGGTAGGATCCTGAGGAACCCGTGGGGGCTCGTTTTGGATCAGACAGACAAAGGGTGTAGGGTGTGATCCCTGTCACCCTGCTTGTGGCAGAGTTTACACTATGATACCCCCCCCCCCTCTTCCCACACACACACCTCCAAACCCCAGCCTCCCATGGCCTCCCCCATCCCATATCCAGACATTAATTCCACCACACCCCACTGCATGTCCCACAATCAGACTGTTTCCAGCCCCCACCCCCCACACACACCCACACCAGCCGCCCTCCCACCCTGACCCTGCCCCGCCCCGACCCCCGGCCTCATGTCACATGACCTTCATTATGCAGCCTAATTAACATAATCAGTAGAAAGGGGGCGGTCAGCAGCAAAGCCCCGATTTATTGTCTTTGTTTCCTCCATGTTCCATGCTTTTTTTTACCCCTAGTCGAGATAAGACGTTTGAACTTTGTCACTCAGTCCCCATTCAATAGGCCTACCCACCCCTTACAAACCAGATCCGAAATGTTCCAGTCCTCCCGGGTTGTAAACCGTTAACTAACGTAAACCACGAGGCCACCCTTGTCTAAACAACACAACCGAAAGCAGAACAAGAAATGAAAAAAATATCAAAAACACAGTGGGTGTCTTTAGAGCACGGGACTAACAGGGGAAGAGGAAGTGCATGCCTTGGCCCGTTTGTAACGACCCAGCTGATTGGTCGCTGGAACCAGCAGGGAGTACAACATAAAACATAATTTGCACTAACGAACGAGACAATTAATTATCCATGTTGACGGGGCCGAGCATCCGCGGGAGAGCAGTGCAGCTAAAAATGGCCACACGTCTGGGTGAGTAAAAGCGGCCAAATGGCGGGTTTAATTGGTACAAGCGGACAAAAAAGGCATCCGTCTAGGTCGGCATCTAATGTAATATCCTGGTTGAGCATCTGTACTGGTACTGCATGGTGGTGGGATTCGTCTACTGTAGTAAGCTGCATTCCTGGATGGGAGGGATCTGTCGGGTCTGTTTATGGTCACCTAGTAATGGTGTCATGTTACTACTAACTATGTATAGGAGGCAGGTGTGTTAGTGTGCATGTTATTTTATAAGAAGGTGCATATTGGGAATAATTTGCTTAAGTACTGGGATCACTGTATTGCATGCCTCTATGGAATATGGTGTAGCTGTATTCCTTGGTCTCTGACATCACTAAATTTATGCTATTATAATCTAGTTTAGACTATTTCCACATATAATGAATACAAAGGCCCATGACAGTAGTGTCTGTGTACATCTTTTTTTTTTAGGTACAAGTTGGAGCTGGGTTGTATCACACGAGACCATGTCATGTGTATCACACGAGACCATGTCATGTGCCTTAATCTATACGTGTATATAATGTATTCTATGCTGTAGTCGACCTGTCATATTAATATGAATACTTAAAGTTCACCATTTCGTATGTGGTTTAATATCGTTTTTATTATTATCTTAGAGTCCCCTCTTTTATAGCGTCAAGGCCCCGGGGTCGAGGAATGCATTGCTGGTCATAATTCCCAAAGCCTTCTCGCCATGCCATTCTATGGAATGAGCTTGGCGAACAAGCTTGATGCTCTCCATTACAATGTATCTACAAATAATGATTGTAAGTCGTTATACCCTAGCATGAACGTATTCAAATATACTGGTATACTCATGTCAGCTCAACCTATGGCTCACACCCTATAGTGAGCATATGTTGCAGTTGAATATGACATGCATCAAGGCATCAATTCCCATCACATTAAGTGAACATGTGTATCTATAATTACATGTATATATAACATTGTGGAACATTGACTCAATGAGCTGCTCCTCTCAAACCCTGAGCAGCTCACGTTTTGGCGTCCCAGTATACCAAAAAAAAACACGTTATATATTCCCTATGGCCCCTTATTGTGGCAAAACGTTAAAAACGTTATTTTTGACGTAAAATAGCGTATTTCGGTTAGCTAGGGTACCTCAGCTAGGGGTGGATGGAGGCGTCCATCCGTACATTGTTGATGACCTTCGCATTGCCTCCCCAAGGTCGGGGCCCTATAAAGTCCCCCCAGGGTGATTTAATAGATCCGGGGCCGGAGTAGCAAGTAAGAAGGGACCTGGCATTTCACCTAACTACATCAGCAGAATTGCTTTTACTCGAGGGCTACCTGTATAGAAGCTGGAGTGAATTATACATGGGGCCTTTCTGAATGGGTGCGACAACCCCGGCCCCACGGAGCGGAGAGGTGGCGGCAGCAATGGCTTGTCTCACCCTTTGGTAAAGTGCGCTAAACGAGTTGAAGGGCCCACAGGGGGGAGGTTAGACACTGCTGGAGGAGAGGGGCAGGGGCAAGGTGTCAGGGCGCAGACACCTCCAGCACCCCGCCCCTCCCATTTAGAGCTGCCAACAAAACGTGCTAAATGTCCGCCAATTCCTGTCGGAGGCCTCGCCCTCACCTCGACTGACGCAATAAAGGCGGCATTGACATCACTCACTCTGTGTCCCCTGGGTCGGCCGAGCCACCACTGCCCACCTCACCTTCTACACAACTTGTGGGGTCGGGCACCGCACGTTAACCCTTTAGATGCAGCATATTGGTTTAATAGACTTTGCCTCTTATCGTCATGATGCATAACTAAAGTCCTGGTAAAATGAGTAACTCACCAGAGCTAGACCCATGCACCATGCTGACCATACGGGGTTGATACACTCTCTTTGAGTGTGTATGGTGCAGCCCTGGCGAGTTACTTCATGTATCATGACGACAAAGGGCATAGTACATCACATCATTACCCGCCCCTTCAAGGGTTAGAAGTGGTTGCCATGGAGATGCTCACTGGAGGAGTGGCTGGAGCCAAGAGCAGCTCACCCCTCCCCCAACACCCACCCACCCACCCCCTGCTCAGTCCTCCCCCGGCAGCTGCGCACCACTTACCTATACGGCAGGGGTCGTATAGGGGCAGCAGGAGTGCAGGCCTGACAATGGCAGCGTGCTGATGAAGGAGCCCTGGAGACACAGCTCTAATTCCTCCAGGGTGGACGCCTGGCATGCCGCGCCCCTGAAACATGCTTCATCCTGACTCCAGGGCTGTGTGGGGATCATGGGGGGGGGGGGTCGTGGGGGGTTTGGTTATGTCCACTGCCGGGGTCTGTCCACCCTACTTAGACCACATGCCCCTCCACCCCTGCCATAACCCTACCACTCCTCTGCCACCCCCCCTATCCACTGCCATCTCACCTCTCCATCATGGTTTCATTCAAAACCTATGTCTCACCCCATCCTGACTTAACCCCAGATAACAGTCTTCTACCCAGAATTGAACGACACACTATTAGCATTACACCAAGGTGTCCTCAAATTAATATACACCACACGATTTAACCACCAGTATGTATACAATATATACTAAATGTAGTACGTTGGCCGACCAGCAATACTATTTCATAATAATGTATACATATGATTTCAATACACATCATCTTCAGTACAAAATGTATATTATAAATGCTTAGATAACACTTCAATGAATATATTCTATGCGTTTAAACTGCAATAGGTATAAGTATGCTTAAACTACCACTCATTCTAAATTGTATAACCCGTGTGAACGGCCCTAACCCAGATATGTCGAAACTACAAAGTTGCCCCTTCACCTTTGACCTCCGTAAAACCCCCTATTTCATATACTACTTACAATGTGCCGTTGATATCAACACAACAGTTACTAGCTTATATAAACCCTGCTATCCATTCCACCCACTTCCCTATTAACTGTACATTATGCTACTGCAAGTTAGGATCTACTCGTAATCCTTCCGATATATATAGAAGGACTATTATACCATATGTATGATAGTACAATTAAAGCCCCTTTTTCCATATACTACTTACATTGAATGAGCCTTTGATATCAATACTATTACTATACCCCATATGAACCATACACCCCCATCTACTCCCAACCACCCATCCACCAACCCTCCATGGCACATACCCCCCCCCCCCCAATATACTTATATCAAGACTTCCCTATGCACTTCCGACATGGCTGCATGGGCCTCTCCGGGCGGATTGATCTCTGGGTCGGGGTCAGTGTTGTTGTTTGTCGGCGACGTCCGGCGTACTGATGGTAGCTGACGGGGCGGTGCGGCGGTCAGAGACCGGTCAGTCCCCGGTCAGTGGTCGGCAGGCCGGGTGGGTAGGGCCGGGGGCAGGGCAGGGGGCCGGCTGATGACCTGACGGCCCTACAGGCGACCGGACACTCCCACAAGGCTGACTTGTCAGTCGCAAGGCGGCTCATCGATCACGACAAAACCAGCTACATCCACCCCTACCTAACCCCTAACATCTCTATACCACGCACCCCGACCATCACCCTACCAAGACCACCCCCGGGACCAGCCCCCTCTATATATACAACACCCACTTCCACCAGGACATCAACCCAATCTATGTAGTAGTTATACCACAGCTATATCTCTGTATGCATTATATTGGCGTCAGTCAGGGCTGACCACGAGCCGCAGAAGAGTGCACTTAGCCGTGACTAAGCCAACATAATGTGTACAGAGCTACAGTTGTTGTTTAGCTGACCTATCAGTGGTGATTGTTTTGTCACCTTTTGTATGTATTACACAGACAGGCATCACCCTACTCTGTATACAGCATCCACACATACACCAACCCCTGTATATAACAGACACCAAGACACCAACCCCTGTATACAACACCAACCCGGACACCAACCCTTATAGGCAGCACCCACCAGACACCAACCCCTGTATACAACACCCAGACACCAATTCCTGTATACAACATCCAGACACCAACCCCTGTAAATAACACCCACCAGACACCGACCCCAACATCCAGACACCAACCCCTGTATACAACACCCACCAGACACCAACCCCTGTATACAACACCCAGACACCAACCCCTGTATACAACACACACCAGACACCAACCCCTGTATACAACACACACCAGACACCAACCCCTGTATACAACACCAACCCAGACACCAACCCCTGTATACAACACTCACCAGACACCAACCCCTGTATACAACACACACCAGACACCAACCCCTGTATACAACACACACCAGACACCAACCCCTGTATACAACACTCACCCATAGATCAACCCCTTGGTCACAACATCCACGAGAATACCAACCCTCTGTCCCCAATTTCTATAGTATCAGATAATGCTATATGTGAAATGGCAATAATGCTTGGTTTCGAGTGACGTTATAATTCAATTGTATTTGCTCACTGCATCATGATCCAATGGGATTGATGAGATTCTTTGCGGAAGAAATATAGAACAGTAGTCACTCAATACATGCAAAATTGTAAAGAGAGTGAGGGACAGAAAGGCATGAACTACGAATAGAAACATGAGCAGGGGAGCTAGCTTTGTATGGACATGACTACCATTTCCCATCCTGTTACTGCGAGTGGCGTGACATGGTTCAATATGACGGCACTGGTTATCAGGATAAATGTGAGAGGTTGATTTTTGATCAAACAGAGCAGAGGAACTCAAGTGCCGTGACACCCAGCCAGCCGTGCCCACCTAGCAGTATTGTAGCTGCATCAACACACCTCCCTTCACTTGGGCTACTGTAAGACTGGCATTGTGCACACCACAGTGAAAGTATCATATTCTCTACACCTCTATACTACTTATGTATCTGTTAAGAGAGTATTGCAGTGACATTGCTTTTATATGACACGTAGATTGTGTTTCTATTCTTTAAAAAGAAAAATATATTTCTTAAAGTAAATCTCATTTTCAGTATATGGCTGAAAATTGCTATGAGAACAAAGGATTCAATTCCAAATAGGCTTGGGAAAAGCTTTTCTTTAATAGAAAATGCCTACCTACCTGCCCTAGCCCTTTTCACCATGTCACTAGACATAAACCTTTTTATTTTTGGCCTAATGAGTAGTAGAATATACAGGACAGGACATGGCCATACATGTATCATTTGGTTTATATTGCTGTTCTAAAACTTAGGAAATAGGCTAAATTTGCTGCTACACATACATATGGGCAGATGATAAATACATATCTAATGACATTAATCAAACGGTAGCATATATACATACATCGACCCTGCGATATAGCCATGCAGAAATCAAGTACAGAATATGTACAGGTGTCAAATTACATGGCGTGTCGATAATAATCTTAGTGGAGTGAGTTGCATGATATCACGTTATAATATAGAGCCATACCATGTATTTATCACCCTCTTAACACGTTACCAAGATGGTTATCCTCGCTAGATATGACCTCAATATGTTGGGGCAGATTGCATGCACGCTTGGTAGAACATACAGCTACTTTATGGTCTTTAATTAGAGAGGGAGACGTGAGTATCAACTCAGTCATAAAGGGACCTGATACCCTGTTGGGTATAGAGCAGGAGGAGGCAGTTGCTTCTACCCTCAGTGGTTAACCTGGCTTAGTTCTAACCCTTTAACTGCTTTAATGTATATAATATCCTTGATCGTCATGATAAATGAATGCAGCCCTGGCGAGTAACTCATCAGTGTTTCATTCATGCATCATGACGACCCTCTGGTAGTGTATCAAACTTGCAGAGTCGGCATGATGCATGGCAAGTAACTCGCTAGGACTGCATCCATGCATCATGACGACGCAGGGCATAGTGCATTTAATAAAACACTATGCGACCTTTAAAGGGTTTAAGGTCTATGCATGTTGGGAGGAAAATCAATAGTGGGCCCTGTGAGTGCAGTGAAGAAAATAATGCTACAGGAAGAGATTGAAAGTGATCCGAGTGAGGAATATGTAAACGAGATGGGTGCGGAGGGCCGCCGGGCCATTAAAAATGCAAGTCTTTATGGGGAGAGAGGGAAGGTGAGGTTGGGGCTGGGGAGTGGGAGGCAGGGAACCCAGACAAGGGTTAATCCATGTTAATTAGCACCGGGAAGCAGACCAGGGTCGGGAGGGTTAAACAGAACATAACATGGCCGTCATTAAGGGACATGGAACGGGTTTATTTTTACACAGGAGGGGGACCCTGGCCATGCGTGCAGCTCCAGTCTCTGCATGCATGCTCTGTTAATGGACTGACTAATAATAATCAAGGGAAATCCCATCATCGTCTTACCAGCCATGACTAATTAGACAAGCCCCTCCCTCCCCTTGCTTCACCTTGTCTAACATATATATTTCAATCAGTGCGGCTTACACTGGCTGAGGGAATAACGTGTATGGAGGTGGAGTAAGGGTATTCCACAGGTCATGGCGCTCAGCAAGCATATTACGTTGTAGTTGTAAGCTAGCTGAGCGGGTGGGGGCCATGTGTATACGATGTGGAGGTGGGGGTTGGGCTCCATGCCAGCCACAGGGTAACCCCCGTAGCTCCGTACGTGACCTACGCTGAGCGTACGGAGGCGCCCGGGCCGTGGCTCTGGGCAAGGCTCCAAGAAGGGGTGAGGGGAAGGCTTCTTTTTAAGGGAAAAAAATGGAAATGAAAACTAGGTATAGAACCTGGCTCTGGCACATCATCAACTAGAGCAAATGTTTAAACAGCCAACTTGTGGGGTATCAGGCGCGTCGAGGGCACCACCTTAAAAGGCAAAAGGCATTAGGCATACACCATTATGAAGGAGCCAGGGAGTAGTCAATGCAGGTTGTATTCAGGGCTTCAGATGTTACAGGGTATAGCCTGCCATGTTTTGTTACCTACAGTAGTAGAACTGGAATAAGGTCGTCATGATTATCATCATAAAATCATGACTTTCAATTTTCCAAGGTCCAGCTATGCCAGGCTATGGGAAGTGAGTCGATCATTGCTTGCAATCTGAGTCTGCAAGCTGGACTCTACATTGTCTGACTCTCCTTAAAATGCCTATCGCTGGAATGAGTTGAATTGGAGACATAGGCTCAGGCTGACTCTAACTTCTCTTTTGTGTATATAATTTCAACTGGATTTCATGATGCGCTTTGGGTCTCCCTGTAGTAATGATATTAACGCAAGTAAAAATCTCAGATTTGTAACAGTGCTACAGACGTCCACATGTCCCAATGCAGCAGTGCCAGCCTCCTTATCAGCACCTAAGACGCACATGTTGGGGAGGTGAGCAGCTCAGCATGCAGGCTTTGAGGAATGACCTATCTCTGTGAGCTGCTCTCTTGGCTCCCGTCACTACCTAGCTCCAATGTTCATTTGTCAATGACTGACCCCTGACAGGTTAAAATCTTTTAAGGAATACATAGTGATGTCATGCCATTTGACGTCAAGATGCATGACTTCAGCCATGGCGAGTAACTTGCCAGCGCTGCCTTCGTGCATCTTGCAAGTGTGGGATAACCTGGTACCCAAAGCACTGTGTCGGGGTATGTGATGAGGTCTGTGTCGGGGTGTGTGATGACATGGCACATATACAATATAGCTGTGTGCCGGGGTGATGACTTATGTTCTGTGCCAGTGTGTGATGACTTGGTATATATCTATGTGCCAGGGTGTGTGATGAGCCCTGTGTCAGTGTGTGTGATGAGGTATGTGTCAGGGTGTGTGGTGAGATGTGTGTCAGTACGTGTGATGACCTGGTAGTTCTGTATCACAGTGTGTGATGACTTGGTACCTACAGCTATATGTGTCAGTGTGTGTAATTACTTGGTATATATCTATGTGCCAGGGTGTGTGATGAGCCCTGTGTCAGTGTGTGTGATGGGGTATGTGTCATGGTGTGTGGTGAGATGTGTGTCAGTACGTGTGATGACTTGGTATATAGCTATGTGCCAGGATGTGTGATGAGCCCTGTGTTAGTGTGTGTGATGACCTGGAGGGTGGTATAAGGGTGAGAGGGTGCACACAGGGAGATGTGGATCAGGTGGGCGCGGCCTGCAGGTCGTGGAGACCAGGCCCTGAGGGCTGTATTATTGTTTCTGCACTGATAGCGGCGGTAAGCTGTAATGCCGACTTGTTTCTTTGCCCCGTTCTTATTCCGGGCGCGGCTCTGATAGTGTCAGGACGTGATGTGATTGAGCGCCCTCTGCCCGCTGATGGGGTTTCTAGCCCTTAAAGGGCCGAATGATGCTTTAATGCATCATGCCCATATGTCGTCCTGATGCATGAATGCAGCCCTGGTGAGTAACTCGCCAGCGCCACATCCAAGCGTCATGCCGACCCTATACCCGCCCTATACTTGGTTGTAGGGTCAGCATAACCCACCCATGCATCTTTATTTTTATGGCGATGAAGGAATAGCACATTAAAGCACCATTCAACCCTTACAGTGCTAAGAACTAGGATGGAGGCAGGGGTTGTGTGTACATTGGGTGTGGGGGCTCTGGGTGTGGGGTGGAGGTCGGAGTAAAGATGGGGTCCTGGGGGTTCGCCCTTGGCCGTCTGATTAACCATGGCGACGGGGTAAGGGGAGGCAGGAAAGTAGGGGCGGCCCCACGGCCAACGATAACATGGAACCGGCGCGTGGGTCGCGCGCTCAGACGGCGCGAATCTGGTCGAACCCGTGGCAAAAAAGGCCCTCCTACCCTCACGTCCACCACAGCCGACCCGCTTATCTCCACCACCCCCTCAACCTCTACTCTCCGATGCCGCGGTTGATGACATGCCCCCACCCCCAACCTCAATCACCCCAGCCAATCCAAGTTCAATTTCCATCCTCAACCCGTATATTGCACTGGAATATGGCAGTTCCACCATGACCTACATCAGTGGGAGGTGGGTGAGGGTAGGGGAGAGTGAGTGGGGGTGGGGTGGTAGGGGGGGGGTGAGCAGGTCATACATGGGGGTGGGGAGGTGGGGGGAGGGGGACCAGTGAGGTCAGCATGGGACGTGTGGAGGGTGAGGGCATCATGGGGCATGGGGCATGCGGGTAGGTTGTAGGGGCAGGAGGCAATGTGTCTGACGTTAGGTCACATGCCCTAAAGCCCATATAGCACGTGGGTCATGTACATACACGAGGCTATGGGCATCTCTGAATGGGAGTCCATATTATCAGTATTGAACACTGAGGTCCTGGAATTAAGAAATCATACTATTGTCTCAGCTCTGCATGGTGTAATAAATACCAGGTGTATACATGTATGAATGGCATAGACATACCATTGTATAATGTATTGTCTGGAGGCAGTTGTAGAAATGGAGTTGGGCATAAAATGATATATAACTATGAGAACACAGGCCACTGCACCAACATTTACAACTGGTTGATCAACATTAATCAGCCACCTGTCATCATTGATACAACATTATGTACAGGTCCTACCATGTATAGACATGTATACATTCCTAAGTCTATACTACAATACCAGATCTCCTCCTTTACTGCAATTAACATAGAATATTTACACACCCTATCTAATACATGTTTATATATTCTTACCAGTGTTATGATGATACGCATTGTCATAACAGGGTTTGTTAAATTTGGTGAAGTTATCCCTTGACATGCGATGTGAAAATGTTGAACCAATATTCCATCAATATATTTTAACCGAGACTCAAAACAGCTCTATATAGGCTGGAAGGGACTGTCAGTAGATAGGAGTTCAGCTTGTAAGAGGAGATGGCTATAAGAACATGAAGCGCCAGTCTATAGGGAGCAGAGGGCATGAGCTGTGGGCCGTCGGGGCAAGATAAAAAAAGTAGAGTGGTAGCAGGGTCTCCCTAAGAGCTATATTAAGGGAGTTTAATACATAGTGATTACTAATGGCTACAACAACAAAATTTGCATTCAGGAATATGTTAGGGCACGGAAAAGTATTGTTGTACTGAAAAAATCAGATACAATTTACCTAAAAATTGGAAATTTTATGGATATACCAAAAAAAGTTGAAATCCTGCATTTGTAGCATACATTTTGATCTCATCATAATTCTAAGCATATCTACCCCTCCTAAAAGATATATGGGGAATCCAGCAAGGCTATTAGATTGTTGCACTGAAAAAAATCAGGTTCAATTTATTACAAAATTGCAATTTTAAGGGATAAACTCCAAAAAATTGAAATCCACCTCTTGCAGCATGTATATTGATCTCATCCTAATTCTAAGCATATCTAACCTACCTAAAAGATATATGGGGAATCCAGCAAGGCTATTAGATTGTCGCACTGAAAAGAATCAGGTTCAATTTATTACAAAATTGCAATTTTGAGGGATAGACCAAAAGAATTCCACCTCTTGTATTATAAATATTGATCTCATCATAATTCTCAATGGATCTGGGAATCCTACCAAAGTAGCTAGGAGAAATCACATCAGGACTGGCCTCCCAAACCCTCACCCCCCCCCCCCCCCCCAACCCCTCAGACTTATACTACACTTAGCTTTCTGTGTACTGTGTCATATTGTTCCCTTCTCTTCCCCTCTCTTCTCCCTCTTTTTTTTTCTTCCTTATTTTTTTTTTTTGGGGGGGGGGGCAAGGCCTGTTGGCCCCGCCTGGATCAGCAGATGGACAAAGGGCATAGCAAGTGTTCCCCTTGAAGGCAGGTGAGGCCAAATGATGAAAGATTTTGTCTCAGGTAACACTTTACTACCTAGCCTGATATAAATTTAGATACGGCAGATAATAGATTGATGTGCAAGATACATAAATTCTGATTTTTTGGCCTAAGCGTAGACGCCCTTTTCTTCTCTCATAACCATGCCTAAAAGTCAGCACATGACATGAGAGAGGGCAATACTACCTTAGCTTGGTTTGGTGTCATAACGTCTTGCTAGTTGTAGGTACCACGGATAGTTTGAAGAAACCCTTCCCTGAACAAATTGTTATACTGGTTAGGAAGCTGATAAATAATGCTGAAGAATGATGGTAACTATGTTAAGATCCGTTCAGTAGTTAATTTTATATGAATTTTCCAAAAATAAAAGTTTCAGCCATTTAGCATCTTTCATTTTCAATAGCCAATGGGCCAATTTCAGAGTGATATAACACTTATTTTCATGACAATTCGCAGTTGAAAAAAGATATTTCCCATTCAACTATATATGGACATTGCACAAATATCTTCAGAATATGTTTAGACATATTTGTATTGAAATATTGTACCCTCTAACATGGCAGAAATATCAATTCCTTACCACTGAAAATGGCCATTCTGCCATTTTGACCCCATACCTAGTTCAAGTAATACATACTTGAGGACTTTGGTATTACATGTAATGTATCTACATGTTACATAGAGCATGAATAATTTTTCTCAGATCATTTCTTATGTGAGTCATATTCATTTAAAAATGGCAAGATCACTAATATGTATGTTTGTCACAAATGCTATACTGCAAAAGGTGCCATAGATCGTTAAATAGTAGTCCAATCCTCTTGTAATTCGAAACACATACTAACCATGACATGTCAACATCAATACCATAATAATTTTTTATGGAAATTAACTTTATTTTTTTTAAGCTTACCAGTATGCTATATAGGATTTGTATAGAAAAATAACTATGATTTAATTTTGCCACTGCACCATCCATAGGATTGCTTAGCTCTCTTCACATGGTTGTAATAACTATTTTAAACTTCAGTGTGAGGGGCGGGACGAACTTTTTAAAAAATAATAATATGTTTTTTAACCTAATATTTTCTATTAAATGCTACAAAAGTAATAATTTTTAATAATTTTTGTTCGTCCCGGGGACCACAGTGAAGCCTGATGTGTATCCTAATCAATGGTGCTGGTATATTTCATGTGCAATGTATGGTGCAATGGGAAATCCAGTTTATATGACAGAGAGTCAAATCAGCTGCAGGAAAACAGGTGACAAAACCTGTAATTTGACCCAAAGTGACCCCCAGTGAAGACCCATTTGCACATGCATAGCAAGTACAACCTACTTAATACCAATGATATTTCAAACGAGCAGATCCATATCTTTCTATTGAGGGGTTTGAGATTTCTGTACATTAATTTTCCTGGTCTCTGGAGGCTTGTAAAGATCTTTTCTCTGAGGATCGGCGATTTCCCCGCTATGACTCGCTTATGCGCGGTACCTACTACTAGTTGTGAACACTGTTTTCTACATCATTGTGTTGTAGACCATGAGCAAAACACTCTGTAATTCAGCCACTTTCTGGTTCCAAGTCGAAAACAGCGAATTATACATTATCTCCATGTGCAAAGGGAGGGGAAACATATGACACAGTACACAGAAAGCTCAGTGTAGTATAAGTCTGAGGGCCTGGGGGGGGGGGAGGTTTGGGAGGCCAGGATGTGATTTCTCCTGGCTACTTCGGTAGGATTCCCAGATCCATTGAGAGCTTAGTTTCCCTTCATCTGGGGGGAGGGACTTTGCATCAATCCCACATCCTGCATCTAATCATAAAGAATAAATGTATAAAGATCTCAGTCTGAATAGATCTGTGCTAAAATGCACCAGAATGCACCATTTCATGTCTAGAATTTTAGAACTTTCTTGGTTGGTCTTCATGACCCCAAATACCCCTAGTATGCCTGCTGATTTTTAATTTTCTTCAGATGATTATACCAGTATCAGAGCATTTTGATCTAAAGAATGGATTTCTAAACACAAGTGATAAAGGCCAGTGTTGATTTTTTTGTTCCAAAATGCCTGAGAATGCACCGTTTCAAGTCTAGATCATCAACATTTCCCTCTGTTTGTCCAATAGCATAGTCAGCAGGATGTATTCACCAAGCTCTGGCAACTAGACTTATTTTGCCATCGTGATACATGAACATAGCATTGGTGCATCTATTCACCAGTGCTGCTTACAGGGTTAATACACTCTCAATTGTTGTGATGATACATGAAATCACTAATGTTTACCTCGTACTAAATACAACTAATGTTTTCTGTGCATAAGAGAGATAAGGCATATTTCTTGGAGTTCTGGCATTGAAACGCTTGCATAAAATTTCAAATAAATTATGTATCTTATGTGACTATTGACAGTTCCTCACTGGGAAATTTGATGCATAATAAAGTCCAACTGGGAAGTGTCAGCCGGGGTCTAGGGCACTCTTGTAGTTGTGGACCATATGGAAGCATATATGGCTATGTCTCATGAGATCAGGCCAATGTTTTCGTCTTCGACCGGGTGCCAGCTTTGACCGGGTGCCAGCTTTGATAGAAAATGGTTCATTTAGGGCAGATGGAGATATAAATGGGCTACTAATTACTAATTTTAAGTGTTGTAACATGAATTTCATGTTGTTGGCCCATTTATATCTCCATCTGCCCTAAATAAACCATTTTTCTATCAAGCCGGTCAAAGCTGGCACCCAGTCAAAGCTGGTACCCGGTCAAAGCTGACACCCAGTCAAAGCTGGCACCCGGTCCAAGACATTCACAATGGCCAGATCTCATGAGACACAGCCATATACTTCAATGTACATAGTGAGGAAAACCAGATAGCTTTGAATATGGATGTGAATAAAAAATCAACCCCACTGTTGCTGGTTGATGACAAAGTCAAGCACTTTCCATAACAAAAATCAAATAGACTTGCTGGATTTACCATATTATTTTTTTGGGGGGGAGGGAGGGGTAGATACACTTAGAATTACGAAGAGGTCAAAATTTATAATACAACAGGTGGATTTCAATTCTTTTGCTTTATCCCTCAAAATTGCAATTTTGTAATAAATTGAACCTGATTTTTTTCAGTGCAACAATCTAATAGCCTTGCTGGATTCCCCATATATCTTTTAGGGGGGTAGATATATGCTTAGAATTAGGATGAGATCAATATACATGCTACAAGAGGTGGATTTCAATTTTTGGGAGTTTATCCCTTAAAATTGCAATTTTGTAATAAATTGAACCTGATTTTTTCAGTGCAACAATCTAATAGCCTTGCTGCATTCCCCATATATCTTTTAGGAGGGGTAGATATGCTTAGAATTACGATGAGATCAAAATGTATGCTCCAAAAGGAGGATTTTAACTTTTTTGGGTATATCCCTAAAAAGTCCAATTTTTAGGTAAATTGTATCTGATTTTTTCAGTACAACAAAGCTTTTCCGTGGCCTAACATATCACCGAAGGTAAAATTTTTTGTCGTAGCCATTAGTAATGACTATGCATTAAGTCGCTTTTTGGGAGAGCCCTGCTACCACTCTAAAGAAAACACGCTGGCAGGGCAGAGCAGCAAGACCATGGACGATCCCACTGCGTCTGCCATCTGATTCCAGGAGTCCCTCGGCGTGAAAACCACCCAGGAGGAAGAGGCCATGGAGGGGACGCAGGAGCAGGGCCTGGGGAGGAGGGCGCCGACCCAGGAGCGGGGAGCAGGGCAGGGGCGGGATCCCCAGGAGGGGTCAGGGTAAGGGGGCAGGTCGGTCAGGTTGCCTGCATCAGATCAGAACTGCATTACGTCCCTGGCCTTCTAATGTACCTCGTATTTGGCGACCAGATAGTTGTTATTGGGCCCCGACGACATCAGGACTGTGGGGCACCACCGGGCATCCCCCTTTCAACCCACTGGAGGTAGGGGGGGGGGGGGTTAGGAGGGGAGGGGATCCTATCACCCCCACCTTTCTCGGGGGATCGAAAGGCACGCGGCGTCCTTCACTTCACATTGCGGCACACACCAGTAAATTGCGTGCTCCAGTCGCCAGGCCAATGAGTGTGGGGCGTGGGCGATAGTAGGCTACAGGGTGGGTGGGGGGTTCAGATGAAGGGGAAGGGGAAGTGGAAGTAGTGAGGGGAGGAGGGAGGAGGGAGGGGGATGGGGTGCTGCCCCGGCAGGCGCCCTAGCAGAGCCGGGCATTACAGGCGGCCTACTTCTGATCCCGGGCGTCACCCTGCTGACCCTGCCCAGGGGCCTCAAGACACGGAAATCCCCCTCCCCTGGTTCCGGCCAAACAAATTACAAGCCCACTGTCTTGTTATCCGAGCCTGCAGCCGTGGCACTGCCCTGCAATGAGACCGGTCTTGCCGGGATCAGGGGCTGGGATCTCGGGCTCGCCTCTCTAACCCCGCTACCACCGAGCCCCGCCCGCTTCCTATATTTATTATCGTCGAATTGCATTCTCCTATATGCGCCTGGACGGGCGCCCGCTGCCCCTTCCGCCTGCCCACCGCCCCCGCCACTGCAGCGCCCATTTGTGGCGCTGGTCAATATGGATGGGGGCAGGCTCTAGCAGTGCCCTCTGGTGACTAGAGGGTAGGGGTGTCTCCTCTGGGATTCACCATTACCCCCTATACATGTACATAAGTCTCTCCCCGCAATGCTCTTCTACTCTGTTCATCTCTGCCCCCAACCCACCCTAAAGCTGGCTTTCATAATAAAGCATGGTACCCCACCCCTCCCTCTCGGCAGGTCCCATACTACTGGATATACCTCTATATACTATGAGCCACAGTTTAGTTCCAGCGACCGGCAATAGTTGTCGGAGGTTGCTTTGGTCTAATACTCTGTAAGCCCTCCTGCCCACAGGAAGTGTGTGGCGGATCCTGGCGGTGGCTATAGCCGCGAGCTGACCCCGACGCCCTGCGTGTGCTGCCCCCTCCATTACACGCGCCCGGACGCCTCTAAACATCCCGCCACAGGCAGGGTGGGGCAGGCTGGGGCGAGGGGTAATGTCGGTCGTGGATCTCTTGGAAAAAAGGTGCCACTTTCAACAACTGATGCGCCCAGCCAAGCGGACGGCCCGACCCAGCCGCGGCCCTGCCACGACCCTCAACCTCCTCTCCTCTTGGGACGCGATCCCCAGCCGCCCAGCGCCCATTCCGCGCCTGGACGCGTTTCACGGGCAGGGTGGGCAGGTGGCAGGGGGTCAGGCGAGGCCAGGCGCCCTTCACCGCCCGGGTCCTCCAGAGTCCAATCCTGGCGGGCCGAGCGCCTCATTGATCGGCAAGGCGCTGCATTAGAAGTAGTTGTTAGGGCGCTGGGCACCTGGCCTCATCTGGCGCCCTCACCCTGAGGTCAGCACACCAGGCTACACCGACATTCCTGTCGGCTCTCTGCGGGCGTGTAGTGCCCGGGGGTCGGGGGTCGGGGTCGGGCAGAGGGCCCTTGTCGGCGGGTGAAGGTGGGGGCGGGGGGAGTAGTGGACAGCAGCAGGGCAGTAAGTAGGCGCCCCACGTGGAGAAGGCTGCCCCGGGCACCTGTTACGGCCAGTTAAATCATGCAGCGTGTCGGCCATTAGCCCGCCCTGCCCGCAGCTGACCACAATAGCCCCCCGGCCCCCAGGGGCTCCTGCCCCCAGTGTCCACTGCCCCCTCTGGCTCTCTCGGATACAGGGACCTCAACAGGAACCCACCATCTAACGGTACTCAGCCTCCTCTCGCATCCCCTGGCCCCAATTGCTGACCCTCCCTTCATTTCTGTGCCTTCCCCAACCTTTCCCAAACTCTCTGTCTTTGAATTGTCTTTGTCTCTATCTCTGTCTCTATCTGTCCCCCTCTCCCCCCCCCCCCACCCCTCTGTCTCTCTGTCTCTGTCTCTATCCCTCCCCCACCCCCTTTCTCTCTGTCTGTTCATCTCTGTATGTCTGTCTCTCTCTGTCTCTCACCTTCTCATCAGTTTCCCTTCCTCCTGCCCCTCCCATCCTCTTCACTCTGAGCAATGAGAGTAGAGCTCTGAGTCTACTCCCAGTGTACTTTGCTATTCAGACCCTGGAGGTAGACCCTAGGGCAGCCAGCCGACCTCCAGGTGAGACCTGTGGTGCCCCCTAACGGTCACACCTCATCTTGCCCTTCTCCAGGGGCTGCCGGTGGTCTGCAGGTCAGGCCACCATGGGCTGCACCCTACCACCCTGCTGCCCAACCATACCCTTCTTATACCAGGCTCCTCCAGGGCTCAACACCTGAACCCTCCATAAAGTACCCCCTCCCAAACACAGAGAAAAGCAGCAGCGTCAAAGTGGAGTCCAGGTTGCCTCCAGAATGAGTCCCCTCTTTAGGAGAGCCCATGGAAAGGGGAGTTATTCTGGAGGCAACCTGGACTCTCTTTGGAGGGCGCTTCTTCACTCTGTGAACACACAGACAGACCTTACCAGACCCACGGTCACCAATATAATCCCATTCTATATATATCAAAGAAAACTGCCTCTCCTACACCATATGTGGGTTATTTGGCTATGATGGAAATGCTTTATTTTCAAGCATTGTCATAATAAGATATTACCCAACTAAACAGTCATATAAAAAGAGAACCATAAGATCATCAAGCATAATCTTCATAGACAATCTATGTGTCAACTACAATGCATTTGGTACGTTGATTAGTGCCCTGACTTGGTTGACTTGAAATATCACATGTACTTCATTTCATATTGCCATTTGATTTAGCTTACAACTTAATAAAATATGCATCACTCCCAAAACCACATTTAACTATGACTTCTCTGCCCACGTATTTAGCCCTGTTCTTTACCACTAGATGCAATAGTCGCACCACATAAGGACCTCTGTCATTATGTGACTGCATCCCTCAAGCAGGCCTAAACACACAGCACCCTGAGACACCTCGTTCATCACCCAGCCAGCTCTCACTGGGACCATTGTCCACGTTTTACTGTCACTTTACCTAAGTGTGTATGACTTAGTGTAGGTCTGACGCCACTGCTGGGGGTGAGCGTTGTAGAGTCGGGGTATAGTTGTACTAGTAGAGTGGGGGTATACAGTAGTGTGATTTATAAGCGCCCGGTGTTCATTAATCTGAACTATAGGGTCTAAGCCGGCACTTAAACCAGACCGGCCCATATTAAAGACCAACATATAGTCCTTGCCATGTTTTCAACAATACTATCACCTCGGCTCTTATTCAAGACTGGCGCTTATTCAAAGGCCGGCGCTTGAACATCTAGTTTGTGACATGTTTTCAACAACACTATCACCTCGGCTGTTATTCAAGACCGGCGCTTATTCAAAGCTCCGGCGCTTGAACCGGCCAATACAGGGTATGCTGATTTTGGAGAGGTGGTAGGGTATGGGGCTGAGCGTAGTAAAGTAGGGGTATGCTGATATGGGGGGAGGTGTAGGGGTGTAAGGGTTGGCGAACTGCCTGCAGCAGCAGGCTGCCAAGGTTAGGGTCATTCAAACAAACCCGTGGTCATACGTCATCAGTTAGCTACGGTCAGATCTCCCTACCCCCCATCCCCACCCAGGGGCACCCCACCACCTCCCCCAGGGGCCATCACCTCCTACCCCCAGCGGGCAGGGAGGCCAAGGTAGACTGCGACCCCATTGTATACCTGCTTATAATAAATGTGTCAAAACTATGCCCCCATTTCCCTATCCCTTTCCTCTTTATTTTCAAATGAGCTTTAGAATTGTATTAAACATGCACACGAATTCGCCCTAATTTACATGTAGGAAAGGCATGTTTATACATATTAAATAACTGCACATCTCTATACAATGCACACATTTACATTTGTGTGTACTTATATAAGGCTGAGGTAGTAATATAGATCATCTCCAATCAACCAGATTTTGACATTTATAGCCCGAACTGTTGGGCCCTTACATTGACATGACTATTCTATGTACGTAAACTGGTCTGGCATTGTCATGACAAAGCACCAATTTATCAGCCTGATGAGGAATGAGTCGACTGTCAGAGGTGAATTCGTAATGAGTGTAGTAAATGAGCAGGGTGAAAAAAGAGCAGGGATTCTGTCAATAAACTCCAAGGTCAAAGCGTGATTGGGCATTTAAGTTGCAAATTAGGAAGACTATTTACTGTTGTTAGACACCCATGCATGGAGATATGAGAGTAGAGTCTGGGTGAAGTGGGAGAAATCATCACATCAGTACGTAGACAAGGTTAGATTAGAAAGATTGATATTATATGACAGTATCTATCTATCGCCATGTATAGGCTCTATAATTATCATATAGAGACAAGGTCAGGACAGAAAGGGCCCCGAGGCGCACACCTATAGTGTTACGTGGATGGTCTGTACCATAGCTGGCGGCAGGAGAATTGTTCACAATCAGACAAGTTGTGGTTCATGCACAACAAGCAATGTATAAGCATAACCCCAATTACTGCTCATCTGTTTAATGGTTTCTTTACTCATCAGTCTCCATTGCACTTTAAACAAGCCTTCTGAGCTGCTCAGTACCCTTACCTGTGTTACTGCTACTAGTTCACCCTTTAAGGGTTGCATATAGTTTTAATGTGCTGTGTTATTTGTCGCCATGATGCATACATGCAGCTATTGTATCACGGTGACAAGGGGCATGTCACATTAAATCATTAATGCAAAAACATGCAGTTGGTCTATGAGGCTCTGGAGGAAGAAGCACCCACAGAGTTGTGTATGGGATACTACGCTCCTCCTGCACGTATACAAGGCCATCCCCTGGAGCCTCCATTTGACCTGACCTCATTACAAGGTCACATGACGTATACAGGACCACGTGGTGTCCCTGGGAGCTCATTTGTAAACCCCGCAGGCCTTTCATCTAGCGGCGGGCGGCAGCGAAATATAAAACAGCAGTCAATTTGGGGAGAAGCGACGGAGACGAATGTGGGCACTCCCAACACGATACAGACCCACGTCCGTTAACCCTACACTGTGCTATACCCTTTTCTCATCATGATACATGAATGTAGCCCTGGTGGGTAACCAGGGCTGCATCCATGCAGCAAGCCCACCCTTCAGTGATATATCAACCCTATTCGGTTCGGCATCATGCATTAATGCAACCCTGGCGAGTAGACTCATCAGGGCTGCATTCAAACATCATGACGACCAAGGTCATAACATATTAAAGTATCATGCGGACCTTAAGTTAAAGGGTTAAACAATATCGATGACAGGCGTGCAGGCTCGGCTCCTCCAGGCCCGCCTAGGAGCAGGGTGTTCACTGGTAGACTAGTGGTAACACGGGCAGGGTGAAACTGTTGAGGGGTGCTTATCTGGGAACTAGAGCCTCCCTTGTATGTAGCCTCTAGTGCGTGCTACTGGAGTGGTGGTGTAGTGATTGTGGGGAGCTGGATTGTAACTGGGAAATATATTCTGCAGATCACCCAGTGTGTATATTGTTTCAATGGGTTGATTGAAAATAGATGCAGGAGCATGTATTGGAAATATAGCATCTATGCACAATTACAAATATTACAATTCATCGCAGATTATACACTGTAAATAGTTAGTGTAGGTACACAGTAGAATCTACTGTAAATCAACACTAGTTGTTGAAAATCTACAGTAGAATCTACTGTAGAATATATTTACAGTAGAATCCACTGTAGATTTACAGTAAAATCTACTGTTTAGCTACAATTAACTGTACACCTACAGTAGAATCAACTGTACACTTACAAGTACGGCAACCAATCCTTTACAGTGTACTTTTGTTCTGTGAAATTTATTAAAGCTCTCAATAGGCAGAATGACTTCTTTGTCACATTTAACCAAGCTGCTGACCTATTGCATGGCGTCCCTGAGAATATTTGTTTCCTGTATTAAAACAGAGGTACATCTAGTGTTTATATCAGTATGGGATGTCAAAATTGGCTATGTGATGATATGGGCTACAAACTGAGAAGGAGAAAAAAGTTGTTTTGATCAAACAATAAATACAAGAAGGCATGGGAAAATCTGAAACAATGGATTTTCCCCTGGCGTCATCAATTTTGAATGTCACTTACATGGATGACCTGGGGGCATGTAGGAGTATGGGGCAGGGGACAACAGGAGGACTCCTGTAAACACAGAAACCCCATTAGCTAACAATGGTCAACATACCACCTCTCAAGAAACTATTTTACATAACAATGTAACAGAGTTGGCTAGCAGTAGTGTTGTTTTGGGTAGTAGTGGGATGTTCTTTTTATCTGTTTCTCTTTTGGTTCTGTGTGTGGCCATGTTTTACTGGGGTCTGGGGTGAGTATAGGATGGCCCTGGGATGTGAGACACCATCAGTCTACACCAAAAACAGCAGGCCACTTACAAACCTCTGCACTGGAAATAACTAAATAAATTCTAAAGATATCAGATCCCCAATGTTTATAACTCTGTATGATAAAACAAGCTTTTCAATGAACACCTTGTATATATCCACATACGTTGTAATAAAAGCATGCAGTTTACATGCTTTCTATGCAGCCAATTTTAACACACCTTCTTTGTAACACACTACACACTGCCAAACGTGTGTTGCAAATTCATATGTGTTGCTCTTCTGCAATATACATCTTTTAGAGGGTACCATTGAGTGGTGTATGTCACACAATAGTAACAACCGAGTCGCTCCAGGGCTGTTTATGATTGACATGGAGTACGTGTGTGAGCTGCTCACATGGCTATAATGGGAGTGGTCTTTGCTTACATAACACCAGCCATGTGGCCATAAGTCACCCAGTGTCTCACTGACATGTCTGGGGTTTACTTATGGGCTATTAGGCCCATAGTGGAACAGATCAAGTCATAATTTACGAGGAATCGTTCAAAATGGGATACAAGCACCACAACTGGAGGGTACACCTTCTGAACTGATGGTCCTAGCCAGATGACTTGCAATGGGGACCAACATGGTAACCATGCTATTACACAGGGTTATTGAAGATGTACTAAACAATGACCACATTCAGAGGAGCCTTGACAAATGACCCCTTATGCACATATTACCACCCAGAGCTCCCCTAATTCCAAATTCAGTTTGGGAGCTACTTGGGACTGAGTGGCGTGATCTGGGGATTCAATTTGAATACAGGGGTCAGGCAGGACCCATGACGCAGCACAGGCTTTCTCAACTGATTAGGACCGCCATCTTTCCAACCATCTCACCCTCCTCGCCCTCCTCACCCCACCAGCCACTTTAGGACCACAGACTTTGAGTCACTCTTCCCCCACACCCCTGGCCATCATGCATACACTCGGTGCAACACATCCGCTGGGAGAACACAGCGTCCGATGGCTACCGGAACCGGAACCATTATCGCGCATGCGCGCAACGCCTGTCGGTCGACGCATCGTTTAACGCTTCCGGATGATGTAATTGAAGATTCGCATGTGGCCTTCTCCATGCGGCCATGTATCTAGTGGCGGCCCGGCCCCGCCCCCTTCCCCTCCCACGGACATAGGTAATGGTAGGCTCGCATGCTACCTAGTCCCTCACCCTGAGGCACAAAGGAACCCAGGCCGGGGGAATCTGGTCACCATGTGTGTGTGGCGGTGACACAAGTAGTCTTTGTGTGTCCTCCCCGGCCAGATTGATGGCTAATGGGTGTTGGGGGCCGCCACAAGATGGATAGAGGTGAGGACTGGGAGTAGCAAGCACAGCCGCCCACAGCCTCAGCCAGGTCGGGGCAGCACAAAAGGTGCTGCAGCCTGAAAAGGAACCTTGGTGTAAGTCCTGGGTCGGGGATGGGTCTCTATACATGAGCCTTGTGGTAGGCCCATAAGTGGCACCACTATGGGTGCAACCCAGCTCATATTTCTAAATTCTAATACCCTCCGCTACCTAATCTCCTTACATGAAAATGGAGAAATAATATATATCTGTTCTTGCTTTTGGGATATAGACACGATCGACATATGTTGTGACAACCACAAACTTCCTGAGGTTTGAAATTCCCAGATCGCCCCATAGAAAACAAACAGGAAATGGTAGTATTAGTTGCTCTTTGGAGAAAATGCTAGAAAAATCGACGCAAACATCGTAAAGCATTTTGTAATTTTTACCTCAAATTTGCACCTAAAAGTTATCAAATTGTAATTTGTACGTCGGAATTCCTCGTTTTCTTTCTGTGAGATCAGGGGATCTTCCACCCCAGGAAGTCAACAGCCACGCTATATCCTAGTTGTGCCATAAACACGCCGGGCAGCTGCATAAGACAAATGTTGTGATACATACATAACACCGTGCCCACCACCCACTGAGGTCTGATACAGCAGCTGATATTTCCTTATCTTCATCCATTTGCACCTTGTTAACCTTGAGGACAAATACCTCCCCTACACCCTATGCCCTTATCTCTCTCCACCCTCTCTAATCTCTGATCCCTACCGACCCTACCCTGCTCCGTAGGGCAGGCTCTAGCGGTGGGAACGCTGGCGATTTTTTTCCTCCACTGTTGCCCTGAAGATCAATGTCTGTTTACCTCGTCCTCACACAAGCCGATCAGGTGACCTAACACGCCTCAGATAACACGCCGATACGCCATCCCCGACCCCACCACCCTCTGCCACCACCCCGTTTTGTTAACCTACCACCAAGGCAAAAAACAAGCGCTCCGGTTTAGATTATTTGTCATCTATTTTCCTCTCTCGGTTGTGGTGGTGGTGGAGCCGGTGGCATTTTCTCCTGTCTCTTTTTTATTTTTGATTCTCGTTTCTTTCAGCAGGGTGGGATCGGGTTGTGTTGCAGCATTCCGACATATGTGTGTATATCTAAGCTGTGTGTTTTACCCCTCCACTCTCAACACTATATCCAGTAGGCAGGGTGAGAGAGGACAAAGGTGGGGTGGAGAAGGTGGAGAAAGCCACAGGAGGAGGTGAGAGTTGGGGTCTTGGAGGATTGGGGATTGGGGATGATCAGAGTATCTGGGTACATCAGGAAGTTACTGGATATGTTCAATTAGACATATATTATCATAGTGCATTATTTATGTGGATATGAAAATCAATGGATTTGTATGTGTGCTGTATTTTGCTTGGTGAGAGGGGGTGCATATCATACACCTCGGAGCTAGCGTGAGGTACATGAATTGTTATACATTTTTGTATGTCTATATTAGGCCAACAGCCAATCCCAATACTCCAAGAATATACTGTGAGTGGATTTGGTAGTGGGTAATAGGTTGGGGACCTACCCTCGATGGGTACATTACCAGTATCCATATAGCACTGAAACATAACCACTTCACCAATAGAGTGAGTGGACATGCCCCTACCCCTCAGTGTATGGGAGGGGTGAAGGCATAGACAGATAAGAGTTAGAGGCCACCGAGGCATCCCTCAGGATCAGATGACAGGCAGGAGGGGGTGTTTTCCTTGGACGCAGTGCCAAGAGGGTAGCATATGGAAGTCAGGGGTGCAGGTCAGGGGGCCCCAAGGACCTTACTCACCCTGCTATCAGAGAAGGTTGCAGGAGGTAGGGTGATGGGTGGGAGGGTAGACTGTACACTGGTTACCCTAGGGGCCTGGGGAGCAGAGGGGACCCCTATCCGCCGGATGCATTACCCTCAGGTTATGCAGCGACAAGAAGGTCTAGAGGCTGTAGGGTGGCTGTAGGGTGGGTGTAGGATGGGTTGTGCACATGGGACCAACCCCCACCCCTGCACTTAACTCCCATGGAGGACTTCGCCTTCGTTCTAAACCTACAGTGAAATAAGGGTAATTTTCTCCCTCCTTTCAACCTCCTTGGATTGCAGAATAAGGGATATTTTTCTTAAGGAAGCCCTCTGGATTATTAGACATGGGGAATATTCTTAGGTGTTCTCAGTGGCTTGTTAACATAAGGGGAAGTTATCATCAAGCAGAAAAAGTATATTTTTTATGTTATATTTAGGATATTTTTATATAATATTGTATTTAAGAAAAAGGTGACGTAGTGGCGTTCTTTGAAACTCCCAGGAATTATAAAGGGGGATATATATATTGCCTCCAATTCCATAGGTCTTGGAGATTGAGAACGAAGGTTACATCCCCTTTTGATACATAGTGCAGGAACTGGGAGTACCCCCTTTGGTTTACATGTAGTTTTGGGTGAGCAGAGGGTGAGGTGCCCTCCTCCCCTGCCGTCTGAGTTCTTATGTCTGGGCCTATAGGGCATTAGCGCATTAGGCTAAGGGGGCCGCCATCTTGGCTCAGAGCAATGCATTGTGGTTAGGCCCCCGACTCCAGAGCAGTGCATCATGGGAGAATTTCTTATCAGCACCTTTGTTCTAGGTGTGAGGAGAGGGGATTAGCCTGATGAGGAGATGGGATTTAGCCCCCGACTACCTGAGGTACCAGGATGTGCTAGTCCCGTATAGGATTGTGTTCAGGGGGCGTGGGGTGAGGTGGGGTGATGCTCCTAAATGGGTATACAGCAGCGCCCTCTGTCTGGCCCTATTCACCCTCTCACACCTCCCTGTAACACTCAATTATATCAGGGTGTCATGGCATGGACACTGATACTACCATTAACATGCCCATCCCGCTACTGAATAGATGCAACCCAATACCCATGTTAACACGTATTGGGTGGTACAGCAACTGGATTAGATCCACAGTCGGTTTGGTCTGTGGTGTTTTATACTGTTGTTACACATTTCTGTGTTTAAAATTCCCTACACACTGAGGTTTGAGTGTGATCCCAGATAAACAAGTTAAACGTACTTGACAGTGACACTATAGGTATACTATATAAATATGTTTTGGTACACTGTAAAAACAGTGTTTAACTTTAAACACCAAAAAAGCTAAACATGTTTAATCTGTACGCACTTAAGACATCTAAACAGACTTTATGTATGTTAAACACATAATTTCTAAATGCCTAAACACCGAAGACATACATGTGTTTAGACATTTAGAAAGTTAACACTTATGCAGATGGGTGTTTACTATTTAAACATACGTTTTCTTTGTGTTTAACCTTTAAACATTATGTTAACTGCCTGTTCAGCATTTAAACAGTGAGGTGTTTAGATACCAAATAGTGCATGGAACATTTTTTCTCTAGTATGCCAATCATTTTGCTATCATTATTCCGATTATCTTAGCAGCTTTTTATAACCTATTGAAATGCAATTCTAATACTTGTGATCCAAACATAAGCTTGGCCTTTTCTCTAAAGTTCAGAAAATCTGCAGAAATGAGTATTCCAATTACAAGCAAAGTCAGAACCAGAAACGTGGTGATCCCCTGCCTATATTTGGGGCACAGTTTATAAACAAGGAAATATAGTGTTTTGCCTAAAACTGGATCATGGCTGTGTCTGTTTGTCATAATTGGTATACTTGTTAAAACCCTTAACATATACATTGTAACCATGTTAAATACTTTATCAGTTTAGACTTAAACACATTTAATCTAAACATCTAAACACTAGACCTAAACATGTTTAAGTGTTTAGATATTAAACACAATTTTATCCCACCAGGTGGCAGCTAAGTAGCTGGATGGACTTTCTCCACCTATCTCTAAGCTGATCCTTGAATAAACAAACCAAGAATCATATCATTTGACTGATTCAAATATGGGAACATATGGCTATTATTGTGCAAAAAGGAGGTCTATGATTTGGGGTTTAGACTAATAGAAATAATGTGCAGAAAAGCTATAACCACTGGGGACACCTGTTCTATGGGACATAAGAAAATATATAGCAATGTTCCCTCTATCATTCTGTTGTACACATTTCCCAGTTACATAGTATGGATGCTATGTAACATATGTGATGACACTCTATAAAAGTGTTATAAAATACTACTATTTCCAGGCTATCTGAATACAAGATGATAACTTGGACCGATAATTATATCCTAATATGCACATTACAATCACTATAAACACATCAGCTTCACCTAAACACTATTTAACCAAACACGTACTATATCTAAATGCTATTCATCTAAATGCCTAACAATTCTAAACACTACACATGTAAACACTCTACAGTTCTACACACTATTATATCTAAACCCTTCCTTGGTCTAAACTCTATACATGTAAACAACTACTAGATCTAAACACTTTGCACACTGAACATGTCTTATCTAAACATGTTTAGAAATTAAACATGTTTAGATGGAAAAAAGTGTTTAAAAATGTGGGACAAGATAGTGTTTAGAAAAGTGTTTAGCCACTAAACATGCACATTTACAGCCTAAACACTGTTTTTACAGTGTACTTACCGACTCCGGGGGACAGAGTATCGTTTGCACCTAGAACTCCTCAAGGGAACAAATAATTGGGAGGGCATTGTATACATAATATAGTCCATTTTAATATTTTGAAAAGAAAACTTGGATAGATAGTTGTTTAGGCACAGCAGGGTGGGTGGCAGGCTCTACTACATATTTCCATGAAGAAATAAAATAATAAATTTAAGAAAATATGGAGAGTTGGGTGGAAGGCCTTGAGACAGTAAGCTGGGTGGCAGGCCCTACATGTTGAAGACATAGCAGACGCGGATTTAGGCCCAAAATTTCTGGGTTTTTTTATTTCAATTTTTTTGAGGGGTTTCTTAACCAATGGCCCCCACCCCCCTTTTTTCAAAATCCTGGAACCGCTCCTGCCTGAGGAAGGTGGTTATCTACATGTTATAGACATAACATGACTGTAGGTCGGAAGTCAGGCCCATCACGGACCTGTACATATTGACAGCAGCGATATGTCTAAGCTGAAACAAATCTGCGGCCAGCAGAACGCACTACACTGATGTGGAGAGATCTGGACTTTATTTCGCGCCAATCTCACGGGTGTCATGCGACCCAGCAGGGTGTGGTGCCCCAGGCCGACCCCGTGCTCACCCCCTGCCCCTCCCGTACCCTCCTGCCGCCCCGGGCCGCCGCCTCCCGCCCTATAAACCTGCCAGCCGCCCGCCCCGCCATGCTTCACACCCGCTGATAAAAATACGGTATATATATACCCCCGCACGCCGCCCCTACTAGGCCAAAAAAAAAGAAGGTTTGTTTCCGGTCACCCGGCCGGGTCTAGCAAAACAGGGCCGGGTCCCCCTCTTTTTTTCTCTTTTTCAAATTTTTCCCTACATACCAGTTTTTACGGTTTGTAAATCGGATAATTTTTAAGGATTTTAGAGGAAAAACGCTAAAAATAGGCCTAATATGAGAAAATTTAAAATAAAAAAATAAAAAAAATAAAATAAAAATCCGACCGGCCGGGTCTGGGTTGTCTGACCATGTTACCGGAGACCAACCTTTTTTTTTATTTGGCCCTACCAGACATAACCCGCCACAACATGTGGCTGCATAGATTACAGCACCGACCCATGGATGCAGCCAGTCTTTTCTTTCAATTTCCTCTGCTATATAATCCCAAGATACAAGATAGTTCACAGACCGGGCATATTCTAACTATTGCCTTTATTGACAATCTGGGTAAGAAAACTCACAGGGAACGATTCAGAAAAAAAATCATGCATTTTTTAAGCAAATATCGACAGATTTGACATGTGTCCTCTCATGGATATCTTGAAGATTTTCAGCCCAGTTTAGGTTCCCTTTTCATTTTCCCCAAGATGGAAATCAGATTATATTGTGAGTTAGTTGCGGGTATTGTCTATCCAACTTGGCTAAATAGCCCCCCTCCCCCACCCACCTCCCTTTACAATCTGTAAAGCGTTGGTGAAAGCTGCCGTCTCAACTATTGATAGATATAGTTTTAAAACAGCAGGTTCACAGGGCCCATACGGGCCTGCTGCGGACCGAACCTGGTCAACTATTGTCCACTTCTTTAACTTGGCTAAATAGAGCCCCTTGATAATCTGTAAAGCGTTGGTGAGAGCTGCCGCCTCAACTATTGACCACTTCTTTATCCATATATATTCTGCCTGTAAAGCGCGGGAAAATGTGGCCAGTTCGTGGTTGTCGTCTGCTTCTGCAGCGTCCGTTGTTGCCTTGGTTGAGGGGTGGGGGGCATTTTAACGACCCTCCAACACACCATACTGCCATTACCCCGGCACTACACACGCAAAATATTTGTTTTCACATTTCAAGCATCTGACCCTCCTCCAGAATTGGAGCTCTTTTGGAGGCTTTCAGGGTTTTTCTTACCTTCAAAAAGGGTTGTAAATTTTTGCTGTGGATTTCCATTCCACTTGCTATCCATCATGAGCTCATTTCAGACATTGTAGATAGGCATGAAGTGAAGGAAAGATAGTTTTGCTTTCATGCCTGCCTGTGTGTGTGGTGGGGGTGGGGGATTAATCCTTTATAAGGACGGCACCCGGGGGCATGACGCTAAAAGATGACATTTGTAACTCGCCAGTGCATTGGTACATCAGGCCAAACCTTCGGGGGTGTCTGAACCCCATAGGGTCGGCATGATGATTGAATGCAGCACTGGCGAGTTACTCACCAGGACTGCATACATGCATCATGACGACTGAGGCATCATGCAATAAGGCATCATGTCGTCCTTAAAGGGCTAAGGTGGTGTAAAGGGCAAGGAGGGTGATTAAGGGGTGAAGGGGGATGGGAGTCTAGTTAGATCTCACACCTGCTGATCACTCAACCCGGGCACTCAACTGAGCACACTTAGCCATTGGTCCAAGCCTCTAACAGTCAACACGCAACGCTCTCCTTACTTTACCAGCCAGTACCTAATCTGCGATGCCGTCTCTCCCCTGTCGCTGTCTCCTTCACTCTCTTTGTCTCCTTCCTTCTCTCTGACACTCCCCTCCCCTATCTCCCTCTCCTTTCCCTCTCCCTCCCCCTCTCCTTCTCTCTCTCTCTCTCTCTCTCTCTCTCTCTCTCTCTCTCTCTCTCTCTCTCTCTCCCGTTAGTCACTGGCAGATAATCATGCTTTAATATCATGGGTTATCATGGGTATTCTCTCTCTCTCCCCCTCTCCCTCCCTCTCTCTCTCTCTCTCTCTCTCTCTCTCTCTCTCTCTCTCTCTATATATATATATATATATATATATATATATATATATATATATCCCCCTCTCCTTCTCTCTCCCCCTCTCCTTCTCTCTCTCTCTCTCTCTCTCTCTCTTTCTCTCTCTCTCTCTCTCTCTCTCTCTCCCTCCCTCTCTCTCTCCCTCCCTCTCTCTCTCCCTCCCTCTCTCTCTCCCTCTCTCTCTCTCTCTCTCTCTCTCTCTCTCTCTCTCTCTCTCTCCCGGTAGTCACTGGCAGATAATCATGCTTTAATATCAGAATCAGACATTGGTTATCATGGGTATTGTGTGTTGGGGATAGATTTGTGAATGCAACATGGAAAGAGCACTCACACTCGTTTCGTCGTGATCCAGAGACCATGTACTTATAGATATACCTTTATTTTACGACCCGAGCCTAGTCCAAATGTCTACAATTGTTGAGACCTAAATGGACTTCATTCCCTGCACATGCAAGGCAGCTTTGCCATTGTATTGCTACTTTCATGCTTGTACATATACATACCTGCACTTTCCATTTACCAGATGATGGAATCGAGGCATTCCAATAAAAAGCACGCACATTTTATACAATAATTATCATGTGTCTTCTAGAACAATATTTGACTGAAATGTGCAGTATAAAGCATGTGCATACTTTCTAATATTGTAATACATGTACCATTGTGTAGTATATATAAAGTAGGAATCGTATACAATGTACCATTAAATGAGAATTGGCAGATACAGACCAGTAAAATGTGTTCTCGTCTTCTGTCTTTGCAGGTATGGACGTAATGCTGATATATAGGGTGTGGTAGTATGCTGTGCTGTCAAGGATTCTCCCAGGTGCTGTCACACTGCTGTCAGTGTCACACTGCGGTCATTTGATGTCACAACCGTGTACATATATATAAACCGTCGGTGTCACTGCAAAGAGCAAATGAATATATAGCGTCTACTGTTTTAGCATCGTAATTTTCTGGAATATCTTGTGACGTACTTCAGATAGTATACAATAATAATGTACATACAATTGCATCGCAATCAATAAATATAAATAAACGTAAAACTGTTGTCTTCACGTAATTTAATGTCAAAGGATAAGTTGATTTTCTAACTTAAAATATTTAGTAGATTTGTTGGTTTTTTAAGCCCCTTCAAAACTTAGCATACATAAGTAAGCTGGGTGTTTACATGGACATTGGTAAGCATTGATACAAGAAATCAAAAGAATCAAATTCCGGGATCTAACCCATCAATAAAAATCCTGAATATCAACAAAGCGGGATTCAGAAATATATTTGTATAGAGTATGGATCGTCTCCATTTGAAACCATGATAAAGATTGATCATATCACAAAAAGTGGGAATTAAAAACCAGGGACAGATAGCGCTAGAGATAATGATGGCTAAGTTATGAGCCCTTAGTGAGGGATCATTGTGAAGTGGTCTGGTGTGTTTGATATTAGAGCTCTGGTCAGAGTCCATGTTGACATTACTCCATGATCTACATGTCCAATGTCAGTCCTTACCGTGGTTTGTTTCCAGTCACTCGACCGGGTCTAGCAAAACAGTGCCGGGTCACCCTCTTTTTTTCTTTTTGTCTTTGTTACATACCAATTTTTACAGCATGCAAATCAGACAATTATCAAGGATTCTAGAGCGAAAGACAGGCCCTAAAAGGGGGCCGGGGGGGGGGGGAGAGAATAAAGTAACAAAATAAAGTGAGGGTGAATTTAGACAATGTCAATCAGGCCTAAAATGAGTTGTGTTCAGGTAATGCGACCTGCCCAATGTATCTAGGCCTTTTTCTGCGCCTTTTAAAAAAAATCTAAAATCACCTGTAAAAAGTTACTATATATTTATCAAATCAGATATAAAGAAATTGACATACCTAGGTATGCAGGTACATGTAGGGTATACCTTATTTCTTTGGCCATGTTACCTGAAAATAACAATGTCCTTTCTTGCATGGTATCAGTCTATCTATATGGTACTTGAACCTTGTGACCAGGTTACTTTCTAAGCAATGCGTTTCCCCTTATATATCTTTCACTTTTATGTCTATATCACCGTGACATGGGCCCTGCTATGGACCTGTATTATATAACGATTTTTTACATATTAGATTGGCTTAAAATTAGTACATTTTGACATTTAAACGTGGAACTCGGTTAGAATATATCCCATACACTGCTATGTAAATACTTATATAATATCATATTTCAGAAATGTGTGCCAACCAACGCAGTCTCAGGGTTCTATAATCCATGGGCAGTAATAGTTAACAAAATATACAACACCACAATAATATTATTCATCATTACTATGTAAAATACTCTATCTGTGATTAACTACTGGAACTGCATAGATATACTAGTAGTACAAAAGTCTGTGAGGGAGTAAAAGTACGGGCTCGTCCGGGAATTGAACCCGGGACCTCGCGCACCCGAAGCGCGAATCATACCCCTAGACCAACGAGCCAGTTGAGCTGTCGGTAAATAAAATGAGATTTAATCTAAATAGTTGCCCAGGTTCGGTCTGTATTAGCCCTGTGGATCTGCTAACCAATATTCGTTTATGTCTGTTTTAGAACTATATCATCATAAAAGCACTTGCACTAGGGCGAACGTCGTACAGGCCTCATACAGAAGTCACTCCATAAACATTTTGGTATACATACAAATGGAGGGAGAAATAAAATCATATAAATAATATATACGTCATGCATGTTGTGGGAAGTCGCGACCTTACATATTGTACAGAAATTATCAAAGATGGTGGATCTTGATACATAAAAAGACAGAAGAAAAAATCTCTTGTGACTGGGTCCATGCATGATAACACTGTACATGTGAGTAGTTAGTTGCCATTTTGGTGGGTAGAATCTACTTAGATGTACCGTTCATTTTAGGTGCACAGTAGAGTCTACTGTATACATGTATCTACTTTAGTTGCTGCAAAATTACAGTAGATTTTATTGTGTACTTTAATATACCTTTTGACAGTCGGGACCTTTAGCAAACCTGACATAGCTCATTTAACCC